>CP139505.1:245788766-246149707 GCA_021014915.2 Artemisia tridentata subsp. tridentata
ATAGCATACATCAAGTTTATTTATCTTTTGTGAGAGAGAGTGAAGATCAAGTGTGATCTTATAGAGATAGTGGATATCTCTTAAAGCCATTGGGCTTGTCTGATTGATCAAGAAGATCAAGGGTCGATTGATTAGTGTTAGTTGAGAGAGTGTTGATCATTGTGATCGTGTTGAGATCTTGGTGATCTCGTGTAGCCATTGGGCTTGTGTGATTGGTCACGTGGACCTTGGTAGATTGGTGCTAGCTAAGATTAGCACTCGAGATCTAGCTTAGTGTCGGTAATAGGATAAGCGACGTGTACGGTTTTCTCCGCCTGAAGGGAGGTTGTTGATATAGTGTTTGAAACTCTCGAGTGTGGTACTCGGGGAGTGGAGTAGGGCGAAGAAGAGCTTTGTAGCCGAACCACTATAAATCCTTTTTCTCGGTTTGATCTTTCCAACTCTACTCTTTACTTTTATTATTTACCATTTGTTAGCTTAGTGTGTAGTTCATATTGGTGTTGATTGATTACACATAGAGTTCGAATCAAAGTTTCCAATAGTAAACTTTTAAAACAAGATTTTTAAAAGAACTTAAAACCGGTAAACTATTCAACCCCCCTTCTAGTTTCCCACAATTGGTATCAGAAGCCACGTCAGTCAAGATTTTAAAGTATATTGTATTTTAAAACTTGAATCGATCAATGGATTTCGACAAATATCTAGAAGGGCAATCTATGCAAAGACCACCACTTTTTGAAACCGATTGTTTTATATATTGGAAAACAAGATTCGAAACATATGTAAAATCAAAAGACATTGATCTTTGGCATGTTATTACCGAGGGTGACTTTCAACCTATTCAAATGAATTCGGAAACTAAAAAGGATGAGATAGTTTCTTATGATAAACAAAGTGATGAACTTAAAAGGAAATTAGCCAAAAATAATGAGGCTAAAATGATGATTTATAATGCTTTGCCTAAAAAGGAATTTGAAAGAATTTTCATGTGTAATATGGCAAAAGATATTTGGAAAACTTTGTTAGTCACTCACCAAGGTAATAACCAAGTCAAAGAGAACAAGATAGATCTTCTTGTTCAACAATATGAACAATTTTCCATTACGGAAGATGAGTCAATAGATAATGCTTTTGCTAGATTTAATACTATTATTACTAGTCTTAAAGCTCTTGATGAAGGTTACTCTAGCAAGAATTATGTTAGGAAGTTTCTTAGGGCTCTACATCCTAAATGGAGAGCAAAGGTCACCGCCATAGAAGAGTCAAAGGACTTGGCGACCTTATCACTCGATGAACTTATAGGAAACTTGAAAGTTCATGAGATGATAATCAAGAAGGACTCCGACATAGTCAAAGGCAAAAGCGAGAGAGTTAGATCTCTATCATTGAAAGCCAAGAAGGAGACTAGTGATGAGGAATGTTCAAATTCCGATAGTGAAGATGAAGAATATGCACTAGCCGTTAGAAACTTTAGAAAGTTCTTTAGGAGGAAAGGTAGATTTCCTAGACAACCTCGCGATGAAAGGAGGTCATCTCAAAAGAATCGTGATGAAAGGAAAGGGACAAGTGATAGGAAATGCTATAGATGCGGAGATCCTAATCACCTCATAGGAGAATGTCCTAAACCACCGAACTCCAACAACCAAAGAGCTTTTGTAGGAGGCTCTTGGAGTGACAACGGTGAAGAAGAAGAGAAGAAGCTTAATGATAAAACATGCCTAATGGCTCAAGCTTCTAACGAGGTACATTCCAACTCTTCTTATTATAGTGATAATAATTCGTCAATAGATGATAGTGAATTGCATGAAGAATACAACAAACTATGTGTAGTTAGTACTAAGATCTTAGGTAGAAACACAAAGCTAAAACTAAAACTACAAGAACTAGAATTACAAGTTGTAGAACTAAAAGATCAAGTCAAGAGACTTGAGAAAAACAAAGAAATAGACTTAGGGTGTGGGTCATGCATAAGTCTTCAAGTAGAAAATGAAAAGCTTAAAGAAAATGCTTTAAGAATCATTAAGTTTGATGAAGGAACTAAAAAGCTTAATGATATACTTGAAAATATTAGATATAGTGAACATGACCGTTCGGGTTTAGGATTTGACCCAAATCAGGCTTCTACAAGTGGTACTAAACAAGTAAAATTTGTAATGCCTGAAATGTCCAAGTCTGAAGGTGACGGCACCACTAATGATACCGATGGCACCACTAAATTTAGTGGTACCGTCTGGTGCTGAGGACAAAACTGGGTCAATTCTGAAAAAGAACTTGAGTCCTAAACCGAGTCACGTAGTTGTAGATAGTACTAGAGTGTCTACACCAAGTAAAGAGAAAGCCAAAGGCTTTTACAAACCATTGTCATCTCCCGAACATGGATTTGTAAAGCGTGGCACTAGGTCTACTACTCCTCCACCTAGAAGAATTAATTCTCCCAAACCTCGGTCTAGAACTCCTCTACCGAGAGGTAACTTCAGAAGACAAAATCATCCAAGTAACTTTCGCGTAACTTGGAATGATCGTCTATCAAAAGGTTACTTACCATGGGAAATGTGTCCTCCATTCTCACATCCTAAACTAACGCAACAAATGCGTAGGATGTTTGACTCTAACAACTTTGAACCCATGAGATATTGGGGACCAGATGTTTGAACTTTTGTTTTGCTAGGAAAACATGAGTGTAAATAAATTTCGGAGTCTAACAAAAGGAGTATGATGTGTTATCAAACAAGTCTGGTGACGCAAAAGTCAAGTCGTGTCTTATATGCTCAACATTCAACAAAGGTAGTCTAATCCTCTAGTTTTAAGAGCAACACCTCAGGCACATGTACGCTTTCTTAAAACACCCTTTGTTAGTAGAAATGTTTGGCATGAAATAGTGTAGTTAGAATCTAACATGGTAGGCACTATAACACAAAAACTTTATTCACATCTCATCATGTCAAACTCAACTTGTCTAGAAATGTTCAATGATCGCTTGAAGATCATGCGTGACAAGTTTGAATTAAGCATTGATGAGTGAATCAAGTTTCCTTCCTTGCACATAAGTAATCTTGCCTAAATTAAGTATCCCTGTAAACTTATGTATACTATATGTATGAGATACATAGTTTAAGTAATAGTCTTAATTGACACTGACACCCATATCTGCAAAAACGAATCTCACAAGAGACGAAGAAGGTGAGTGCGTGGATATAACTAGGTTAGGGGCATAATAGGTAATGTAGTTTACCTAACGGCAAGTAGGTCCATTATCATGAATAAGTGTTTGGCTTTGTGCCCACTTGTAAGAAGTGCCCTAAGACTTCTTACATCAAAGTGTTTGATATATCATCTGATACATCAAAGGTACTACACACTTGAGATTACTACATCTCAAGGAGATTGATATAGAAATTGTTTCTATATCAACTCTGATAATGCGAGAGTTAATGTGGATTGAAACATAAAGTGTAATGTTTGTACCTTCATAGGTTTGTTAACAAACATCTTGGTACCCTAAGAAACAAACTACTCTTATTGTCTCCACGACCTAAGCCGAGTACGTAAGCGCCGGAAAGGCATGACAACAAACACTATAGATGAGACAACCCCTATGAAGAGTAGCAGTCAAGATGCCATTAGACTTGACCGGGAACCCTGTAGTTTGCTCATGAACGAAGCTCATCGAAGTACGTCATCCTCTCCGTCACGATAAGGTCAAAAGAGAAATATTTTCTTTGAAAAGTCTCTCTTGAAAGACAACATCATCAATACTCCAACCAATACGTTCTCGTCACCCCACTCATGACTATTTAGATAATTCTTCCGAATTATTAAAGTCATCGTCCACTTCTCTCCTCATGACCTCTTAATAATTCACTTGAAATATTAACGTCATTTCTCACGTCTTGTTCTATGACTCATTTGTCATTTCCCTCACATCGCCTCATGACTCTTAAGTCATTCCTCTCATCCCGCTTATGACTATTTCAATATTTCAATGGAAATATTAAAGTCATCCCTTGCGTCATATCTTATAAACGTTTTATCCCTTCTATGACTTCTCAAATGTTTCACGGGAAATATTGAAGTCATCCTCTACGAATCACCCATGACTTCTTAAGTCATCTATCCAACTCGTCACATGACTTTTTGAATATTTCACGGGAAATATTAAGTCATTCCTTACGTCTCGTATTCCGACTAATTAAATATTTCATGGGAAATATTATAGTCATCCACCAAAACACGACTCATGACTTCTATTTATTTCACGGGAAATATTAGAAGTCAATCCTCATCCAATGACAACTTAGTCAATTTCCTTGGAAACACTAAGGTCATTCCTTGTCATCCCGCCTAATCGTTTTCGTCAAAAAGTTTATTAGGTATAAACTTTTTCCTCGTGTCAAAAAGTCTTACTAAATAAGTAAGATTAATCTGCCAAAAGTCAAAACAGAAGAAAAATGGCACAATCAGATACACGGCTCCGTTAAATAGACACGGCTCCACTAATGTTTAGTGGAACCGTGGTGCCGTGCATCTGAAAAACGCACCCATTCTTTCCTTTCTTCTGCAGATCCTTTCAATCAAATCCAAAACCACTTCCTCTTGCTGTCAAAACCGAACCCAAACACTAAAATTCAATTAAGCTCTTGCAAATCAAGATTGAGGCATTGGAATCAACAAATCCTAATCACAACAACACTAATTGTAAGTAAATCATGCTTAATTTCTTTCAATTTGAGTCTAGGGTTTGTTCTTGAGTTCAAAAATTGAATTGGGGATTTTCGAATTTTGTTAATCCTTTGTGAAATTAAGACTAGGATTAGACAATGTAGCGTTCACATGATTCCCTAAACCTAGGATTTTCATAAACCCACTTATGTTGCAAAACCTAGTCCGAATTTAATGACTAAAATCGGATTATGATTGATTGTTTGTAGTGGAATCATGTTTAGGATTACTAAAATTGGATTAGGAACGTTTTGCATTAAAGCTTTTCAAACTTAAAGCTCGTTGGCGCCATGATGAGTCGTTTGCCAAACACCCCAATTCGATCATTTTTCGAAAAACTTCACAAGTCTAGGATCATGAAACCTTTTTCATGCATTGTTGATGCAAATTAAAAACGTTTTTGCATGCATACGCGAACTCTCAAATATGAGTCGAAGTACATAATTAATATGTATTGTTCGACATATTTGATTGAGCAAAAGTGAAGTTAGGAGCGTTTGGGTAATCTCATAGGTTTCATTTTAGAGTCGAGATTACCGCACCTCCACATTGTTTGCACTTAGGCACACACACACCCTAGAAATATGATCATTGAAATGCAATGAATTAACATATACAAAAATAATTTTTTTGTAGGTAACAATGCCTCGTAATGATTATCAAGAGACCCATCACTACATCCCTCGTCTTGTTGACGACCCAAATATTCCCATTGAACAAAAAGCTTATCTAGCCAAAGTTCAAGATTGATACATACACGAAGGGCGTGTAGTCGATGCACTCTATGTCATGACAGACAACATCCGTGTCTGTTTCCCTTCTATCGAGTTCGATTGTTTATACAAAATAAACGATCAAGTCTGTCCTCGTTTTATTCTCGAGTTTTATAGTCGTGTCCGTACCTACACTGATCTTGACGGAAACGTCTTTCTTGATTTTTGGATTCGACACCAAAATATCATCTTGTCTGTCACCGAGATTGGTCAGATTCTCAGTATTCCCTCATATGGTCAGTGTGCATTCACTAAAGACCATTCTCTAGAGTCTCTTTACTACAATCTTGAGAACGAAGGTGCTTATCATACCAAAATTCCCGACATTGAAGTAATTAAACAAGTAATCCAAATTCCTCGAGTCATCAACACGTATAAAAAATGTGATGGTTCTATTGTCTACCTCGACCCAAACAAAATCTACCTCAAAGAACTTCGTCCCGATATTAGAAATTGGCAACTTCTTCTGCGTGAGAACGCGTTAAGCCTTGCAGGCAACCGTGATCACGTTCCGACAAGTCTTGCCCACATGCTCTACTGTCTTAGTATCGAGGAACCATACAACCTCGCATACTACATGGTCAAACGGATGGCCAATATTCATCGTCGCTCCGATGAGCTCATGCCATATGGCATGTTGCTTACTCGTTTATTCAGGTGGGTTATGCAAACCTACCCATCTCTCAATGATGTCGACTATGTCCTAGTCAATCCGGTTATGAAACCACTTGGTGGACCACAACGTCGCACAAAGCAACATAAGGACAAAGGGTCCAAACGTGGTCGTAAATCCACTTCCGATATTCCCCACTCTTCCTCCTCGTTCGGTCACAGTTCGTCTTCTCAACCTATGGATGAGGATGATGATGAGGTGAACGAAGAAGGAACGTCTCGTCCTAATACTCCCTCTCCCGACACCTTCTTTCGTAACCTTGACACCTCATCATTCACACAAACCTCCGATGTTGAATTCGGACAAACCAACTTATCCACGATGATGAGAAGGCAAACAACCATGTACAATCGACAAGTCTCGATGCATGAGTGATGCGTGGTTTTGCAACCTTACAACAGGTTTTACCTCTCGAGGGATCTCAAGAGGCTTACAACCCCACCAGGCAGTGTACCTAACCGATGTAGTATAGTGTAGTGGTAAGTACGGGGGATTGATCGTTCTCCACAGGGAATAGTGTTCGTTAGGTATGAAAAACTACTCTAATTAGGTCTAAGGGTGAAGGAAGATTATTTTTGTATTTTTATATTTTTATGAAAGCAAGTAAAATCTCGGGTTTGAAGGAGTGGGCGGAATTAGTTGCTAGTCAACTAACCCAAATAACTACGAATGCAAATAAAATAAAATGACGAAAATGAAAAGGTTGGTAAAACTTATATGGAGAGAAATGTGTTTACTTAGATTTCCTTACTCTCTAACTATCTTTTACCGGTTGATTAGTGTGTATTAATTGCGTGGATGACGGGTGTATTCCTTAATACCAATCGTGGGGTGGCGTACGTACTTCCCCAACTCTACAAGCTCCTACTTCACTCCTATGTCGAGCCGGCTAGGAAGCTCCTAACATGGGATCACTAGAATTCGCTCATGCATTAAATACAACCATAAAAACCTTAGTACGCATTGGTTCATGTTTCTTAAGACGTTCAAGCAAGTTACCGAATAGGAAGTTAGCCAGTTTTCTTAAGCCTAACATAGATGAACAATCATCCAATACAATTAATAACACACTAATAACCAATAATCAATAGTTAGGTTTCATTAGATCTAAGCAAACACAAGATAAATCTAGCCTAGCATGTTAATCAAAAGACAAGAACAAGATGTAATCAAACAACACATAGACATATTGATTGATTAAATAAATACTTATCTTCAATTAAACATGGGAGATCCAAGGGTATGAAAGCCCTTAAAAATGGCAGAAATTCGTCTTAGGGTTTCTCCTCCAAAGTTACACAATAAGTTCCACACTAATGACAAAAAATTGCAAAACTATATATAGAGTTTAGGGGCTGACGGCGTCACGTTGTAGATCCTGACGCCGTCACCTCGCCGCTTTTAGGGTTCCCGGATGGCCTTCCTGACGCCGTCCCTCTTTAGACCTCCAAAATCCGTTCTGGCACTTAGGATTAAGTGCGGGTGATAGTAGCGATACACACCATCTTGGTGGAAGTATGCCGCGTGAGGAAAGAGTGGTGGATGAATTATATACTCAAAGGGGTGTGCTCCTTTCATCATAACCTTACCTAGTTCACTTTGGTCAATGGGTGAATTAAAGTTTTCTCCTAAAAAGGGATCATCTTCTATCAACTTCGAGAGATTCCTAGTTGGGAATCCATCTTGACCTAATAAACCCGGTTTAAAACGCATAATGTTTCTTGTGATCAATCATGAATGGGTGATGTAAGTATGTAAGGTCATGGTTCACTCCTATATTAGCTTCCACTCCACATGGCCTAGAGTCTACTACCTTAATCTTAACACTACCCGGACTACATGGTTTGATGGGTGGATCGGGACCTTTTTTAATTCCTAAATTCACATCTAAAGATCGAAGATTAGGTAACGATTTTGGTTGAGGCTCCGGTTCATCAAAAATAGGAAATCCCCTAGAACTAAGAGTAAGGTTGTGATCACTATAAGCATTCAAACTTATATCCTCTAGTTGTGTTTGGTTCAAAGGTTCTACCTCCATCGGGATTCCTAAAGTCTCTTCTACTTCTTCCGGGTAAGTCACGGGCGGTGTGTGTGCCTCAAATGATGGTAGGACTTGTGAGGTACTTAGTGGGCTTATGCTACTAACCTCATCATTCCTTGTGTCAAGATCACCTATATCCTCATCATGGGTTTTGGTAGAATTTAAACCTAACATTTTCCCTAATATCTCAAGTGCTTCTCTAGGCATCTCAACTTCTATATCCGAATCATAAGGATCATCCTCAATATTCTGACTGCTATATTCAAATTGCCCAAAAGATTCATCATGTGTTTCTTAAGATTCATCGTCATCGATCATAAAACCTAGGTCTTTTTTATCAATGTGAACATGCTCGGCTAGATCCTCCATCACATCAAGATCACCTAAGTGTTCACCCTGTATTATGGTAGTGCCTAACCATGACATGCAGCTAGGTGGCTCAACTCTACCCTCATCCCCAAACAAACTTGTTTCATGATCCTTGAAATTTGTGGTCAATTGACTTGTATTAATTATTGTTGGGTTTTCTACTATATAATAATATTGGGCACAATTCTCAATAGCTTCCCATGCTTCTTCAGCACTTAATTCCCTAAGATCCCTGCCGGCAAAATAGTAAATGTCCCTTTGGGCATGTCGGTCGACACGATCGTAAAAGATTTGAGTTAGGGACCATGAATCGAAGTTATGATGAAGGACTTTTTGGAGTAAATATTTAAAACGAGTCCATGCATCATAGAGAGGTTCATCTTTATGTTGTTTAAACATCAAGATGTCATATGGAGTGGGTGAATTACGTGGTTGGTAGTATGGTGGATTCGCGTTCTCCATAATGGTGAACGGAAGAGTCAATGGAAATTACGAACAAACATACAAAGAAAAAGATAGACTAAAGAAAACCTAGAAAAATAAAATAAAAATCTCACTAGAAAGGAATCTAGTGAGTAGACCTAATAAAATAAAAATTCAACCGAAACAATAACTATTCCCCGGCAGCGGCGCCAAAAACTTGATGCGTGGTTTTGCAACCTTACAACAGGTTTTACCTCTCGAGGGATCTCAAGAGGCTTACAACCCCACCAGGCAGTGTACCTGACCGATGTAGTATAGTGTAGTGGTAAGTACGGGGGATTGATCGTTCTCCACAGGGAATAGTGTTCGTTAGGTATGAAAAACTACTCTAATTAGGTCTAAGGGTGAAGGAAGATTATTTTTGTATTTTTATATTTTTATGAAAGCAAGTAAAATCTCGGGTTTGAAGGAGTGGGCGGAATTAGTTGCTAGTCAACTAACCCAAATAACTACGAATGCAAATAAAATAAAATGACGAAAATGAAAAGGTTGGTAAAACTTATATGGAGAGAAATGTGTTTACTTAGATTTCCTTACTCCCTAACTATCTTTTACCGGTTGATTAGTGTGTATTAATTGCGTGGATGACGGGTGTATTCCTTAATACCAATCGTGGGGTGGCGTACGTACTTCCCCAACTCTACAAGCTCCTACTTCACTCCTATGTCGAGCCGGCTAGGAAGCTCCTAACATGGGATCACTAGAATTCGCTCATGCATTAAATACAACCATAAAAACCTTAGTACGCATTGGTTCATGTTTCTTAAGACGTTCAAGCAAGTTACCGAATAGGAAGTTAGCCAGTTTTCTTAAGCCTAACATAGATGAACAATCATCCAATACAATTAATAACACACTAATAACCAATAATCCATAGTTAGGTTTCATTAGATCTAAGCAAACACAAGATAAATCTAGCCTAGCATGTTAATCAAAAGACAAGAACAAGATGTAATCAAACAACACATAGACATATTGATTGATTAAATAAATACTTATCTTTAATTAAACATGGGAGATCCAAGGGTATGAAAGCCCTTAAAAATGGCAGAAATTCGTCTTAGGGTTTCTCCTCCAAAGTTACACAATAAGTTCCACACTAATGACAAAAAATTGCAAAACTATATATAGAGTTTAGGGGCTGACGGCGTCACGTTGTAGATCCTGACGCCGTCACCTCGCCGCTTTTAGGGTTCCCGGATGGCCTTCCTGACGCCGTCCCTCTTTAGACCTCCAAAATCCGTTCTGGCTTATCAAAGCTTGACGCCGTCAGAATATGGCTTGACGCCGTCCCTCTTTAATTTAAACCGTGATGGCCTTGATCACTTCAAAGGGTGACGCCGTCAGATTTTTCATGCAAAATTCTCTGGCTTATCATGAGTAATTTTCATATCCACCTTTTTTGCCAAGCCATGACGCCGTCAAGGGCAATCCCTGACGCCGTCAAAGGTACTTTTCAGCCGATTTTGAGACTTTGTCGTTTTCTTCACTTTTATGCTCCAAAAACGTCCAAAATGCTTCCTTTTCCAGATTTCTTCTCAAAAGTACCTAAAATGACAAAAGGAACGATTTAGGGCAATATTTGATCAAATAAATACGATTTAGGGCTTAAATGACCCCCTAAAAGCGGTACACTTTTCGCTTCATCAATGAGCAAACTATCGGGGGATTCAAGTCCATCGGCAAGGCGATCAAAGGGCTCGGGAACAAGATTAAAAAGTTGGGGAAAAGAAGAGACTAGTTAGGATTAGCTTAAGTAGTACTATTAACTTAAGTATTATTAAGCTATTATAAATAAAGTCATGGCAATGTCCATCATACATTAACTAGCTTGAAGTGTTCTCTTTTAACATTTCACACTTAAACATGGTTAATTTGCTTAGTTAATTAACCTCTATGTTAATCAATCTTGCCTAGTTCATGCATGTTATCTTATTTTATTACATGCACTAGATGTTAAAATTGCTTGAACTCATGCATGCTTAATAGTTGCCTAAATACATAGATGATCACATGATCATGTTAGTTGCTAGTTGAAACTAGCTTTAGGAATTCTATGTGTTTAGTGGTTTGAGGCTTTGAGATTTGCAGCCAATGGATTCCCTAAAAATTTCCCCATTTAGGCTGCCTAAAACCTGCAGACCTGGAAAGAAGGCCAAATGGAGGCCACGGCTCCACTAAATAGGGACGACTCCACTAAATTTAGTGGTGCCGTGGTACATTTAGTGGTACTGTGCCTCTGGAAGACGATTTTCACTATTTCCTTCCACTTTTTGACTTCTTTTTCCAGGAAATCTGCCAACATAACCTGATTCCCATACACCCAAATCCCCAAATCCAACATCCTTTTCAACCTTGCATGCTTTTGATTTGGCTATTTAAGCTAACATCATGCATTGCCATCCTTACACCCATCCTTACACCTTCACACTCACCATACAACCATCATGGGATCAAGAGTATTTAAGAAACCAAGATTCTACATCAAACCAACAAATGAAACCAATCAAATTGATCAATGGATCAAGAGTGCTCACCCACCACAAGCCTCACCAAACACCAAAGAGACAATTTTCATTGATCTCACCTTGGATGATGAAGATGATATACACACACCCATAACCTCTACCAAATCATCATCTTCCTTCACTACACCCCAAGCTCCATCCAAGGCAACCTCAATCAAACCAACACCCTCATCCTCCACCACCATTGGAACCAACACACATTCACCTCAACCAAGTCCCATTCCATCACTAGACTTAACACTTAACTCATCACCATCCACTTCACTTGAAGTTGGAACTAACACATCCCTTTCATCACCTTCACCATCACCACACCCCCTAGCTCTCACCCTAACCTTATCACCAATCACTCCCTTTGAGTTTGGGAGCAACACATCATCATCTTCCCTATCACCATCACCTCAACCTTTAATGGGTCATCCCATCCTTTATCCCCTACAACCCCACACCTTGAGTTGTGCTTGTTGCCATCATAACCTAGAACTCATCATGAACCTTAGAGATGAGCTTAGCTTTAGGTTCTCATACCTAGAACACCTCCTCACACCACCCATAGGACCCATCATCCTTCCACCTCCTCCCCCACACAATATCCCAAACTAAACATGGTTATGTTTAGTCCCTCCAATAAATGCTTAGGAACCCTTTTGAAGTTGGAAGCGAATCTTGAAGCCTCATACTACTATTGATGTTTATGTGTCTTCTTGTTATTTTAATTTGCTTTCTTATTGTAGTCATACTCATGTATGACATTTATTTTACTTTTAATGGGCATTCATGTGGTTGTCTTATTTTTAGCTACTTGGCTAATTTTATTCTTGTGTGGTTGGATATTTGTCTTAAGTGCTACTTGTTAGATATTGTATATGTGTTATCTAACTTTGTTTTGTAGCATACACCATTGCTCGATTCCTTGGTGTTCTCCAAATGAGGGGGAGTATACATCCAGGGGGAGCCTTTGTCACCTTTTTGATTCGACAAAAAGGGAGAGAAATGGGAGTAAACTCATTAAAAACTTGTTAAAACTAATTTTAACTTAAAATGAGTTTATATTTTGTCATCATCAAAAAGGGGGAGATTGTTGATGCAAATAATGTTCTAAAAACGTTATTTATATCTTTTGATTACTTCACGTTTTGAGGATGACAAAATGTGAAATCACGTTACGTTAAAATTAACGTAAACAAGTTTTTAATCGGAAGATCCCGTTTCTACGCAAATCACTCTAGAACAAATTTACAACTTGACAAATGATCAAAGAAGTGAATTTGTGTTTTGAGAGTTCACATTTTAATGGGACAAAACATTTTTTTTCAAAAATACATATGACAAATTATTTTTGAATTATTAAGAAATGTTTTAATGGAAAAATATGTTTGAAAATCACAACAGCTATTTTCCCCCCCAAAATCAGCTCCAACCTTCCCCAAATATGTTTTCACCAGAAAAGACAAAATTTGGAGCATCCTAGTCTAGGACGGCTCCACGGTTCCACTAAATTTAGTGGAGCCGTGACATGTTTAGTGGAGTCGTCCGTACTATTTTTTCTGTAACGTTCTGATTTTCTTTGCCTATAAATACCAACCCCTTTCACAGATTTTAGGCACCCTTTCACACAGAAAAATTTTTGAGTTTAAAACTCTCACACCTTTCTCTTCTTTAGGTCATTTAGATTAGTTTTCTTTTGTTTTAAGAGTGATCCAATCATCCACCAAAAGATCCTCTTCATTCCTCTTCATTAGCAAGAGAAGAACACAAGTATCCAAGTTGATACAAGGTGTTATCATTCCTCTTCATTAGAAAGAGAAGAACACAAGTATCCAAGTTGATACAAGGTGTTATCATTCCTCTTCATTAGCAAGAGAAGAACTCAAAGTATTCAAGAAGATACAAGAGTTATAGTTGTTAGGTTTTTGTAACACTTGTTACAACCTTGTTGTATCATAGCATACATCAAGTTTATTTATCTTTTGTGAGAGAGAGTGAAGATCAAGTGTGATCTTATAGAGATAGTGGATATCTCTTAAAGCCATTGGGCTTGTGTGATTGATCAAGAAGATCAAGGGTCGATTGATTAGTGTTAGTTGAGAGAGTGTTGATCATTGTGATCGTGTTGAGATCTTGGTAATCTCGTGTAGCCATTGGGCTTGTGTGATTGGTCACGTGGACCTTGGTAGATTGGTGCTAGCTAAGATTAGCACTCGACATCTAGCTTAGTGTCGGTAATAGGATAAGCGACGTGTACGGTTTTCTCCGCCTGAAGGGAGGTTGTTGATATAGTGTTTGAAACTCTCGAGTGTGGTACTCGGGGAGTGGAGTAGGGCGAAGAAGAGCTTCGTAGCCGAACCACTATAAATCCTTTGTCTCGGTTTGATCTTTCCAACTCTACTCTTTACTTTTATTATTTACCATTTGTTAGCTTAGTGTGTAGTTCATATTGGTGTTGATTGATTACACATAGAGTTCGAATCAAAGTTTCCAATAGTAAACTTTTAAAACAAGATTTTTAAAGGAACTTAAAACCGGTAAACTATTCAACCCCCCTTCTAGTTTCCCACAAAATCTTCTAACTTGTTAACATTGTGTGATGATAATGATTGAAGGGAAACCTACAATTGGTATCATAGTACCATGGTGATGATTTAGATGTGTTTTTGTTTTCAAAACTCAAGTTTAGCGTACGTGATCCTCTCTGAAAACGTATATATAAATATAATCAGTCTCAGAACGAATACTCGTGTGTAGTGTGAAACCAGACAAGTGATCACCTGGGTCGTTTCCCAACGAGGTGTGAATGGGCAAACTGTGAAAAGCTAGGATTAGAGTGACTGATGATTTAGATTGCTTTTGATTTTGCTTTTTAACAATTCTAAATAACAAATGAAAACAGATATACACAGGAAAATTAAACGCAAATAATTTTAAACTAAAACGCGCAACGGGAAAGCTAAAATGGGACAAAAACTAAAATTTTAGAAAATTAAAACTTAAAAATGTAAAATTACTTAAAACTTATTTAAAAACTTAAATTATATTTTTTTACACTTTTTATTTATTTATTATTAATTATTTATTATTTTAATTACTTATTAAACTATTTAAATTTATAAAAAATACTAAATGAACAAGGAAAATTCTAAAACTTTTTCTAAAAATATTATAAGATGAGAAAAAGCTAAGAAAATTATAAAATTGAAATTTACTTAATTAAAATTTAAAAAGATAAATTCTATTAAATAGAAGCTATCATTATTTTTCTATTTTTGATTTTCTTAAGGTCTAAAAATATAATTATATTTTTCCTAGATTAAAAATGACAAAAGAAAATTATGAAAATTAAATTTATATTTTTCTGATTATTTTTCTATTTATTATGATTTAATTACTAATAGAAACTAATTAAAAAGATTAAAAATATTAAATGACTTAGGAAAAATCTGAAAAATTCAGGATAAGTCTAAATTAATATTTAAAAGCTATGAAAAATAAAAGCAGAAGTTGACTAAGCCCAATAAGCAGATTTGGGCAGATAAGCAGTTTGCTAATAAGCCAAAAATAAGCTAAAAGACTTGAAAAATTACCAAAAGCTCAGGATAAGTTCAATACACTTATATAAGCACAAAATAACTTAAAAACACCAATAAGCACAAGAGATGAGCAAGATAAGCACTTGGCTGTTGCAAAACTTGAAACAGAAAACTCAGAAATCAGCCCAAATTGCAGACAAGATTAAGCACTCAATAAGCTATTTAAAGGCAACCTAATGGGGGCAAAATCTTCCCTATACTACTAAGTATCTAAAAATATGAAAAGCCCTATCACAAAACACCCAATTGATGTTCAATTTGGTCCTAGATCAGGTTCCAGAAACACTGAGTCTGCTGTGGTGATTGTGTTGTGCAGAAGTGCACAACAATACAAAGGCCAAACCAACTCTATTGAATACTCAAAATGGACCACAAATGACTCAGGAAAGCCAAGAACAAGGGCAAAATAAGGTCATGGCTAATAATGGCTTAATTGAGCTTTTTGATGTCTGATTTTAACATAGGCCAAAGAAAACATGATTTTCTATCAATACTGCTATTTTGAACTTAAAAACACCTTATTTGGACTAAATTAAGCAGGTTCAAAGTTGGGAAAAAGGTAAATCTACAGTAACAAGGGAATTGACCCTTTGACTGCACAAAACCAAACACCCCTTCTAGGTGTGTCTGTGGTGGATTTTCAAAGAAAAATCAGATTTTAAGCTAAGATTTCTAATAAACTTACTTTAACTAACTTATTTGAGTACTGAATAGCAACTTTTAACACAGAATTAAGCACAATATTAAGCTATACTACTTTTGACTGTTTTTGGTCTTTTATATGATTTTTATAAGCAAATTAATGAAAGACAATTAAACTACTGAATATACTAATGAAATACTCTTAGAAACTAGCAAAAAGTATGAAACAACAGGAATAAGCTACTTTTAAGCAGTTATACAATAATTTGGAATTTAATGCCAAAAAGCTAAAAAGCTTACAACTGAGTGAGCTTTATGGAACAGAGAACAAGGAACCAAGGACCAATCTAGCTTGTCAGAAACAAGCTAGAAAACCACAAAGAAGCCTTCCTGATTAGCTTTTTACCCAGAAATAGCTTATTAGCTCTTCAGTTGACTTTTGTTGACCATATTGATTTCTTGAATTCAGAACATGATTAAGCTAAAATAAACTTATAACAAGCTATATAAAGCTTGCATAAGCTATTAGAAACAACTGAGAAGCTGATTCAATACTACTTAACAAGATTCAAATTCTCAGAACATATGAAAATCATAAAACTTGCATTATCATTAAATATTGATAAATAATCAAAGAACAACAACAAATACACTAATTTTATTTTGTATTGATTGATTGAAACTTGATATTACAAATTACACTACTGGAAATTGAAATACGATTTATTCTACTTGTACCTACTTGCCAATTAAGGCTACAAAAGCTTCTATATATACAAAATTGAAATGGGAAAACCCTAGCTAACATCCTTGAATCTTTTAGCACCCTTGATTGCTCCTGACATCATCTCAATCGTCCAATCCACTTTTGGCGGGAAAACAGGACATGTGGAATTTTATCTGTTTTAGTTAGTGGGAGTTGGGAAGAAGCATTTATTGCTTTTGGAGTGTTAGGTAGCGTGAGATAAGAGGAGGGGGTGGGTGGTGTCAGAAGGTGGTGGATAATGGTGGTATTGGATGGTGGTATTGGTGTTTTGGCGGTTTGAAGGGAAAGGTTTGACCGAAGTCAAACCTTCGGTTTAAATAAAAGAAGGTGGGTCGGGTTGTGTTATGGATTGGGCTTGGGCTGGGTTATAGGATTGGGTTGGGTAGTGATAAAACTGGGTTGGGTTTAGTGTTGGGTATTTGGATTTTGGGTAATGTTTGATCCGGATTTGGTTTTAGATAAACATAGGGACCATTGTTGTAATTTGCTGAAAATCCAAGGACTAAACCTGTAATTGTTCCAAAGTTATCACAAGGGTATTTCTTGCCAAGTGTCATTAGTACAAGGGTCATAAAATATAATTTTCCATTTTAAAACACCCGGGGACTAATTTTGACATTTTTCAAACTTGGGGGACCAAAGTTGTAATTTTATGAAACTTTGCACCAAAGGACTTATTATGTAATTTTATGATTCTTAAAGGACCTTTGATGACTTTTCCTGTTTTTAGAATAACCAGGGACTAGTTTTGACAACTTTTAAAAGTTGAGGGACTGAAAGTGACAATTATGCAAACTTTGTTCGTTTTTCACTTATTTTCAGTCTTTTTGTTCCTGAGTTATATAAAAACACATTTTATGATATTTTATGTATTTTGAAGCATATCTGCATGTTTTTAAATGATTTTGCAGATAAAATGTGACAGAAATGATGAGTATTTAGACACTCATCAATCCCCCACACTAAACTATTGCTAGTCCCTAGCAATCTTTTATGAAGTTTTAATGGATTTTTCTCTTTACCAAAAGCCATTACTTCTGGAGTAGCCAATGTTTCAGTATGTGATACTTTGGTACAATGATAACCAAATGATTTTGAGCAAATCATCAGCTGTCAACGGTTTTGATTTGTCTTTACCAAAAGCCGTTTGCTTCTGGACTAGCCAACTCTTAGATAAATTATCAATATTATCTTTGGTGAGCTGATTACCAATCATGGATTTTCACTGCCTTAACCACAAGCCATAACCTTGCGGGCTAGCCAACTCTTCACTTATGAAGATATGGTGAGTCGAATACCATACAATTTTCGGCAAATTGTAAGCCATCAACGGATTTGAGATATCTTTACCAAGAGCCGTTTGCTCTCGGATTAGCCAATCTTTATGTGGGTTAGACATGGCGGACTGATAACCATTTATTGCGTTCTAAGTGAGAAAAAATTTAAAAATTTTGGCTAAAATGGGGGTACTAGATGGTACATTTGATCAAATTCGCTAGAATTCCCCCCCACACTTAGAACTGAATATTGCCCTCAATATTCAAAGAACCGGTTGTTAAACCAACACTTAGAACGTGAAAGGGAAATACTAATAGCCATTATTTTATTTACACACACATTTTTTTTTTTTTTTTTTTTTTTTGACTGTACATATATACAACATGTGGGGCATCTCCCCCACACTAGGGTGAGACATGGGTGAAAACCCATATTTTGCTACTGTTTTTATTAACCGAGTCGCTAGCTTGACTCGACCCCGAATTCATTGGTTCCTCCCGAACAGTCAGGTTTATCACGCAAGCTAACCGCTTGTGAACGGTCAACCGTAACAAAGGGTTCCTGAACAGCCCGGGAGAAAAAGCAATTTAAAAGTCTATGGGGAAGTAAGTGGAAGAGACCATCTCCATCGGATTTTCATTCAAGATGTTTGTATACACATTGAAGTACATGAAAGTTCCACACCAAGAGAGATATATCTGGCATTAAACCAATGTTATATGGAAAATGCCAGGGTCAAAAGTAACATCCTCACTCCCAAATGAGTGAAAGATAGGGGAAATCACCGGGTAGGTGAAGGGAAGAAGAGAGATCTGAATAGCAATTAAGACAAGAACTTCCTCCTCAAGAATTGCAAGTGGAGGAGGCAAGTCCTTAAACTTGATCTCAGGAAATTTATCAGTTTTTTCAACTGACTTGGTTTCCTCATTATGAAGTTGTTTTGGTGGAAGAGGGGAAGATGAATCTTCGTTTAACAAATTTTCTAGAAAAAGAATGTCCCCCTCAGGATCAAGATAGTTATCATCAACCTCATGCGGAGGTGAACTATCTAGAGCGAGAAAAGCATCGACTTCATCCCAAAAGGGATCACTTCCCTCAACCGTAGTGAGAGAAGGGGAAGAGTCGGCTATGATAAGTTGAGAAGATGTGGTGGGTTCCCCACTCACAGAATTATGAAAATAACCAAGATTTTCATGAGAGTACTCCTTTGAAGCAACATCAATGACATCGATTCGGTTAACCGATGCAGAATTATAATTTGAGGAGTACCTCGAAGTTTGATCATGGTTAAAGGTAACAGCTTCGTTACCCACACGTAATGTGATCTCATGCTTAAATACATCAATAAGAGTATGGCCCGTTTTTAGGAATCCTCTTCCAAGAATTAGAGGAACCTTTTGATCTGCGTCGAAGTCAACAATCACAAAGTCAGCTGGAAAGTGGAACTTCCCTACTTTCACAAACACATCTTCGGCAATGCCGCAAGGATGAGATATGGTTCGGTCTGCAAGCTCAAGAGTCATGCAGGTAGGAGTAAGAGCCGGAAGAGAAAGTTTCTTCCATACTGAATGAGGCATCAGGTTGATGCTTGCACCTAGATCTGCTAAGGCATAGCATTTAACCATTCCCGAAAATACACAAGGTATTAGAAACTTTCCAGGATCTCCAAGCTTCTCCGGAAGCTTTTTCAAGATAACCGCTGAGCAGTTCTCATTTAATGGAGTTTTAGCCATTTCAATCAGTTTTTCCTTGTTGCTTAACAATTGTTTGATTGTTGATGCAAACTTGGGCATCAGAATGATAGCATCCGCAAGACTTATGTCAAAATGTAATTCTTTAAAGATTTGAAAGAATTTGTCCATTTGTTGACTAGCCTTCTCACGGAGCTTTTGCTCATTTAAGCGCGATGGGTAAGGAATGTAGGGTTTGGATTTAGGAGCAATAACTTCAGGAGTCTCTACAGATTCAAAGACAACTCCTGGTTTGGATTTTTTCGGGATAACCGGAGGATGGACATGTGCTGTACTTTGTGGGCTTGGAATTTGCACTTTGTCCGTAGTATCCTCCGTCTCTTTTTCCATTTCAAACAACGGAGGAGGAATAGGGCCAGCTGGCCACTCATAAGCAGCACCACTCCGAGTGGTGATAGCTTTGACGAAAGTGGTATCTTCGTCATCATCACTGTCATCAAGTACACTGACAGGAACAACATTGAGCATTTCGGAATAATATCTGGCTGATCTTTGCTCACTAAGTTTGGTTGACAAACTTTTAACCGTAAATCGTGAGAGAGTAGGATCTATTCTTGACGGCTGAGGAGCAATTGTGGGTGTAGATTTTTGGATGACCGAAGGTTGGATGACCGAAGGTTGGACGTATTTAGCACTTCCATTGTTAGTGGGAAGTACCGGGTCCTTTATCACCTTGAATCCAACATGAGATTTACCACTACGTGTACTGACAGCTTTGAGTTCACCCCTAGGGTTGACAACAGTGTTACTTGGGAGACCTCCCGAGGTAGAAGGTAGATCATTTAAAGACTTTTTTATGTCATTTATTTGGGTAACCAACAACTGGTTTGTCTGATATTGAGTTTTATTTGTCTCCTCTTGAGATTTTATGAATTGCCTAAGCAACTCATCTGAGGATGTCTGATTATGGTTTTGGACATTCCATGGTTTTTGGTTATGATTACCCTGATTCTGACCTCGATTTTGATTGAAATTTTGAGAATTGTTGAAATTTTGTCCCTGATTTTGAACAAAGCGATTTTGATTATTTTGATTTGGCACGGGTGGAAAACCAGGTGGGACCATAGCATTCGGTGCTCGGTACTGAGTCTCAGCATGCGGACGGTATTGATTTTGATTTACTGCAGCTACGGGAGCTGGGTAAAGAGAAGCATCGGTTGCTTGACAATCATAATACGCATGTGGGCCACCACAAGTTTCACACACTTTGTTTATTGCTTTGATTTGTTCCGGTTTATGAACTTCACTCTTCAGTTCTTTCATTTCCTTCATCATGCAACGCATTGAATCAGTAAGGAAGGCTAACTCTGATGAGTTACCGGATGAAGAAGCAGTAGGAGTGACAGGAACATTCACTTTGTTTCTAGAAATAGGAACTTTTGATTTATTTTCACAAATTTCAACCACCTCTCTGGGTTTACGATTCAAGATATTGCCACCGGAGGCTGCATTAAGTGCATCTTGATCGTTTTGGGTCAACCCATTATAAAACGTATTGATCTGTTGTAACACCGTGAAATCGTGATGTGGGCATTTTCTTAGGAGATCTTTAAATCTGTCCCATGCCTCTCCGAAATTTTCATCAAAACCTTGACGAAATCCAGCAATTTCATTTTTTAGATTAGTCGTCTTTGATGGAGGGAACAAATAATTTACAAATTTCTTAACTAGATCTTCCCAGGTTTCAATGGATCGAGGGGGTTCTTTATCCAGCCAAATCCGGGCTGCCCCCTCAAGTGAGAATGGAAATAGCATCAATTTGATAACTGTTTGCGGCACATTCTTGTAATTGATTGTAGAGGTCAACTTATTGAACCAACGAATGTGTGCATATGGATCCTCTCGTTCAAACCCGTGGAATTGGTTTGTGGACACGAGCTGAATCAAATGTGTTTTCAGTTCAAAATGATCAGAATCGATGACTGGTAAAACGATGGCATCTCCATAACCCTCGGTGGGTGCCTGGAGCATTTCAGCCATTGTGCGTTCATCTGCCATATTATCAGTGGGATCAGTACGAATCTCGGGTTCGACTATTTGGGCAGTACGTCTACGATTACGTCTTCTCGGAATATCTACGAGTTCACGTAAAGGGCTTGATGATGTGGAAGAACGAGTGCGCATGCACTAAGTAAAATATTGTAATTAAATCAAGAACGAAGCAAAACACAAGTGAACTTAAACCAATAATCAACAAGCGTACGGTAGCTCTCTAAAAGATAAACGCACAGAGTGGCGGAGAAGCAAAGGTGGGCAATTAAATGCTCCTTAAAAACCCGCTTCTTTCAGTCCGACAATTTAATGTCAGACTATCCTAGAACCTCCGTTAGAGTTTGTTTATCAATCAAAGGTGAGCCGATATTCGCAAGTGATACAAAGGCAAGTTTTAAATCTTTGGTTTGGGAACTTATTATGGTCGTACCCCCAGTTAGGTAGTACTCTGTCTTGGTTCTCGATGGTAATATTTTATTATTGTTATTTATTTAAACAAAGAAAACGGAAATTATTTTTGGTGTTTTTATTTTTTTATATGATAATAATAATAATAATATATATATAGAAAAGAAAAGAAAAATATTTTTGTATTTTATATTGTTTTTGGGAAATAGGAACTTCTGATAGAAGGATCTCGAATCACTAATCGCTAAAACTTACACAACTGTCGCAGCACACCTCCCCGGCAGCGGCGCCAAAATTTGATCCTCTCTGAAAACGTATATATAAATATAAACAGTCTCAGATCGAATACTCGTGTGTAGTGTGAAACCAGGCAAGTGATCACCTGGGTCGTTTCCCAACGAGGTGTGAATGGGCAAACTGTGAAAAGCTTGGATTAGAGTGACTGATGATTTAGATTGCTTTTGATTTTGTTTTTTAACAATTCTAAATAACAAATTAAAACAGATATGCACAGGAAAATTAAACGCGAATAAATTTAAACTAAAACGCGCAACGGGAAAGCTAAAATGGGACAAAAACTAAAATTTTAGAAAATTAAAACTTAAAAATGTAAAATTACTTAAAACTTATTTAAAAACTTAAATTATATTTTTTTACACTTTTTATTTATTTATTATTAATTATTTATTATTTTAATTACTTATTAAACTATTTAAATTTATAAAAAAATACTAAATGAACAAGGAAAATTCTAAAACTTTTTCTAAAAATATTATAAGATGAGAAAAAGCTAAGAAAATTATAAAATTGAAATTTACTTAATTAAAATTTAAAAAGATAAATTCTATTAAATAGAAGCTATCACTATTTTTCTATTTTTGATTTTCTTAAGGTCTAAAAATATAATTATATTTTTCCTAGATTAAAAATGACAAAAGAAAATTATGAAAATTAAATTTATATTTTTTTGATTATTTTTCTATTTATTATGATTTAATTACTAATAGAAACTAATTAAAAAGATTAAAAATATTAAATGACTTAGGAAAAATCTAAAAAATTCAGGATAAGTCTAAATTAATATTTAAAAGCTATGAAAAATAAAAGAAGAAGTTGACTAAGCCCAATAAGCAGATTTGGGCAGATAAGCAGTTTGCTAATAAGCCAAAAATAAGCTAAAAGACTTGAAAAATTACCAAAAGCTCAGGATAAGTTCAATACACTTATATAAGCACAAAATAACTTAAAAATACCAATAAGCACAAGAGATGAGCAAGATAAGCACTTGGCTGTTGCAAAACTTGAAACAGAAAACTCAGAAATCAGCCCAAATTGCAGACAAGATTAAGCACTCAATAAGCTATTTAAAGGCAACCTAATGGGGGCAAAATCTTCCCTATACTACTGAGTATCTAAAAATATGAAAAGCCCTATCACAAAACACCCAATTGATGTTCAATTTGGTCCTAGATCAGGTTCCAGAAACACTGAGTCTGCTGTGGTGATTGTGTTGTGCAGAAGTGCACAACAATACAAAGGCCAAACCAACTTTATTGAATACTCAAAATGGACCACAAATGACTCAGGAAAGCCAAGAACAAGGGCAAAATAAGGTCATGGCTAATAATGGCTTAATTGAGCTTTTTGATGTCTGATTTTAACACAGGCCACAGAAACTATGGTTTTCTATTTATATTGCTACTTTGAACTTAAAAACACCTTATTTGGACTAAATTAAGCAGGTTCAAAGTTGGGAAAAAGGTAAATCTACAGTAACAAGGGAATTGACCCTTTGACTGCACAAAACCAAACACCCCTTCTAGGTGTGTCTGTGGTGGATTTTCAAAGAAAAATAAGATTTTAAGCTAAGATTTCTAATAAACTTACTTTAACTAACTTATTTGAGTACTGAATAGAAACTTTTAAACACAGAATTAAGCACAATATTAAGCTATACTACTTTTGACTGTTTTTGGTCTTTTATATGATTTTTATAAGCAAATTAATGAAAGACAATTTAACTACTGAATATACTAATGAAATACTCTTAGAAACTAGCAAAAAGTATGAAACAACAGGAATAAGCTACTTTTAAGCAGTTATACAATAATTTGGAATTTAATGCTAAAAAGCTAAAAAGCTTACAACTGAGTGAGCTTTATGGAACAGAGAACAAGGAACTAAGGACCAATCTAGCTTGTCAGAAACAAGCTAGAAAACCACAAAGAAGCCTTCCTGATTAGCTTTTTACCCAGAAATAGCTTATTAGCTCTTCAGTTGACTTTTGTTGACCATATTGATTTCTTGAATTCAGAACATGATTAAGCTAAAATAAACTTATAACAAGCTATATAAAGCTTGCATAAGCTATTAGAAACAACTGAGAAGCTGATTCAATACTACTTAACAAGATTCAAATTCTCAGAACATATGAAAATCATAAAACTTGCATTATCATTAAATACTGATAAATAATCAAAGAACAACAACAAATACACTAATTTTACTTTGTATTGATTGATTGAAACTTGATATTACAAATTACACTACTGGAAATTGAAATACGATTTATTCTACTTGTACCTACTTGCCATAAAAGGCTACAAAAGCTTCTATATATACAAAATTGAAATGTGAAAACCCTAGCCGACATCCTTGAATCTTTTAGCACCCTTGATTGCTCCTGACATCATCTCAATCGTCCAATCCACTTTTGGCGGGAAAACAGGACATGTGGAATTTTATCTGTTTTAGTTAGTGGGAGTTGGGAAGAAGCATTTATTGCTTTTGGAGTGTTAGGTAGCGTGAGATAAGAGGAGGGGGTGGGTGGTGTCAGAAGGTGGTGGATAATGGTGGTATTGGATGGTGGTATTGGTGTTTTGGCGGTTTGAAGGGAAAGGTTTGACCGAAGTCAAACCTTCGGTTTAAATAAAAGAAGGTGGGTCGGGTTGTGTTATGGATTGGGCTTGGGCTGGGTTATAGGATTGGGTTGGGTAGTGATAAAACTGGGTTGGGTTTAGTGTTGGGTATTTGGATTTTGGGTAATGTTTGATCCGGATTTGGTTTTAGATAAACATAGGGACCATTGTTGTAATTTGCTGAAAATCCAAGGACTAAACCTGTAATTGTTCCAAAGTTATCACAAGGGTATTTCTTGCCAAGTGTCATTAGTACAAGGGTCATAAAATATAATTTTCCATTTTAAAACACCCGGGGACTAAAGTTTGACATTTTTCAAACTTGGGGGACCAAAGTTGTAATTTTATGAAACTTTGCACCAAAGGACTTATTATGTAATTTTATGATTCTTAAAGGAACTTTGATGACTTTTCCTGTTTTTAGAATAACCAGGGACTAGTTTTGACAACTTTTGAAAGTTGAGGGACTGAAAGTGACAATTATGCAAACTTTGTTCGTTTTTCACTTATTTTCAGTCTTTTTGTTCCTGAGTTATATAAAAACACATTTTATGATATTTTATGCATTTTGAAGCATATCTGCATGTTTTTAAATGATTTTGCAGATAAAATGTGACAGAAATGATGAGTATTTCAAAACTCATCTTTAGCGTACGATTCAAACCAGTGAAGTAGAATATTGTGACAAAACATTTTCATGGATTTTTTCTAGTTACATCTAATCATTTGTGACTTGTTTTACACTATTTATGTATCTTCAAAACAAGAAAATCATCAAAATCCTACGTTTGGTGCATTTTCTATATTATTTCTACCTCGCTGTGATCATTTTAAGATTAGATCTTGTCAGTTTACGGTTAATTTACAAAATCATTTTTCAAGTTTAACTTGTGATTTTACAAGAATCTATGCGGGTGGAATCATTTTAAAATTCAAAATTTGGTTTTTTTAAACGATTTTCTAGTTATTTTGGTAATATGCGTTTTTAGCAAAGTAGGGATAAAGTTCAAATAAGCTCAGTAGAAAAAGTCAAAAAGTCAAAACCCTAATTCAGCTCAGTAGGATTTAAGTTACCTCGCTGCTTCTACCTCATTGTTACTACCTCGCTGCTACTACCTCGTTGCTACTACCTCGCTTGCACCAAAATTACCATTTTGCCCTTACACCATCTCATTGCTAAAACTTGAACTTTTCACGGAGATTTATTTACAAACACACATCTTTATTATTTACAAGATCCATAAAATCATTTAAATCACACAAAACAAAATGTCTCACTCACCAAAACATTCCATGAGTCACACCTCAACTGATCGTGATATTCTGACTATCGGCATCGAATCAAGACCATAAAATCAAGACCACCAGTGCTCCTCCCTGGCACGTACATTCAATGGTCATTAAGATTTAAACTTTTGCTAACACATTTTGATGATGGATCATTAATGCTAAAATCAATTGTCTCTGGTCCCTATGTCATGAAGCTTAAAAGACTGATGAAGACCTAAATTATACTAAACTGGATCAATACAGAGCTGACTTCAGAGCAAATTTCTTCATTGTGCTTGCACTTCCCAATGAAATCTACAAAAATGTGCAACTTTATGATACTGCTCAGGATCTGTGGAATGCTCTCGCATCTTTGCATCGTGAAGAGGAAAAACAACAAATCAAAGAAAAACTGGAAAATGATATCTACTTCAAAGTTGATCCTTAGACTAACATGATTGTTCTTTCCTTGTCACCAAATCATCCTATTCCCACCATCACTTATCCAATGCCTATCTTTGACGTCACTCCATCCGATCAAATAATTCCAACACCCGTGATTAATCATGGCTCCATAACCTACTCTAAAAATGGGATCTTCTTCACAACTGAAAATGAACTAGTGGTTATCCCAAGATACCATCCTGCAACAATCGCTGAAAATGAGCAATTAGTTATTGATAACCTGGTTAAGATTGGTAACGAACTTGAGAAACACAATCTTACCAGCAAAGGAAAAGAGAAGGTTATTGAAGCTTCTACATGTTCAACTTGTAATGAATCTTCCCATTGCTCAAGAATCTGTCCTAAACGAAAGATTCGCAACTCAGAATACTACAAGAAGAAAATGTTGATTGCTATGAAGGAGGAATCAGGAAGTCAACTGAACAAAGAAGAACTCATTTTTTAGAATGACACAGATGATGAAGCTGAGCTCATGACAGATACTGATTTTAGGGTTGGAAATATCCTAAGCACAGAAGAGATTGGTTTCTTGACAAGGTTAAGCATGGATGATGAAGATGAGGATTCTGAGATTATGTTGATGCCACTTGATTCTACAGAAAATCAAGACTACGATAAGGTTCGGTGTTTTGATTCTTACTACATGCATAATAGGACATCACTGCCTGATCACGAAGATGAGCATTCTGAGTCATTTAAGTCGATTAATGTATCACATGTGGATGATCAAATAAATAGTAATATTGTATTTGATGACCCTTTATATGTGGACATTAGTGACGACAATGTTGCATAGCATGCAAGTCCAAATGATCAGAATCACGCACTTATTGAATCAATCATCAAAAACTTGAAGTCTGAGGTCAATAAGTGCAATGCGGTCAATCAGAATATAACTAAAACAAATAGTGCTTTGACCATGGATCTGGATAACTATAAGGAACGTGTAAAGTATTTGGAAACAACCATCGATAAACAGAAATGTTTTGAAAATGCTTTTCAAGAGTCTTTCATATGTGAACAAAAACTAAAGAAAACACTTGATCATGAACTCGTTCTTGGTAATGAAAAATGGTCAAAACTTGAAAAAGAAAACTTGGAACTTATAGCACAAATCATTGAACAAAGAAAATCAATGACAAGTTCACATGAAAAGTTTTCTGAATTCAAAAGAACATCACGTGACAAAATTGACAAATATCAAGACGAAGTGATCGAGTTGCAACATAAAATAAACTCTCTTGAAAATATCATTTATAAAACAGGCCACTCGATTCAAAGGATTCACATGCTTAATCATGAGACTCACCTGTATTATGATGGT
Organism: Artemisia tridentata subsp. tridentata; assembly: GCA_021014915.2. Classification (NCBI taxonomy): domain Eukaryota; kingdom Viridiplantae; phylum Streptophyta; class Magnoliopsida; order Asterales; family Asteraceae; genus Artemisia; species Artemisia tridentata. Next base: position 245,816,753 of record CP139505.1, read on the forward strand.
AAACAAAGATTTTCACTTGGATACAAAAATCCACGTGTCCTTAGACAAGCCATCCAGATCCAACCCAAATTATATAATGTTGTTACTCTATATGATTCATCATCCAAAATGTATGTATATGAAGATGATGAATATGAGGAATGGGTCGACGGGAGTCGATCAGATGAACAACATGCTGAAATACCCCCAACTGATTATTCAAAATTAATCTCTCTCTATGAGCATTTTGTGCGAAAACGTGAAATTGATGATGATCAATGGTCTTTATCTTACTCCACAATCGGTATTGTTCCGACCAAGAGTTTTTTTCTAAACAAACAAAACCCCTTACCAGAGTTGCCAAGAAAAATTCGTGTCAAACGGTACGTGGAAACTTTTAAAGAAGATGTAAGTCTACTTGAAAAGATAATTTCAACTAAAACAGAAGTAACTACTTCAAATTTTCAATCACCCAATTTCAAAGAAATTCGAAACATGTTCAAAAATGAAGTTCTGCCAACCGTTGACCACTTGCGAATTTGTATCACTCACTTTGAGTCGGAACTAATAACGGAAGTAGAAGAGATGATAAAAGTTTTTGATGTGTTTGAAAAAGAATTTCAAGATGCAAAATGGCAAAATAAATGTTTTGAAAATGAGATCGACCGACTCCTCGATGCCGTCATGATTACTAATGTGATGTATGTTGCTTTATATCCTTGTGATCCTTCCTATTATCATGCATTAGAGTTGGAAAATGAAACATTAAAAATAGAGAATACATGTATTTTAAAAGATTCAAAAGATGTCCAGGCAAGTCTTGAAAATAAGATTGTTCAAAATGAACGAAACTTTCAACGATGTCAAACTCAAAGTCTCAATCTTGAACTAGAATTGAAAAACTGCGCTGAAAAGGCAACTTTTGAGAAAACTTGGGCATTAAATGTTAAAAAACCTGATGACCAGAACGTGTCTTTGAATTCTAAAATTTAAAAGTACGAAAAAGAGATTGAGCATTTGAAAAATGAATACAAAACACTTTTTAAGTCTTTAAATATGACACATTCTCAATTACAGAAGGACATAAATGAATTAGTGGAATCATGGACTCAGACAAAACGTGAGAATAAGAGTTAGAGAGCCAAACATTAGGAACAACAATTCATCATTGATGAGTTAAAAGAAAAGTTGAGAATTCTTGAACTAGGGAAGTCTGTGAATACTAAGTTTGATAAACCTCTATCTGTAGACAAACCACTTCAAAACACTATGTCAAAGATTCTATCTTTACCAAAATCTCGGTTTGCTCCTAAAGATAAAGAAAAACATGTTTTCTCAAAACCAGTCACTTCACAGATTTTACCTAACCCAAACTCCTATATTCATCATGCAAATGTTATGGCACCACGAATGTTTAAAATTGACACATCATCACAAATGCAACAATCAAGTCTTAATGTGATTGCTTCCACTTCCACAGGAGTAAATGCTACCAATAGTGTTAGCGGGTCACAGCTTAAGAGCACCACTTGGAAGAATAGGATCTCAACTATGATCTTGAATATCTTAAGTATGGTAACACTGCTGAGAAGTCTTATGTGCTATCCATCTTCACACTGCCCCCCACAGAATTCACAGAAGATGACATTGAAGAAATAATCACCGAAAAATGGGTTAAGAGAGTAGTCAAGTGGAAGAGATTCAATGAAGAATCTAGGTTGTCTATATCACACTGGTATGATAATAGAAGAAAGTTGGCTTACAAAGTAAGCAAAGACTCATCAATGCTGATGGCGAACACTTAGAACTCTAACTACAAACTCAAGGAAGTGCTGAATGTTGAAAACACCTGTATATTGGGTTATTCGTACATGAAAAAGATCATTGTGGTTAGAGAAGACGGAAGTGTACACGAATTCGCCGAATCAGACTTCAAGTATCTCAACTTGAATGACACTGAAGATTTGTTTTTACCGTGTGTGCATAAGAAGCTGGAACACTTCAACACATGTCTACTTGACTCATTGTTGGTGTTTATCCGTGGAAGTGTTATTCTGGGAAGAGTACAAGACTTTTAACTTGGCATCGAAAGTTACCAATGGCATGTTAACCTCACTGCACCTACAATCACGTTCGAGGGAATTGAAAATCATGACTCATTTACCGTTATATTAGATCCAGTGGTCGGATATGTGTACAAAATATCACAGGAGAAAAACTAGTCCTTACGATTGATCAAATTCCAAAGTATCGTGATTCAACTCTGAAAAAGGTGCATGACAAGATTTATGGGAAAATCAGAGACAATGAGACTGGATATGATGTGAATAGACATCTTCCTGATGAGCTGAATAATATTTGAATGTTTGAAAGTCATACCATAAGGCGTCTCAAGTTTCGAGATCAAATAAGGAGGTGGGAGACGTACGTGGGTGCAAGAACAAAATTGAACGCTTTTGAGCCAAGACCTGAATAATCAACCCTTAGGGGGAGATTGTTAGGAATCATTCTAGAAGTGTTATTATCCTAGGTCTTGAAATGTAATAAGTAGAAACAATATTAGTTTAGTTTTATAATAAATAAGAGAAGCGAGGTAGGCTTAAACGCTATGTTACTATGTAAAAGGGATCCGGCCCAATAGGCCCAATCCCTACCTTGCTCCTGTAGCCTACCTTGTTGCCTCATGTAGTATAAATACCCCCTCACCTCATGGTAAGGGGTGTGGTTGGATAGGTTGTGTAGTTTCGCTTTTCACTAAGAAATAAACGTTTGTCTCATAACCTTCTTTCTATGTCGCCTCCATCTCGTTTCCTATTAAATCTTCTAACTTTTTAACTTTGTGTGATGATAATGATTGAAGGGAAACCTACAGAAGGATATAGAAATGGTTCTATTTGCCCATGTATTTTTATAAAAAGTTCTGGATCTGAATATGTCATAATTGTTGTATATGTTGATGATCTGAATATCATTGGAATTCCAGGCGAGCTACCAAAAGGTAGTTGAATGCCTCAAGAAATAATTTGAAATGAAAGATCTCGGAAAAACAAAGTTTTGTCTTTGATGTGTTTCGAAAGCTGTAGATTTATAATACTAGAAATATTGGTTAATCGACTAAAAACACAACTCGGGCAGTGTACCCTTTCGAATGTAATATAGTCTAAGGTAAGTCCAGGTCGTCCCAAGAGAATTATAGTTTTCTCAGAATGTTCACAATGGTGCTAAGGTCAATTCAATTGTCACTTATTAAATTAACCAAACGTATAAATAATCAAGATTTTGACAAGAACAATGAGATGGTTCAAGCAATGGATTAAAACAAGTTTGTTTAGGCAATGATCACAGGGATATGGAGTGTTTAGAATAATGTTTATAACTTTATAAATCAATCCACATGAATTACAACAACGCTAGTCAAGATGTAACAAGTGCACATATCGATAAATAGCAAAAAATCCTTTTAACCTTTAGACATTTTTATAACCAATATGATAAGTGAAATGATAACAACGAATTAACTAGTGTCCTTTCGACCTATACACACAGATAAATCATATTTCATCATTCCATCAAATAATAACCACTAATCCAAATGCTCCATATCAAAGTTCACATACGCCCAAACAAACACAAACGACTACTCCATATTAGAACACATGGCATATATATTTAAACTGATAAATTTAGTAATATAAAACATAAATTTAATATGAAATTACCAAGTATCCAGAATGAAAGTGTTTACAAGACAAAAAATTTCCAAAACCAAGAATTCTACTAAAACCAAAACCGAGAATCAAACCAATGATTCTTGCATCAAACCAATGATTCTTGCATCAACCCAAAGCCTTCTATGATAAACCAAGTTTCATCCCCAACTTCTTTGAATTCAGCAAAGTCATCAAAGGTACAAGAGCAAGGGTGTTTGGAAATGGGTTTTATGTGGAGTTCTTAAGAGAATTATGGTGAATTCTCCAAGTTGGTTTGATGTTAGATTCTTGAAATAGATGATCAAGGTCTGGGAATGATGGTTTATATTTGGGAAACGTGGTGGTGGTGATGGATTAATATCAAGGGTGTTTGGATCAAAGGTTCGTCAAGCCTTAAACACCAAATCCCTCTTTCAAGTGGTGTTCTTCGGGATTGATAGAAATATGTTATGGTATTGTTCTCTGCGTTTTTTGGGTGTTTATATAGTGTTTCTAATACTTAAGGACCAAGCCAAGGGGTGTATGATCGGTCATGAGTTAATGAGAGTCATAAATTTTGTTGGGTCAACAATTGACCTAAATGTCCCTAACAAAGATTTGAACATAAAATAGCCCAGACACTCACTGACAAAATATCAGTGAACATTTAACTCACTAATAATCGGTGAGAATGTCTCTCCCTGATATGGGATGTAGCTAAAACAACATACTTCAAAGGGTTGGCAAAGACTAACTGAAGATGCGCTTTAACTCAACTGATGCAGTCTTAGTGAGTAAGGTACTTGGGCAAAACATCAGGGACACTAAGATCTGAAAAATGTCTCTATATCCCTGATGACCTTTCTCTCATTGACAATGAATACCTCTCCAACTATAATCTAACTGATCAAGAAGTTATGGTGATCAACATGACTTCCTGAAGGCTCAAGATTCAGAGACATCCGAAATCTAGGATGAACTGATTAAAGAAGACAAACTCACTGAACATCAACAGCAGAAGTTCAAGCCCTAGATATCGTTAAGAGTTTTCTTGCAAACTTACTAAGTGCTTATTAGCCAGTATGTACAAAGAAATCCAGCTCAGGAACAAGGAATTCATAAGGGCAGGAATACCTTGATGATCTCTCAGCTCTCTAAACAAAGACCAAGATAGTTAGGTGAGACTATAGCGTTTAAGAGGGAAAACTCTTGGGAAGATAAACTTTGCTCCTTCTCTAGACACAAATGAAGCTCATAGGAACTCGATGCTGTCAACTACGGTAAACCAAAAGGACATCAAGGCTAGATGTCTAGGCACGTGCCTATCTACGAACATTTGGCAAGATCATTATTCCCATTTGAAGCAACAATAATCTCTCCGCTATATAAACCCGTTCCAACCAAAGCAGAATATAGGCATTCAACAAGAGTAAGAAGTGAGATTTCCATAACATAGTTAGAGTGTTAGAATCCTCAACACACTTAGAACTCAAGCCTAGCTTGATTCTTTGTGTCTCTTAATTTGTCTCTCAACGGGGATTGCCATCTGCAACTATCCTCTTGAAAAGCCAACCAAGTCATTAGTGTGTCTAAGTGGGTTCTTGAGTAACCTTGTAATTTCGCCCACCATGAATCATAAACTCGTTCTTCTTTCAATGTCCAATTGTCATGTGTTTATGTATATTTTGTTAATTTACGTGTTGCTCAAGTTTAAGTCGATAAAAACCGGACCAACAAGTGGTATCAGAGCGGGTGGATCATTCTTATGATCTAGATCCGTTCTTGAATGACAACTAATAACTTTTAGCCGTTCTTGAATGACGGCTAATAACCTACAACCACAATCCTCTACAAAATCCCACCACCTAATTCCCCAACCAAAATATCCTCGAGCATCCTTTCAAATTCAAGCGCTACTTTCAAACCGTTCTTCTGCAAAGAGATGCTCGATCTAACCACCCTCGATCCACCATGCAAGCCACTTAAATCACCACCGGTCTTCAAGAGATTCTAGACAACACAAGTAACGCAAGACGTTGTGTGTCAAGAATCTCAAGTACCTTTGATCTAAAGGAGGTTGAATTGGACTATGACGTCCTGTGTAATTGCCTTCAGCATCCAAGGTCACATATATGGCGAGAGCTTCATTTCCAATTAGACTCTCATTAGCCATCAAAGTGGTGACATTTAGAAGTGCTCAAAGGTTGATCTCAGTAGCAACCAGCATGGATGAATACGAGGGGGTTCAGGGGTATCTGAAGGAAAAGATAGAGTGGGAAAGAGGATACATCTTTAGGGATAGGTACAAATCGTACAAACAAGGGAAATTCATTGCATAAAGTGTCCCTGTTCTTTCGAAAACTTCACCTAAAGACGTCTAGCAACTAAAGAAGAAAATCATTGATGGTTCTCTCCTCGTTGCTGCCCAGCCTGTAAGCAAGAAGACACGCTTACAGTCTGGGTTATACTTGGCTAACTCATGGGAAGATAAGGAAAACCAATCAAGTCATCCCATGGTGTAAATTTACCAAGTAAACAAAGCAGTCCCTGACACTTGCACTGAGCAATGTTGATACACCAACTGATCTTGCCTCAGGAGGAATCAGCTTGTTCAGTTCATGGACTGTATTGTTCAAACCAGGTAGGAAGCAAGTACTACCTGAGTTTACAAGACTCTGGCCAGAGTGGTTGCTGGTTCTCTAGAGCACTGAAGTACGAAGACACTGGACTACAGACTGAAAAGGTTGCAGAACTGAAGATAACATATTCAAGCTCCAGAGTCTATATGTACTTCATCAACATCAATAGAATTAGGTATGATAAATATTGTAATTCTTTGATCTAATAATCAGTATGTAAGAAGCCATTCCTTACTTACTACTGATTAAGTTTAGATTTCTTGTAATTCTAGTCATGGAGAGATTAATGAATCAAAATGTAAACTAATCTCTTCTTTCATGTAAACTATGAATAAACAGGTCTAAACTTCTTACTGACTATCAGTGATCCAGAGAGTATGACTCACTAATAGCTTGTTCATAGCATTAGTGAGTCACTCTCTGAGACCCTGGGTAAAAATGCTCAGGAGGTCTATCATTCTAACTGATAGACATTCAATAAAGGAACTAAGTTCCTTGAATTTGAACCATAACCATAAATGCATGAACTCCAAAAACTTTCACTGAAGTTTCAGTTTTTGAGGGGGACAAAGCATTTATGAGAATCTATGACAGCCGTAACTGAAGAAGTGAACCTGATGCACAAATCATCAGGGACTGAGTTCACACACAACAATTGATATAAAGGCTTGAGTAGAACAAACATCAGGGAACGTGACCCTGAGCACAAAAAGAGAAGAAATGGTTCAAGACAACAAATAATCTGTTTTTACTGAGTGTTATTTATGTTTTCTTTGTTGTAAATCAGTTTGTACGAAGAAGCCTTTTTGCTCACTTGCAAACTGATAATAGCTTAGAATATCTATGATTAGAAAGTCTCTGTTAGAACCAAAAGAAGAAAATCATAAGTGAAACCCTGAAAATGTAGAGTCAGGAGACCCTAAGAAAGAATACTCAGGAGGCCCTGAGCAATAATGCTCAAGAGACCCTGAACAAAGATGTTCAGGAGGTTATTATCAAAGAAGAAAATCCTAAGTGAAACCCTGAAAAAAGAGTCAGGAGACCCTGAGGAAAAATACTCATAAGGCCCTGAGCAATAATGCTCAGGAGACCCTGAACAAAAATGTTCAGGAGGTCATCATCAAACTAAAGAAGAAACACCACTACCTGAGGATAAAGCTCGGACAAGTGAAGATTGAATCAAGAATTAAGATGGTGACTCAGGATGAAGAGAAAGAGCCTAAAACTTCATCTTCAACAAAAGGTATCGAAGACAAAAGCTTAACAAGACATTGTCTACTTTAGATCATGCTTGTAAATCAGAGTATAAGAAGAGGCCGTTATGCTCACTTATCTCTGATAATATCCAACAAGTAGTATCACACAGAACGAAAAAACAATAGCCGTCCATCATACCTTTGTTGTAAATCAGATTATAAGAAGAAGCTGTTACTATAACTTATCTCTGATATAACTCGGGCCATCTTTATGTTCAAATAGGGGGTGATTGTTGGGTCAACAATTGATGAACTCAAATAAGTACATTTTATTATCATCATTTATCCTATTTATTTGACTTGTTTTATTATATTATCTATGAGAATCGATACATTAATGTTTACTTTAGTAATTCTTAGGTAAAAACAAGCATTATGTGAAACTTGGCGATTTTGGACTAATTATGGAGCAAAACAAGCAAGATGTCAAAAGTCTACTGAAATCCAGAAGATGCACCGTATCTCACTCAACAGATACGACGAAATATCATACTTAGATGAATTCGAAGACCATTGCCTGACTTTGAAGAATGCGCCGCATACAATTCTGTCATGCGCCGCATATGAAACTTTGGTCAAAGAAGAAGATCAAGCTCGTTCTACTCCAGATACGCCACATTATACTTCTAACATACGGCGTATCACTATCAAGATTTCACAAGTTACAATCCAAGTACATGCGCCGCATACAAAGATCAAGTTACGCCGCATCTGAAGACGGTGTACGAATATTCCTGAATATATTAATCTTGGACCCCACGCGAAGTTAAGTCAATGCGCCGCATTGATCCCTCAGACAGAAACTATAAATACCCCAAGGTCAGACGAATTTGAGAGTCTTGGACAGTGTGAAGAAATAACCCTAGAGCCGAATTCAGACGACCAAGCAGCACAAGACACACCTCAAACAAAGATACAAGAGCTGTAAGAAGGTCCTGCATGTATTCAATTCATTAAGTAGTTTTGTTTTATTGTTTTAGTACACTTTAATTCATCAGGATTGATGGGCTTGTGTCATGTGACTACGGAAGATCATGCACTCCCCTTAATATTGCTTTCCCATTAATTAAAGTTTATATGTTGATGTCTTTGGTGACTTTTATTAGTGCATTGATAACCTCTGTGTCTAGCTGAGTCTTGCTTGGGTCGCCATGCCCCTTCCTCGCCTATCTATTCTAGCGTATACGAGACGTGGGCATCACAAATGCCCAATACTCTAGAAAAGTAGGATAGACATAAGTAATCATTAAGGGTTTACTCGCCGATAAGATTAGAGCCAACGAGAAAGGTTTAATTATATACACTTCATATAAAACTAGCAATAAAACAAGTGACAAGCTACTTAATTATCAGGACAGGTCTTCTTATTGTCTCGAGTATCTATCTGTGTACGTGTGTGCTAATCGCTGATTCGTGCTCATTAGTTTAGTTTTCCATTTAATTATAACCAAACCGTGCCAGTCTCTCAGGCTGAACCCCCTTGCGTTAGATTAGGTTGTATAGCTAACTTAGGATATTAAAATACTGATTAGAATAACTAGATAATACGTTCCACTCTTAGTGATCGACACTCTACTTACCATTATATTCATACTGACCGGGTACACTGCTCGTTAAGTGTGTGTGTTATTGATAAGTCGGCTAAATATAAATTTAAAACTTGAGTAGGCATTAATACTGCTAAACCGCAACGACACACGCGCGCATCAACAATTGACCAAAATGTCCCTGACAAACATTTGAACATAAAATAGCCCAGAAACTCACTGACAGAATATCAGTGAACATTGAACTCACTGATGATCAGTGAGAATGTCTCTCCCTGATATGAGATGTATCTCAAACAGCATACTTCAAAGAGTTGGCAAAGACCAACTGAAGATGCGCTTTAAATCAACTGATGCAGTCTCAGTGAGTAAGGTACTTTGGAAAAGCATCAGGGACACTGAGATCTGATAAATGTCTCTATATCCCTGATGGCCTTTCTCTCATTGACAATGAACACCTCACCAACTATAATCTAACTGATCAAGAAGTTATGGTGATCAACATGACTTCCTGAAGGCTCAAGATTCGGAGACATCCAGAATCTAGGATGAACTGATTAAAGAAGATAAACTCACTGACCAATAAGAGCAGAAGTTCAAGCCCTAGATATCGTCAAGAGTTGTCTTGCAAACTTACTAAGTGCTTATCAGCCAATATATACAAGGAACTCTAGCTCGGGAACAAGGGATTCACAAGGCCAGGAATACCTTGATGATCTCTCAGCTCTCTGAACAAAGAACAAGATAGTTAGGTGAGACTATAGCATTTAAGCAGGAAAACTCTTGGGAAGATAAACTTTGCTCCTTCTCAAGACACAAAAGAAGCTCATGGAAACTCGGTGTTGTTAACTCCGGTAAACCAAAAGGACATCAAGGCTAGATGTCTAGGCACGTGCCTATCTATGAACAATTGGCAAGATCACTATTCCCTCGTGAAGCAAAATTAATCTCTCCACTATAAAAACCCGTTCCAACAAAAGCAGAATGTGGGCATTCAACGAGAGTAAGAAGTGAGAATTCCATAACATAGTTAGAGTGTTAGAATCCTCAACACACTTAGAACTCAAGCCTAGCTTGATTCTTTGTGTCTTTTAATTTGTCTCTCAACAGGGATAGCCATGTGCAAATATCCTCTTGAAAAGCCAACCAAGTCATTAGTGTGTCTAAGTGGGTTCTTGAGTAACCTTGTAATTTCGCCCATCATGAATCATAAACTCATTCTTCTTTCAATGTCCAAACGTCACGTGTTTATGTATATTTTGTTAATTCATGAATTGCTCAAGTTTAAGTCGATAAAAATCAGACCAACAAATTTGCATGCTGATTATGGACAGACCAAAAGTACGGCGGTTTTCTTAGTAAAACCACCGGTTTTCTTAGTAAAACCGCCGATTACGGGGGTTTTCAGCCTTCGACCCAAGAATCATAGTTGTAGCTCTACCTCTTAGCTTTCCGTGGCCGCTTGAATCAACTAAATCGGAGTCCATATGCTCAACATATGGCCAAAACAGTGGACAGGTGTCAGGAGATCTTTAACTTGAGTTTGTTTCTTCGTTTAAGCTTTATATCTTCGTATTTTTTTCCGATTCTTCCACGACACGTACCATGAACCTACAATATCATATTCAATCTATTAAGTATCGAAAGTTCATATAAATCATCAATATACAAGCATAAAAGCATCGAGAACGCGCATAGAAATATGTATAAAAGGAGCGTTATCAGTCATGGAAAAATCATATCCATTGAGCACCCCAATGGTTTTAAGGACCTTAGATGTTGAAAAGGACCCTTTTCGACCTCCAATTGACGATGAGGAAATTCTTGGTCCTGAAGTACCTTATTTAAGTGCCATTGGGGCATTGTTATTTCTTGCTATTCATACATGACACGACATGTGACAAATCATAATTTCAATCCATTTTTCAAACTTCAAAAATTTACTATTCACGGATTACTATTCATCATTTCACTATTCATCATTTTTGAAGTCAGTTTGCGGCTTTGAAACATTATCAAAATTTTACTATTCACTAAACATTATTCATTCCCGGAGGGAAATCACTATTCATGGTCATCATTCATCATTTCGTAAACTAGGTTTACGGGTATAAAAATTCGCGTAACCATTAGGGTTTAGCTGCGTATTCATGGAACATCACTAAGGACACATCATATAGACTAGAGTAGTCTACATATCATCTGTAACATCATTTTCATATTAGGTCATTCACGGGTTTGCATATTTTCAATTCACGTATATTTATTTATTAAATAAACGCTAGTACTCAATCATTTACTACGAACAATATACCCGACACTCCCGACTATGATCCTAATATAATTTCACACTCATTATAATGATATAAAAATTATATTATTAGTTTACCCGGTGATTTGAAATTATTTACTATATATACCGTTAAAAGCTTATAACTACGACGGCTTACAAAACTTCAACACGATAACTAATTTGACACCCGATACTTGCAAGAAATGCGATTTTATAATTTTTACAACTTTGACATACTTTATTTTGCCATTGAAATTTATTTCTAGCTAACTCAATGCCCGATAACACAATATCCTAGCTAAAATCTACCTAAACTACACCAAAGTCCAAGTTACTTGCAATACTCTTCCACCCCATCCCATTTTCTCCGCCCCCATACCACCCCCATCACTCTTTGAAATTCTTCTACTAACTTTCATTAATTATTAGTACTTGTTGTCTCTAAAATATCAATACTTTCCTACATCTTCACTTACACTACATATAACACTTCAAGTAAACAAATAACTAGCAAGAAAAATTCTCTCATCTCTCTCTCTATCCTTGTGGTTTGGACATTTCAAAAAGAAGAAGAAAAGTTCATCAAGTTTTCAAGATCAAGTAATTTACAAGTTCTATTAGTTCATCTATTTAGGGTTTTGAAATAAAAACCTAGAAATAACTAAGCCATTAACCTCAAAAGCTCTCCATAATCAAGTAAGTGTTCCAAGCAATTTTTCTACTCTTTCATACTTTCATTTGATCTATTTTTTTGTTCTAGTAGCAAAGCATACAAATATAGTTATGTTATATACCACTTAACACTTGTTTTTGTCACTAAAATGAGTTTAAAGAATTTTATTAGTGATCTTATGAGATCCATCATTTTTGGTGAAGATTAAGAACCCATGACACCCTAAGAAGGTATATGGCAGGCTTAGAATAGATTTGGTGTTGATTGGAAGTGATTTGTACAAGTATTGAACTAATAAAAATGGTTTTAACAAAATATAGATGAGGTTCTGTCCGTTTTTGTAAAATCTAGAAAACTCAGTAGACCATGGGTTATTTTGGCTTACATAATTAGAAAATACTCTCAAAAACGAAGCCGTGGCCGCTGGAATGAGTAAAAACGAGCTTACGACGAGAAAGATATGTTAATTCTAAGTTTGACGACGAAAACTATATGGCTACATTGTCATACTTAACTTTTTACATTGTGGATATCGTACAAAACATTTACATAAACCTATGATTCTCACCAACACTATTGTTGACAGTTTTTAGCAATGTATTTTCAGGTAATTAAGACATTCGCATCATGGCCTGCATGTGGACATATCATAGAGTCGCGTTGACGACGCGTCTCACTTGTATTTATATGCACTTTAAACTATCGTTTGATTGTAACAAACTTATTTTCGCAAACTTGAATCATCTTTTGGGACCTATCTTTTTTAATCTCTGAATGTTTTATGAAATCAAATGATGTACTTTTAAAACGACACTTTAGGTCGTTCAATATAACTGTAACTATGATGCTATGGCAGTCACGCCCCAGGTATTTCATTCCGATGCAAATCAGGTATTTGGGGGTGTGACAGATTGGTATCAGAGCTAAGGTTATAGCGAACTAGGTTGTATCACGGACCCTAGACTATAACCACATCATCATAGCATCTCATCATTTTATCATAAGTGCATATTCACTATACATGCGGTTTCATACATACATTATGCGAGTTACTAATACTTATACTTATATATATTTATATTGACCTAGTTCATAGCAATATATCTTCACCCAACCACCCTATTATCATTCTAGCAGACTCGGATATCGAGGATGCTTTTTCGTCCACTAATACACCTACATCACTACTCTTACCTTCTTATACCTCGATATTCCCATATCACTCACCATTGTTAGATGATAACTTCCACCTATTTGAGGTATTAGCACCACCTGAGCCAGACTTAGAAGAGACTACCAGATATGACACTGAGACTTTCGAGATTCAGGAGTGACTGCCCAAAGCTGAAGAACAAGAAAACCAAAGTCTGAATCCTGTAGGGTTGTATTTTCCTATTGTATGTCACGTTAGGAAGTTAGCGTAACCTAGTTGTAACCAGAACCTTTTACCTAATGTAATCTCTACCTTTTACAATCTCCACAATAATCACAACCTTCGTTTATTTCATTTCCTATTCCAATCGCCCAATTTTCAATCATTCCGCAACAACATACCGCTATTCTAGTAGGGATTAGGCAAATTTCGTCTTGACCATAGGCTATTACCATTCCGTAAGATTATTCACCCACGTCCTATAACCCATTCGAAAGATTTTATTACAAAATATTTTACTACTGCTTTATAAAACTGTTTCACATAACCTTACCTCAAGCTATTTTACTACCATCTTAGGAAATTATTTCACAGAATTTTAAAACGAGTCATGTTACTACCGCCTTATAAGTTGATTTTATGTCGTTCTACCAACTATTTACTACTTATTTTATCAAACAACATGTTGAACATCATCTAAAACTTTTGAGAAAAGTAATGCTACTTTGACTAAACCGAGCATCGCATCACTAGTCCTCAATTATAAATAGCCTGATCACCTATGTCTAATTCAGGAAGGATTATGCCATGAAAGAAACAATATTCTTTTCAAAATTCCTAATAACAATCTTCATTCAAAACATCCCAAGAAGTAAAGCTTTGTGAACTAAATAATAACTAAAAGGTCTCATCGTTTTTTATTCAAAACGTCTAGTGATCTTCAACCAATTATGAGCTTCAATATAATTACCAGGAGTAAGTGCTATAGCCTGTTTCCAATACTCAGCGCCTTGGTCGAACCAAGCCTCCGCAATTTCAGAATCCCCCTGCCGAATGGCCTGTTCTCCCCGGTCGGAATAGGTGGGTTAATTCCTTCCCTTAGAACCGTACTTGAGAGTTTCCTACCTCATACGGCTCGGCAGTCAACTCTTTTTGTATCCCATTTGAATCTACCATGTGAACAAGTAAATTTTTCATAAACATCCCTATTGGCAAACTCTCTCTGAATACCTACACCACATGTCACTCACTTAACAGTTAAGTTGGATTTTACCATTGACCTTTATAGGAAAGACTTTCCATCTACGAGGAGAATTTCATGACATAAGAAAACAACGAAAGGATTTTGAGACCACAAACAAGGACTAGAAGTACACAGTAAGTTGATTCGTAACGCAACGGAAATCTTAAGACCTTACGAGGCAATCCAAATCATTATCTTTGGCACAGTCACCAAATCTTATCATTTCAGAAATACTAGTTAGACCAAGTAAGACAACAAACCTAAGTCATGATCCATTTTAGAAATGACCACGTAAGTTGAATACTCATAATTGCAAGTCTTACCTAATGTTAACCAATAAGCATTAGCCAACACCAGAAACAAAACATTAGACATCTAAGCATTCATGTAGACATACCTACCCGTCTATTTCATCCTTTTAATGCTTCCAATTCAAACGAATTTTCTTTAAAGTGCGTTTATACAAATCATACACCTTATAGGAAAGTATTTTTCTGAAGTATCTATTTTGACGAGTAAATCCCTTTGATCAACCTGTACCAAAACTATTGAACGTTAAGAAATGTATAACACCAAACTTTGCTAAACATTCCTATTCACATCATGCTGATAACCCATCTATAAAACTTTGGGTCATATTTGAGAACAGTCCAACCTTACATAACTACTAAATTTTGAATCATATTCAAAGAAAGACCTAATTCATTCAAACTTGTAAATTCACTTATTCAGAGGAAAATTTCAAACAAAACACTCCCTATCAAGAGAGAGATTTCATTTGTTCAAACTTAAAAATTTTATTCAAACTTGTAGATTCATTTATTCAAAGTTGTAAAATTCATTTATTCATTTATTCAGAGAAAGATTTCAAACTAAACCCTCCATATCGAGTCAAATTTTGAAAATCAACCACCATACCACAACACTTCATATATATAGGATCTGGTGATTGACAAACAATAGCATGGAAAATTCGATGAAGGAAATCTAGGGAGATACTATTGAATAGTAAGAATCTTAGCAATGGAGACTAAGCACCTTAGGCAAAGGGAGACTCATATCGTAACACCAGCTAGAGCAAGACGCGAGGAATCAAAACTGCTACCATAGCTTTATCCCTCCGATAACACATTTCCGATGAACCTATCATCGTAGAATTAGTCACGAGACACGTTGTGCAAATTTCAAAACTTCTAATAAAAGGTAGTCTATACACCTCAAACTTCTGGCAATCCATTTAAGATATTTTCTTTTACCAATTAGATGTACGCACGCTCTACCATACTCAGACCAACGAACATTAAAGAGAACTATCTAAACAACCATAGAACGTGCTCGGCACCGTATAATCAATTTTGAATTGTTTAGAGTAACCTTTTGACATTGACGGATTTTACCTTCAACAATAGCCATCACACGAATATAAAGACTGCACCCTTTAAGGCACCCTATGGTCGAAGTACCAAACACCTATTGACAGACCGAAATAAAAAAAGCCCAACTCACTAGTCTAGGACTTAATTGTGAACCAACAAAGGAAAATTGTACAAGTAAAGAATCAGTTACAAGCGACAAAAGAACGATAGAAAAATTTAGGTTGGTACATGACGCAAATCATTGGAATTAGGTGTCCCTAAGCCGCGAACCATTAGGATTTGAGTTGGAGAACGAGTTATGTTGAAAGTCTTGCCTTGGGAAGGCATGATACAACTTTGGAAACGCGGGAAATTGAACTCTAGGTACATTGGATCATTTAAGATTCTAGCTAGAATCGGCCGACTGGCATACATACTTAAGCTTCCGTCAAAGTTCAGCAGCATACATAACTCATTTCATGTTTCAAATCTCAAGAAATGTCTTTCAGATAAATCGCTCGTAACACATTTCATTTCGTTCCATTAGAAGAAAATAGACTCAACGATAAGCTCAATCTCGTGAAGGAACCAGAAGAAATCATGGACCGTGAGGTCAAACAGTTGAAACAGAGTCGAATTCCTATCGTAAAAGTTCGCTGGAATTCTCGAAGAGGTCCCGAGTTTACTTGGGAGCGGGAAGACCAGATGCGACTCAAATATCCACATCTTTTCACCAAATCCACTCCAGAGACCAACACTAACAGAATTCAGGGACTGAATTCCTTTTAGGGTGGAAGAATATGAAAAATCATAATTTCAGGTCATTTTCCAAACTTTGAAAATTTACTATTCACAGATTACTATTCATCATTTTACTATTCATCGTTTTTGAAGTCAGTTTGCGACTTTGAAACATTATCAAAAAAATTACTATTCACTAAATACTATTCATTCTCGGAGGAAAATCACTATTCATGGTCATCATTCATCATTTCGTAAACTAGGTTTACGGGTATAAAAATTCGCGTAACCATTAGGGTTTAGCTGCGTATTCATGGAACATCACTAAGGACACATCATATAGACTAGAGTAGTCTACATATCATCAGTAACATCATTTTCATATTAGGTCATTCACGGGTTTGCATATTTTCAATTCACGTATATTTATTTATTAAATAAACGCTAGCACTCAATCATTTACTACGAACAATATACCCGACACTCCCGACTATGATCCTAATATAATTTCACACTCATTATAATGATATAAAAATTATATTATTAGTTTACCCGGTGATTTGAAATTATTTACTATATATACCGTTAAAAGCTTATAACTACGACGGTTTACGAAACTTCAACACGATAACTAATTTGACACCCGATACTTGCAAGAATGTGATTTTATAATTTTTACAACTTCGACATACTTTATTTTGTTCCGTTGAAATTTATTTCTAGCTAACTCAATACCCGATAACACAATATCCTAGCTAAAATCTACCTAAACTACACCAAAGTCCAAGTTACTTGCAATACTCTTCCACCCCATCCCATTTTCTACGCCCCCATACCACCCCCATCACTCTTTGAAATTCTTCTACTAACTTTCATTAATTATTAGTACTTGTTGTCTCTAAAATATCAAGACTTTCCTACATCTTCACTTACACTACACATAACACTTCAAGTAAACAAATAACTAGCAAGAAAAATTCTCTCATCTCTCTCTCTCTCTCTATCCTTGTGGTTTGGACATTTCAAAAAGAAGAAGAAAAGTTCATCAAGTTTTCAAGATCAAGTAATTTACAAGTTCTATTAGTTCATCTATTTAGGGTTTTGAAATAAAAACTTAGAAATAACTAAGCCATTAACCTCAAAAACTCTCCATAATCAAGTAAGTGTTCCAAGTAATTCTTCTACTCTTTCATACTTCCATTTGATCTATTTTGATGTTCTAGTAGCAAAGCATACAAATATAGTTATGTTATATACCACTTAACACTTGTTTTTGTCACTAAAACGAGTTTAAAGAATTTTATTAGTGATCTTATGAGATCCATCATTTTTGGTGAAGATTAGGAACCCATGACACCCTAAGAAGGTGTATGGTAGGCTTAGAATAGCTTTGGTGTTGATTGGACGTGATTTGTACAAGTATTGAACTAATAAAAATGGTTTTAACAAAATATAGATGAGGTTCTGTCCGTTTTTGTAAAATCTGGAAAACTCAGTAGACTATGGGTTATTTTGACTTACATAACTAGAAAATACTCTCAAAAATGAAGCCGTGGCCGCTGGAATGAGTAAAAACGAGCTTACGACGAGAAAGATACGTCAATTCTAAGTTTGACGACGAAAACTATATTTTCTGAAAAATAGTGTGCTGTTGCACGATTTTCAATGGTTAAAACGAGGTTTTGGACGCGATCTAGTCAAGCCGACATATCAAAAATATATTAGTTCACTGTAATACGAAGCCGAGGACATAAAGAACGTAGAAAACGAGCTTATAACGACCAAGATACAAGCGTTTGAAACCCGACGTTCACAACACATTTTTATCAGCTTTTCATTAAAAATGTTTCTAAAGTGTAAAACTGTTTTTGCGAGTAACCATGTTGAGAGCCGTTTTTCTCAATGATCGAGTCAGTTTGAGACATTAACCCTTTGAAGTAAAATCAAGTACTCCCGGCCTATTTTCCAAATCAACTAACCGTTCGTCAACCGGACTTGTAACGAGTAAGATACGACCTTTCAAACATACCCGAAAACTACACAAAAACAGCCAATTTAGCCGACTATCTAACTAGACGATTATTTTTCTTTATGATCGGGACACGTATGGACAAAAGTTCGATGATACGAATTTAAGATATTGTTACAAGCTTTCTAAAAACACGAAGATCGTTTTTTAACACTCAATATTCACCAACTTACGACTAGCTTTGCGAGGCAACTTAGTCATTTTCTAATAGTGGTTGAAATATATTAAATTACGACGGAAAACTCTATTATTTTGCTTTAAATCACCAAACGACGATCGTGGGATATCGTTACAACGTATTTACACGTAAAATGTTTTATGACTTAACAAGACGTCAAAAATATATTTTTTCGACGATAAACGTTATTTCCAAATTTCACGAGTGGTATCGATAACATACGTATTTGCATGTGTAGCATCATTTCATGACTTACATTAGATCATATCATTCATATTAGGTTGCGGTTAGAGAACGCGCCTCATTTCAGTGTATCCACTATTGTCATCATTGCTATTGCATCAGGTGAGTTTTCATAGCCCCATTTTCAATTTATAATTTCATTTCTAAACTCGCGGGGGAGAATACATTGCACCATTTTTTTATTGCGAGTACAAGTACATTAAATTCATTTACATTGCTTAAGTTACCATCATTTCCTTGTTAAAGTCCCTTTTTATTTATCATGGACCGTTAATTGATAGTAAGTGAGGGTGAGTGAATAGATCTATTGAGGGTGACTCCTCCGTCCGGGTTGGTCGCTCCAACTTGGCCGGTTAGGCAAACGGACGCATTTCATTTGAAATATATTAGAGTGTCTGGCAAAACACTCAGTTGGGGCATACATTATTAGTCTAGCTTCGGGGTCATGAGCTTATAGCAATTGTATTATTTATATGGCTACATTGTCATACTTAACTTTTTACATTGTGGATATCGTACAAAACATTTACATAAACCTATGATTCTCACCAACATTATTGTTGACCGTTTTTAGCAATGTATTTTTAGGTAATTAAGGCATTCGCATCATGGCCTGCATATGGACATATCATAGAGTCGCAGTGACGACGCGTCTCACTTGTATTTATATGCACTTTAAACTATCGTTTGATTGTAACAAACTTATTTCCGCAAACTTGAATCATCTTTTGGGACCTATCTTTTGTAAACTCTGAAGAGTTGTAAAACCCGGAAATTTTGAACATGTAAAATACCCAAATTACCCTTGATCTCAAATTCATAAATAACGTTTAAGACATTAAGACATTTAAATCCCGAGTATATCCTAAGTATTTAACATTAATAGTTGAACGAATAAAACGAAATGTACACTTTTAATCAAATTAATCCCATGCCTATGCTATTATGTCCTAACCGAATTTTTTTTGTACCATTGAAACAAAATATACTATCACATTTAAGTTGACCGAATCATGCCCATTTGATTGTCCATCACATCCCATGATTTTTGGTCCATCACATCCCACAAATTTGGTGACTTTCCCTATTTGAAAAGCCCATTCACACGTTAGTTAATGACAGGACCATGCTCATATAATTTTCTTTATATTGTTGCCTCATTCTCTAAATAACAAACTTAGAAACCCTACAAGCATTGGTCGGTTGCCACCTTTTTGCTTTCCTTCCCTAGCTACTGTTCGATTCAAATAAACAAAACAAAAGGACTCCTTGGTGGCTACTATTTCTTCTCCTTCTTCCTGTACGACTCAAAGGCTAGCAGAAGGAGATTTTGTGGTGTCGACTTAGTGGTCTAGGCGAGGTTATGCAGCGGGTTCGAAGGTGGGCTCGTAGTTCCTTTGGTTCGTTTGATCATGCTACGAGGGTATAGTATCGATCTTGTTTCATTCCTCTTGTTCGATCTTTTTATAAACGTATATATGTCGCTTGATACTATATTGAATCCGTTTAATATACTTATATGTATACGTTATAATGTCGCATGAAATCTTGGAATATAATACATGAAATAACAAACTAAAAGCCTAGTCTGTGAACATATTTGTGTCTTATTATTCAACCGTGTTATATGCATGAATGTGATCTCTAAATACACGACCTAAAAAAAAAAAACTATTAAAAACTATGTCCTACGAACAGAAATAAAAGAAGAAAACACATGCTTGTTTTGTTATTATTTCGAGCACCATTCAGTGAATAAGAGGGTGTCGTGTAGAGTGGAAAAGCCCATGATTTTATGTGGTTTTTGTTGTGTCGTGTGGCTGTAAAAAGGGGGTCACTATGTGGCTGTTTGTGGGTCGAATTAGGCAGGAACGAGGGTGAGTTTAAGTTGTGTTTTGGCATGTAAAAGGTGGCTGTAAATGGGTGTTGTGTGTGTGTCGTGTGGTATTAAATGGGTGTCGAAAGGGTTGTGTTCATACATATATTTGTTGTGTCGATGGGGCTGAAAATAAAAGGGTAAAACCTACTTGTGTCTTTCTGTTTCATAGCGCATCAAAGAGGGTGTCGTGAGTTCATATTGTGTCGAGAAGTTCATGTTAAGGCTGTGTTATATGCGATTCGTTTTCATACGAAGAAGTTGAGATTGTATGCATGCATGGTCATTTTCTTTACGTACTCCATTTTTCGAATCGAAATCATATGAACAGAAGCAAGTCGTTGTGGGCCTATTGTGATGATAGACAATGCAATTCAATATTTTAGCCTTATTTCCACTATATTTCACAATTCACCCTATACTTTAATATATTGACACATTAAACCCTAAAATTTCTAAAAGTGTCATATCAACCCTAAACTAAGATATTTATCATATTACGGCTAAAATTATCTAAATGGCATTTTTAACCCTAAACGTTATTAAATCAGAAAACGTGATAAAAAAATAGAAGGATTCAAAAAAATGGAAAGCATACTAAAATTCATATGAACTTAAAGTAATACTTGGTATTTAATTCGTATAGGTTCCGTGAAGCGGGAGTGATCATCTTACGGCTTTTCTTTTCTTGTTTGCTTGCTTTGAATAAGGTACAGATATTCTGACCTTCTCTGTAAGGTTTCCTATGATTCTTTTCTGATCTGTTAAATCTCTGATTTGATACTCTGTTACGATCCTTTGCTATGACACCTTTGCTTCGACCTTTGATCTCTGATTTTGGACCTATAATATGAAGACCTTTTGATATGAGATGGAAATGTTTTAAGTAAAGTATTTTGAAAGGGTTTTTCAAGCATGATATATTGACTTTAAGAGAACTATTTTTGAAGTTCGTTTTATGAAAACTATTTGAAAGACCATTTATGAAAACTATTTTGAAGGATTGTTTTAAATGAACCTTAAGAGAAAACCTTTTGAAAAGTACTTTTGATATTGAACCTTTTGAAGATTTGACCATCTGATACTTTGACCTTTTTGGATATTGACCTGGGATAATTGATCTTCTGATATGAACCTTCTGATATGACCTTTCTGATGTGACACTCTGATTATGATATGAACCTATGACCTGGACCTTTGACTCCCAGTTTAATACCCGAGCCAAAATATGTTTCCTAGCCATGAAGGTAACATGGCCGTGTCATTGATGCACCAATGGCATGACTCTTGTGTGGTCAGAGTGATTAACCACACCGTCCCCATTTTGATTTGATATGATATGCGCGCTTTATGATTTGTTATGGCCAATATGATTTGTTTGGGGGGCGTATGGATGCATCCTAGATTTGCTTTGTACATGATATGATATGATTTGATTTGGTGACTGATGATGGGTGCAATCCACGTCTTTCACAAAATTTGGGAGCTAGCTACTCCATTTGAAGAATGAGGACACCCCTCATATTATCTGATTATCTGAGAGGTCTCCCCTCTATATGATTATGAAGATATGTTATGATATGATATTTGATTTGTTTGGGCTCGTGGTGGATGACTGTCCTAAACCTTTACTCTTGTACCTTTACTTATATCTCATTCATTACGCTACATTGTTCATTTTCAGTTACTTTCATTTTCGTTTGTTATATATATCTGTTCACTGGGCTTTTTTAAGCTCAGCCGCGTTTCTTTTCCCGCGGCAGGTTTTAGTTGGAAGCTGGGTAAGAGTGAAGAGACTTTGGACTTAGAAGACCTTGATAGTTATTCTGAAGTTGAAGTTATTAGAAGGATTGCATTTGCAGACTTAGTTTTTAGCCTTTGTTCCTTTGTATCCTTGTATATTCAATATTTCATTTGTAACCTTTGAGAATCTTTGTATTACCTTTGAATGTATGCTTTGTTTGATCTGATATGAAGCCATTGATGTGAGACTTCTACCCTTGCTGGGTTGGGGTGTTACAATTATGGTATCAGAGCGACAGGCTGCAATTCGTAATACATTTACCCTTGGCCTGTGTAAGTTAGGACCACTAAGTTTCCCCTGTAGGCGCTCGTAAGGCAACCTTTGAAAATTTGCTTTAAGATTCCTTATAGGAACGTAGGTTTTGGACCGGTGAGGAACGGGTAGGCATTTGTTTGAATATCATTGCTTCCGCATTACTCTGATTCGTGCCTTGCTTTTGGTTAGATCCTGTTGATATCACTTTTGGAAATTGAAAGCTCACACCTTGCACCACCTGAAATTTGAACCTGATTAAATCAGGAAGGCTTTGAGAATTGCATAGTAATTGCCTGACACTAATTGATCCTTATCTTCAGATATTGACTCTGACCTCCGATCCTTTCGTTAATCATTTTGATGTCTCTTCGATCATTCTGAGAATCCCCATGGCAAAGACGTACGTGATGTATTCTCTAATTTGTCTCTTGCTTTTGATAAGTATCTATGAATCTTCCAAAACTAATTGATTTCGTTTCACCCATCTCTGTCCCTATGAGAAGTCTTGTGGGTGTAACCACGAGTATATAATGTTTCCCCCACTTTTGAACGATGAAGATTTGACTTGTGATCCGTCTTCCTTTGGATAATTAACTTTGATTTTATTCTGACAAGGAATTGGTTGATTGAGCATTCTAATATTGACAAATTCCCTTCTATGTCCCACCTTTAACGTTTGCAACAATTTTAAACTCCCAACCATGATTACCGATTGTTAGACCCTCTGCTATCACTATTACTCTGGAGACTCGTGTGTTAATTTCACGGTTATGAAGTTTTCCTTGAGACCATTTTGTACACCAATGAATGAACCTTATTTTGAGAGTTATTTGGCACCTTGAGTTTTCTGAATATTGATTCCTGTTCGAACTACCAAATTTTCCATCGGAGCGTGAAGTAGGATTTGACTTGATACTGGGAGATTGTCTAGTCACCAAGCGAAGGTGTCTTTCAGATGTGTCCGGGATCATATAACTGATTGGAGCAACCGGGAAGAGCAGCAACCGAAGACCAAGAAGTGAGTTTACCTAAGTATATTTTCTGGGCTTGTTTTAGTTTCGTTCGTGATAAAGAAGGATGGTGACTGGAGATATGCATTGATTACAGGAAGCTGAACCGTAATACCGGTAGAAGCCAATATTCCTCCACCCTGAAACGACTATGTGTTTGTTTAATTTCAGAGCACGAAGTTTCCTTCTGATGAATTGATTTTATTCTTGGAATCGCCTTCAGTATTCGTAAAAGACTGCTATGACGATTAGTGACGCTAATAGTATTAGCTAAAGCTCTGATTGTTTTGCGAATTTGATAAATGATGTTTCTCGTGAGTACTTGGACGATGGTCATTGTATGACTTAATAGTACGTTCGGAGAGCATGAAAATCATCTTTGCACTTCGTTAGGAAATTCGTCGATCAGTTGTACATTATGGGAGATTGATATTTGTTGAGACAACGATGTTCTTAATCGAAGATATCTCTTTAAATTCCGCAAGTTTTGAAAACCATCACCATGTGGCCAAAATCGACAACAGAATGGGGAACTGAAACCTTTGGAACCCTTCAGGAGGGTTCTGGACGATGTTTACAAGTTGCGATACCATTGAGAAATTTCGAGAATCGAGAGAAACAGCTTAGTTGATTTTAAAATGGAGTTTAGGAAAAGTTGAAGTAGGAATTAGCTTCCTTACCCTCGGACGGTACAATTTTAGGATATTTCAGAAAGAGACTCGGTGATACTCCCTTGCTGCACAGAAAGTTTTCCTATGCACCAAGACAACTAGAAACATATCAGAAGAATTATTTCGCTGCCTGACCTGGAATTGACAACAACGATGGTTACCCTGGAGAGTAAAGACATTACTTACAAGGTAGAAGTGTTGGTGATGCTGAATGATTGCGTGGGTTTTGCAACCTTACAACAGGTTTTACCTCTCGAGGGATCTCAAGAGGCTTACAACCCCACCAGGCAGTGTACCTGACCGATGTAGTATAGTGTAGTGGTAAGTACGGGGGATTGATCGTTCTCCACAGGGAATAGTGTTCGTTAGGTATGAAAAGCTACTCTAATAGGTCTAAGGGTTGAGGAAGATTCTTTTTTTATGTTTTTATATTTTTATGAAAGCAAGTAAAATCTCGGGTTTTGAAGGAGTGGGCGGAATTAGTTGCTAGTCAACTAACCCAAATTACTACAAATGCAAATAAAATAAAATAACAAAAATGAAAAGTGGTGAGAAACTTATGTGTGGAGAAATGTGTTTACTTAGATTTCCTTACTCCCTAACTATCTTTTACCGGTTAATTAGTGTGTATTAGTCGCGTGGATGACGGGTGTATTCCTTAATACCATTCGTGGGGTGGCGTACTTACTTCCCCAAACTCTACAAGCTCCTACTTCACTCCTATGTCGAGCCGGCTAGGAAGCTCCTAACATGGGATCACTAGAATTCGCTTGTGCATTAAATACAACCATAAAAACCTTTAGTACGCGTTTGGTTCATGTTTCTTAAGACGTTCAAGCAAGTTACCGAATAGGAAGTTAGCCAGTTTTCTTAAGCCTAACATAGATAAACAATCATCCAATACAACTAACAACACACTAACAACCAATAATCAATAGCTAGGTTTCATTAGATCTAAGCAAACACAAGATAAAATTAGCCTAACATGTTAAACAAAAGACAAGCATAAGATAGAATCAAACAACACATAGACATATTGAATGATTAATTGATAACTTATCTTTCAATGAAACATGGAAGATCTCAGGGCAAAAAGCCCTGAAAAAGTAGCTAAAATCGTCTTAGGGTTTTATCCCAAAATTCCACACACTCAGCTCTCCCTCCTGACAAAAAAAATTAGAAAACTATATATAGACTTTGACATCTGACGGCGTCACCTTATGCATTGTGACGCCGTCACCTCGCCGCTTTTAGGGTTCCCGGATGACCATCTTGACGCCGTCCCTCTTTAGCTCTTCAAAAATCCATTCTGGCTTATCAAGGCTTGACGCCGTCGGATCCTGAACGTGACGCCGTCCCCTTATGATTTAAGCCGTGACGCCCTTGATTTAGTTAAAGCGTGACGCCGTCAGAATTCTCATGCAAACTCACTGGCCCGTCATGAGTAAATTTCACATCCAACTTTTCTTGCCAAGGCATGACGCCGTCTGGAGTTAATGTTGACGCCGTCAAAGGTGACTTTCAGCACAATTTTGAGACTTTGCCGTTTTCTTCACTTTTATGCTCCAAAAACGTCCAAAATGCCTCCTTTTCCAGATTTCTCCTCAAAAGTACCTAAAATGACAAAAGGAACGATTTAGGGCAATATTTGATCAAATAAATACGATTTCGGGCTTAAATGACCCCTTAAAAGCGGTACACTTTTCGCCTCATCAAATACCCTTACACTTGAGATTTGCTTGTCCTCAAGCAAATGCGCTTTTATTCTAATCAAAATACAAGTTAGGGGTCATTTAATGCAAACATAAAAGTAATTACAACAAATATTCGTTCCACTTCAATCATAATAAGCACGGAGATTATATACTAGCACCTCACAAGTAGTGTTTAGATACTCACATCTCTCAAGTGTCATCAAAATAAATCTCATAAATGAAAACGGATAATATCTCTCACTACCTGTCATAGCAAATAGATTACCATAGGCTTGGGAAAGGATCGAAAACCTCCTCCACTAGGCGTAAGCACCTAAGATAAACTATCAAAGAGGGCTTTTAAATGGGTTATAACGTTAGGTGTAGGGAAAAGGAAAACACGGTTTTGTTGGATAAAGGATATTTTACTGGTGGCGAGTTAAAAATCTTGATCAATTACATGTACTATACAACGTTGCTAAGCCAAGACTAGACTCGATCTTAAGCTAATGAAAGAAAATAACAAAACAAAAACATAAAATAAACATAAAATGAAACGGGATGGTAGTCCGTATGTTTTTTTCTACTTTTCTTTTTCTCATTTTTTTTGTATTTTTTTTAAATTATTTTTTTTTTTTTTTTTTTTTTTTTTTTTTTTTTTTTTTTGCATACACTTTTACCCTACCATCCAAAATAATACATCAAAGGGGCGTTGCATCCCCTTACACTTGAACTTTTACATAACTTTACAAATAACTATTCTAATGACTCGAATTAAGATAATTGAAAAACTTGGAGTACTTTTAAAACATTTAGCACATATGGGGGTAATAAATGATGTTCTTCCCCATTACTCCATTACACTAGTACTTTACCCATGAGTCCCAATCGTCCCAAAACAATATGTACAAGGATATGACTCGACTTAGCAACCATGTAATCAATTAG
Organism: Artemisia tridentata subsp. tridentata; assembly: GCA_021014915.2. Lineage (NCBI taxonomy): Eukaryota > Viridiplantae > Streptophyta > Magnoliopsida > Asterales > Asteraceae > Artemisia > Artemisia tridentata. The sequence goes on from CP139505.1 coordinate 245,844,029, forward strand.
ATAATTAACTTGGGTTTAAACAAATGTTGTAACAATAATGCACTAAAGATGAGTGCATACAAGGTAGGCTAAGGCGATTTGGGTGTACATTTTAGTGGGGTGTAACAAATTCTTCCTTTAAGTAAAATGCTTAAAGGTCGAAACGAAAAGATAGGCTCTGAGGGGTGTACTAGGGGTATCGTGTACTAAAAATGAGTACAACGCAAAGGGTGTGGGAGAATTACTTGACCAATGTAGCCAACGTAATTATAACAAAAACACAGGTGTAAAACATGGGTTAATCCTAATGCCTCTTATCATGTAGTAAATCTAACTACACGAATGTAGTCTCACTTGTGGCCTTGGAATGGTCCTAACGCAAGTTCTAGAATCTAAGTGCTACCGGTACACACATCATAGCATAAATGCTTTTCCTACCAATTCTAGGGGCGAACCTCACATATTTGGGGGTGGAAAATTTTTTAGTGGTACGGTTTTTGTGCTAGTCATATAACTCCTATCCGTGAGACGCTTATTAAGATCAAAGTTTTACTCCTATATGTTGTAAAAAAATTTAAATTTGGCACTAAAATTGCCTTAACAGGTATTTATCTCAGTTTTATTACACATCTACCATCAAACAAACAAAAATCAAGTGCAATTGTATTCTCTAAAATCGTACTTTTACCCTCCCCTTACACTTAAGATGAACATTGTCCCTAATGTTCAAATAACAAGATGTAAAAGAAAAAAGTAAAAGAATGAAATCAAATACTCCCCTGATTCGCTCGTTGGATAATGAAATTACACGGTTAAATCTTCCTCCAAAGAGAATGTTGAAGCTCCATGACTAATGCATCGCCATAAGCTTGATTCAAAACATTTCCTTGTCCAAAATAACCTGTTGAACCTGAGAAAACAAACACGAAAACCTGCATAACATCGGCGGGATAAAATCTATATATAAGGATATAATGCTTGTGGAATGATAACTTTGCAGATTCCTGGAGATTATAAGTTGGAGATTTTAATAAAAACTTTTCTAAAAACAAAACTTTCAAAAATTTCTGAAAATTAAATCTGACGCCGTCAGGTTATAACCCCTGACGCCGTCAGAAATGGCCTGACAAAAATTTTCATTTTAAGTTTCCGGAAAATTTCTGGAAAAACCTTTACCTTACTTCCTGGAAATTCTGCAAAACATCATTATGACTCGATACAAGCATTTGACTCAAACAAATACTAATATGTATGTTAATTTAATATTATTACGATTCATGTTAATTTGTGTTCTAATAAACCGATTTAGATTTCCCTTACACTTATCTTTTGCAAAATACCTTTATATGTAGTTAAGACGAAGTTAAAAACAAAATAAAGCATTTTCACAATTTAGTTTTTGAACATGAATCAATACTAATAAAAATTAAACACACATACGGAAGCAAATAAAAACAAACAAACAAACAAATAAACACACAAAGCAAATAAAGCAAATAAAGCTTGGGTTGCCTCCCAAGAAGCGCTTTTCTTTATTAACGAGTCTTGTAGCTAGACTCAAAGTCACGCTACCCTATGTAAGTAAGCTCGTCATCAAGGACGTCTTTAGGGTTAAGCTTGGATTGAAGTTTCCTATTGGTCCGCTCAGTACGATATGTCTTTTCAAACTTCTCTCCATCCGGGTCATACAATGTCATCTTGATATGCCATGACCCATCTCCATCATTGGGTGGTTTATCCCAATTCCACTTATGATCATCTTCCTCACAAATCCACTTATTCATTCCTAGGTTAATTGGCAAGACTCCTAGGAAATCAATCATCCTTCTAAAAACTAGAGGGTCTTCAAATGGATCCAATTCGGTGTCCCTAGCCAAGAGTTGCTCTACCGAATGCGTTCGGTTAACAAAGTCCTCTTCTAGGTAAAATGGGCGTTGGGGTCCTATGAAGTCTCTATCGATCCAAGGTCCATATCTAGATGGTCTCCTATTTAATTCTAACCAATGGGGTGTCGGTTCCTCACTAGTATCATAGGCATGTTTCTTAACATCATAGACTGACCAAGTATCCCCTTCTCCTACCGCTATCTTGGATTCCTTACAATCAATCATAGCACTAGCGGTCGCTAAAAATCCTCTACCTATCAACAAGGGGCATGTAGGGTCGCTAACCATATCAAGGACGTGGAAATCGGCTAAAATGGTTAGCTTTCCAATGTGTACTAACACGTCCTTAACTACTCCAACCGGGTAAGCAACACTTCCATCCGCTAAGCCTATTATCACCTCGGTTTCTTCAAGTTTTCCAAGTTTTAAAGAGGTGTAGAGAGGTAACGGAAGTAGGTTAAGGCTTGATCCAAGATCGGCTAATGTGTCATAAGCCTCCGAATTACCGATCTTGCAAGGTAGAACAAATAAGCCCGGATCATCTAACTTCTTAGGTAGCTTGTTTTGAACAAAGGCGGTCCCTTTTTCGCCTAACTTGAGCTTCTTCTCATCAACAACCGGACTTTCAAGGTGGAGCTCCTTGAATTCATCGTCAAGGTTTTGAGTGGGAGGTGTTTCAACTATGTTGTTGACCAATTTGGATGTCATAACTTCTTGGTCACTTGGAATGATTTGGGTTTGTTTGAAACACGTGCTCATGGAATTGACCGAATAATATTGTGGACAAGAACTAGGGGACGAAACCGATGAAATAGCGTTGACGTTTAGTTTCGGGTTCTTGACCGTGTTGCTAGGGAGTGCTCCCATTTCTCGGTCATTGAGGGCTTTCAACAAGGTGTCAATCTTATCGGTCATCTCGCTTTGTTTTTGTTTGAAATCGGCTTCAAACTTGGCTAAACGAGCTTCTTGAGATGCCATAAATTGAGACATCAATCCTTCAAAGTTATTGGTACTACCATTGCCGGAAGGATTGTTGTTGAAAGTACGGTTCGAGTTGGAACCGCTTGATTGGAAACGATTAGGTGGGTTGGAAGAATTGATTTGTTGTGAGTTTTGGTTTTGTTTCCACCTAAGGTTCGGGTGATTTTTCCATGAGGGGTTATATGAATCACCATAAGGGTTTGGCTCGGGTTTGAAAGTGTACCACTTATCTCCCGCTCCGTCGGTACGCGAGGATGCGTAGTCCGCAAAAGCTTGTTCGGGGAGTTCCATGCAATCACGAGTGTCGTGGGGACCACTACATAATTCACATGAAGAAGTGATTTTGTTCACTTGGCTTGAAGGTTTAGGAGCCTCGTAGGATTTCATGAGAAACTTGACTTGGTCTTCAAGTTCTATGATCCTACGGTCGGAAGTGCTTGAATTGTTAGAAGGCAAAGATATTGCCTTGACCGTTTTATTCAAATCACGGGGATCACTCCAACTTTCGTTGTCATAAAGAGCAAGATCCTCTAGGAGAGCCCATGATTGTTCCGCACTTAGATCACGTAGCTTGCCACCGGCCGATTGGTCAATGGTTTGCCTCGTGGAGAGATTGATATGGTCATAGAAGATTTGGACTTGGAGCCAAAGTTCTATGCCATGGTGAGGGACTTTTTGGAGTAAGTCCTTGAATCGAGTCCATGCCTCGTAGAGAGTTTCGCCTTGACGTTGTTGGAACATCAAGATATCATTCCTTAGCTTGGTAGTTCTTCCCGGTGGGAAAAACTGAGCAAGGAAACGAGTGGTGAGATCATCCCAAGAGGTGATGGATCCTGCGGGTTGACGTTCTAGCCACTGACTAGCTTGGTCCCGCAAAGAGAATTGGAAGAGACGCAATCGGGTCGTCTCTCGAGTGGCAACATCAAGGTCTATAGAATCAACGATTTTAAGAAAGTCCTTGAGATGTTGATTAGGATCTTCAGAACGAAGTCCATGAAATGCGCATCCGCTTTGCACCAACCGGATGGTGTCGGATCGCAAGGGTGTGATATTGGCTCCTTGAGTGAGCTCAATGGTATTTCGATAGCCGTGGTGGCTAGGACGGGAATACTCTCCTAAAGTACGGGCTCTAGGAGGTGGTGGTGGTTGTTGTGGTGGTGGGTTGTGTGGGTTAAGGATATTACCATCTTCCATGATGTCGGACGGTAATGGTTACGAACAAAGACACGAAGAAAATAGATAGACTAAAGAAAACCTAGAAAAAGAAAATAAAAATCTCACTAGAAAGGAATCTAGTGAGTAGACCTAATAGAAATAAAAATTCAACCTAAACAATAACTATTCCCCGGCAACGGCGCCAAAAACTTGATTGCGTGGGTTTTGCAACCTTACAACAGGTTTTACCTCTCGAGGGATCTCAAGAGGCTTACAACCCCACCAGGCAGTGTACCTGACCGATGTAGTATAGTGTAGTGGTAAGTACGGGGGATTGATCGTTCTCCACAGGGAATAGTGTTCGTTAGGTATGAAAAGCTACTCTAATAGGTCTAAGGGTTGAGGAAGATTCTTTTTTTATGTTTTTATATTTTTATGAAAGCAAGTAAAATCTCGGGTTTTGAAGGAGTGGGCGGAATTAGTTGCTAGTCAACTAACCCAAATTACTACAAATGCAAATAAAATAAAATAACAAAAATGAAAAGTGGTGAGAAACTTACGTGTGGAGAAATGTGTTTACTTAGATTTCCTTACTCCCTAACTATCTTTTACCGGTTAATTAGTGTGTATTAGTCGCGTGGATGACGGGTGTATTCCTTAATACCATTCGTGGGGTGGCGTACTTACTTCCCCAAACTCTACAAGCTCCTACTTCACTCCTATGTCGAGCCGGCTAGGAAGCTCCTAACATGGGATCACTAGAATTCGCTTGTGCATTAAATACAACCATAAAAACCTTTAGTACGCGTTTGGTTCATGTTTCTTAAGACGTTCAAGCAAGTTACCGAATAGGAAGTTAGCCAGTTTTCTTAAGCCTAACATAGATAAACAATCATCCAATACAACTAACAACACACTAACAACCAATAATCAATAGCTAGGTTTCATTAGATCTAAGCAAACACAAGATAAAATTAGCCTAACATGTTAAACAAAAGACAAGCATAAGATAGAATCAAACAACACATAGACATATTGAATGATTAATTGATAACTTATCTTTCAATGAAACATGGAAGATCTCAGGGCAAAAAGCCCTGAAAAAGTAGCTAAAATCGTCTTAGGGTTTTATCCCAAAATTCCACACACTCAGCTCTCCCTCCTGACAAAAAAAATTAGAAAACTATATATAGACTTTGACATCTGACGGCGTCACCTTATGCATTGTGACGCCGTCACCTCGCCGCTTTTAGGGTTCCCGGATGACCATCTTGACACCGTCCCTCTTTAGCTCTTCAAAAATCCATTCTGGCTTATCAAGGCTTGACGCCGTCGGATCCTGAACGTGACGCCGTCCCCTTATGATTTAAGCCGTGACGCCCTTGATTTAGTTAAAGCGTGACGCCGTCAGAATTCTCATGCAAACTCACTGGCCCGTCATGAGTAAATTTCACATCCAACTTTTCTTGCCAAGGCATGACGCCGTCTGGAGTTAATGTTGACGCCGTCAAAGGTGACTTTCAGCACAATTTTGAGACTTTGCCGTTTTCTTCACTTTTATGCTCCAAAAACGTCCAAAATGCCTCCTTTTCCAGATTTCTCCTCAAAAGTACCTAAAATGACAAAAGGAACGATTTAGGGCAATATTTGATCAAATAAATACGATTTCGGGCTTAAATGACCCCTTAAAAGCGGTACACTTTTCGCCTCATCACTGAAGATCTAGTCAAGACGGCAAACCCGGAGCTGATGAAGACATGCAGTCTCGCTTCCCTATTCATCTTGGTTGTACTAAGATGAATTGAGATCGGAAGCAGACTGGACGATGAAGGAATTTAAAGAGCATGCCAGGAATTCACATTACTCCATCTTATTCCAAGAAGAACTGCAGGAGACTTGACGAACCAGACATAAGTGCCCGATTTGGTTCCACTTCCCGATTGATGGACAGACGAAGACAGATTAACCGGACTTGAAGAAATTGGATGTGTTAGATGAACGGATTTTTGAAACAGACCCTTTATGTTTGGAAGAATTGATTCTGTGAAGGCCGAAGCCCTTGGCAACTAATTCTCAGTTTCGTTGACCCTCTTAAGTTTCATTTTATAGTAATAAGATCCTCTTATGATTCAAGTTCCCTAGAAGCATTTCAGTTCCGTGTTCATTTTTCGTATGTTCGGTGATGGCTTTGTTTTGAGAGATTTGGCGAATTGTGGGAGATATGATGCTTGTATCGGCGTGCCTCACTTTTGCTAGGCAATCTGGGATTTTGATACTCTTGCGAATAGTTTGTTTTTCCCTCTTGACTATGGCATTCGATTTTGTTTGACCTCCGAGACTGTAGAAGTATTAGGTGGACTAAGATAGGTGGTTTTGATTACGACTTGAGATAAAGTATGACCATCATAAGGGCATATTTATGTGGTGCTAGTATTATGACGCCTGATCAACGTGATAATACTCACACCATATAACGTGCACTCATTGTGGCCATAGGATATCTTGGGGAGTACCTAAGAAGTTTAGAATTTGATCTCCGTTGGATTATCCGTGATTAGTGAGACTTTAGGTTCATTCTACCTATACGCTTAATCTGCTTCCACTGTTATACAATTTGATACGTTTGGATTCTCGACACGCGTTTGCTGACCTCTATATTTCCCGATAAGAATCTTAAGTTCTGTTGCAAAGCTTCCTGCCGATTGATGTTATCGACAATCTGTTTTCTGTACATTCTCATCTGATTTGTCTAATCAAATTCTATGGACGGCATATTCGTCAAATCCTACGTATTTCCTGTATCTCTTCCGAGAGAATACGATTATCATCTATTACGTTTGGTATATTATTCTTTTGATCTGGATTCAGTATGGTATATCCTTTCTGAAGAAGCCGAAGCTATTTTGATCAACAAGATAGAGTCATGAGAAACAAGTCATTCGCATTTCCGTTCCTGGTCCTTTGTGCTTCCGTTTCGTTTCACTTCAATTTTCGAGGACGAAAATTTTTTTTCTAGAGGGGAAGAGTTGTAAAACCCGGAAATTTTGAACATGTAAAATACCCAAATTACCCTTGATCTCAAATTCATAAATAACGTTTAAGACATTAAGACATTTAAATCCCGAGTATATCCTAAGTATTTAACATTAATAGTTGAACGAATAAAATGAAATGTACACTTTTAATCAAATAAATTGCACGCCTATGCTATTATGTCCTAACCGAATTTTTTGTACCATTGAAACAAAATATACTATCACATTTAAGTTGACCGAATCATGCCCATTTGATTGTCCATCACATCCCATGATTTTTGGTCCATCACATCCCACAAATTTGGTGACTTTCCCTATTTGAAAAGCCCATTCACACGTTAGTTAATGACAGGACCATGCTCATATAATTTTCTTTATATTGTTGCCTCATTCTCTAAATAACAAACTTAGAAACCCTACAAGCATTGGTCGGTTGTCACCTTTTTGCTTTCCTTCCCTAGCTACTGTTCGATTCAAATAAACAAAACAAAAGGACTCCTTGGTGGCTACTATTTCTTCTCCTTCTTCCTGTACGACTCAAAGGCTAGCAGAAGGAGATTTTGTGGTGTCGACTTAGTGGTCTAGGCGAGGTTATGCAGCGGGTTCGAAGGTGGGCTCGTAGTTCCTTTGGTTCGTTTGATCATGCTACGAGGGTATAGTATCGATCTTGTTTCATTCCTCTTGTTCGATCTTTTTATAAACGTATATATGTCGCTTGATACTATATTGAATCCGTTTAATATACTTATATGTATACGTTATAATGTCGCATGAAATCTTGGAATATAATACATGAAATAACAAACTAAAAGCCTAGTCTGTGAACATATTTGTGTCTTATTATTCAACCGTGTTATATGCATGAATGTGATCTCTAAATACACGACCTAAAAAAAAAAAAAAAAAACTATTAAAAACTATGTCCTACGAACAGAAATAAAAGAAGAAAACACATGCTTGTTTTGTTATTATTTCGAGCACCATTCAGTGAATAAGAGGGTGTCGTGTAGAGTGGAAAAGCCCATGATTTTATGTGGTTTTTATTGTGTCGTGTGGCTGTAAAAAGGGGGTCACTATGTGGCTGTTTGTGGGTCGAATTAGGCAGGAACGAGGGTGAGTTTAAGTTGTGTTTTGGCGTGTAAAAGGTGGCTGTAAATGGGTGTTGTGTGTGTGTCGTGTGGTATTAAATGGGTGTCGAAAGGGTTGTGTTCATACATATATTTGTTGTGTCGATGGGGCTGAAAATAAAAGGGTAAAACCTACTTGTGTCTTTCTGTTTCATAGCGCATCAAAGAGGGTGTCGTGAGTTCATATTGTGTCGAGAAGTTCATGTTAAGGCTGTGTTATATGCGATTCGTTTTCATACGAAGAAGTTGAGATTGTATGCATGCATGGTCATTTTCTTTACGTACTCCATTTTTCGAATCGAAATCATATGAACAGAAGCAAGTCGTTGTGGGCCTATTGTGATGATAGACAATGCAATTCAATATTTTAGCCTTATTTCCACTATATTTCACAATTCACCCTATACTTTAATATATTGACACATTAAACCCTAAAATTTCTAAAAGTGTCATATCAACCCTAAACTAAGATATTTATCATATTACGGCTAAAATTATCTAAATGGCATTTTTAACCCTAAACGTTATTAAATCAGAAAACGTGATAAAAAAATAGAAGGATTCAAAAAAATGGAAAGCATACTAAAATTCATATGAACTTAAAGTAATACTTGGTATTTAATTCGTATAGGTTCCGTGAAGCGGGAGTGATCATCTTACGGCTTTTCTTTTCTTGTTTGCTTGCTTTGAATAAGGTACAGATATTCTGACCTTCTCTGTAAGGTTTCCTATGATTCTTTTCTGATCTGTTAAATCTCTGATTTGATACTCTGTTACGATCCTTTGCTATGACACCTTTGCTTCGACCTTTGATCTCTGATTTTGGACCTATAATATGAAGACCTTTTGATATGAGATGGAAATGTTTTAAGTAAAGTATTTTGAAAGGGTTTTTCAAGCATGATATATTGACTTTAAGAGAACTATTTTTGAAGTTCGTTTTATGAAAACTATTTGAAAGACCATTTATGAAAACTATTTTGAAGGATTGTTCTAAATGAACCTTAAGAGAAAACCTTTTGAAAAGTACTTTTGATATTGAACCTTTTGAAGATTTGACCATCTGATACTTTGACCTTTTTGGATATTGACCTGGGATAATTGATCTTCTGATATGAACCTTCTGATATGACCTTTCTGATGTGACACTCTGATTATGATATGAACCTATGACCTGGACCTTTGACTCCCAGTTTAATACCCGAGCCAAAATATGTTTCCTAGCCATGAAGGTAACATGGCCGTGTCATTGATGCACCAATGGCATGACTCTTGTGTGGTCAGAGTGATTAACCACACCGTCCCCATTTTGATTTGATATGATATGCGCGCTTTATGATTTGTTATGGCCAATATGATTTGTTTGGGGGGCGTATGGATGCATCCTAGATTTGCTTTGTACATGATATGATATGATTTGATTTGGTGACTGATGATGGGTGCAATCCACGTCTTTCACAAAATTTGGGAGCTAGCTACTCCATTTGAAGAATGAGGACACCCCTCATATTATCTGATTATCTGAGAGGTCTCCCCTCTATATGATTATGAAGATATGTTATGATATGATATTTGATTTGTTTGGGCTCGTGGTGGATGACTGTCCTAAACCTTTACTCTTGTACCTTTACTTATATCTCATTCATTATGCTACATTGTTCATTTTCAGTTACTTTCATTTCCGTTTGTTATATATATCTGTTCACTGGGCTTTTTTAAGCTCAGCCGCGTTTCTTTTCCCGCGGCAGGTTTTAGTTGGAAGCTGGGTAAGAGTGAAGAGACTTTGGACTTAGAAGACCTTGATAGTTATTCCGAAGTAGAAGTTATTAGAAGGATTGCATTTGCAGACTTAGTTTTTAGCCTTTGTTCCTTTGTATCCTTGTATATTCAATATTTCATTTGTAACCTTTGAGAATCTTTGTATTACCTTTGAATGTATGCTTTGTTTGATCTGATATGAAGCCATTGATGTGAGACTTCTACCCTTGCTGGGTTGGGGTGTTACACTGAATGTTTTATGAAATCAAAAGATGTACTTTTAAAACGACACTTTAGGTCATTCAATACAACTGTAACTGTGATGCTATGGCAGTTACGCCCCAGGTATTCCATTCCGCTGCAAATCAGGTATTTGGGGGTGTGACACGATATATCATTTTCACTAAACTTATTGGCAAGATATAGCTCGTGTCCAACAAGGAGACACTGGAATGGGGTGAAACAAATATTTCGCTACCTACAAGTTACAAAACATATGGGCTTATATTATACTAACTCATCCAAAAGAAATCTAGTTGGTTTCACAGATGCAGGATATTTGTCTGATCCCCATACCGGTCGGTGCCAAACCGGATATGTTTTCTCAAGTTCCAGTACTGCCATTTCATGGCATTCCGTGAAGCAAACAATGAGTGCCACTTCATCGAATCATGAAAAGATCTTAGCCATCCATGAAGCGAGTCGGGAATGCGTAAGGTTAAGAAATGTGGTACAACATATTCGTGATTCATGTGGTATTTCTTCAGGCCAAGAAGCTCCAACAATTGTGCACGATGATAATGCACCATGCATTGTGATAAGGATTTATTTGGTACCTTTTTAAAGGGTCATTTAAGCCAAAAATTGAGTAAATATGATCGAATATTGCCTCAAATCGTTTCTTTTTGTATTTTAGGTAGTTGGGACGAGAATTGTGGAAAACGACACTTTTGGAGCATATTTGGACGATAAAGTGAAGAAAACGACGAAGTAGCGAAAAGTACTTCAGACTTGGAGGTCTGACGGTGTCACTAGACACAACGTGACGCCGTCCTTTGTAAACTCGTGGAAGATTTCTAGTGTTAAGTTAACAAGTGACTCCTCAGAGGATTTTGAAGGCTTTATAACCTGATGCCGTCAGGTGTAAAGTGGAGATGGGCGTCATCCTTTATGCTAACATGAGACGGCTCAGAAGGATTTTACAAGTGACGGCCTCAGATCCCTTTTTGACGCCGTTAGAGCGACGATTACACAGAAGAAACCCTAAACCACGGCGAGTTGATGGCGTCAGAGGCTATAACCCGACGCCGTCAGAACTGTATTCCTATATATATTTTCTAAATTTTTCATTGTTAAAGGGTGACATCTTTTGGAGAATTAACCCTAGTCGAATTTCAGCAGCTTTGTAAGGGTTTTTCAACCCTTGAACCTTATGCTTTATTGAAGATAAGTTATTCGTTTAATCATTCAATATGTATATGTGTTGTTTGATTAATTTTTTATCTTTTCTTCTATCTATCATGCTAGCTTAAGTTTGTTTGTGTTTGCTTAGATCTAATGAAACCTACTTATTGAATATTGATTTGTTGTCTCTGGTTTGGTTGATTGTTATCGCGTTAGGTTAAGAAAACTGGCTGACCTCTTATATGTAACTAGCTTGAACGTCTTAAAAACGCAACCGTAGAGTGCACTATTGCTTTTATGCGTTGTATTTATTGCATGAATTGCGGCTTGTAGATCCTAAAAAACTTAATGGATGTTAAGGGATTTAGGGGAGACTAATATTCATAGAGTTGGGGACTTCGGCACCTCCCCACGACCAATAATAAGGAATACGACGCTTCAACTAAAACAAGGACGTGACAATTCAACGAATCAATAGGAGATAACTAGGGAGTAATTAAATATAAGTAAACACGCTTTTCCTATCATAAGAAGTTCACCAATGTACTTTTTCTTGTTTTTAGTTTAATTTTAGTTTTTTAATTAGTTTTTGGGTTAGTTGATTAACAACTAATTCCGACCACTCCTTCAAAACCGAGATTTTAATTGCTTTCTAAAAAATATAAAAATACAAAAAGAATCATCCCTCACCTCTAGACCTATCTCGTCATACTTCTTGACCTAACGACACCATTCCCCTAGAGAACGATCAATCCCCCGGACCTACCTATACTACACTACAACAATCATGTACACTACCTGGAGGATTGTAAGCTTCTCAAGATCCCTTGAGAAGTAAAATCTTTTGCGTGGACGCAATCCTCGCATCAAGTTTTTGGCGCCGCTGCCGGGGAATAGTTATTGTTTAGGTTCAATTTCTATCTCATTTAGGTCTACTCACTAGATTCCTATCAAGTGAGATTTTTATTTTCTTTTTATTAGCTTTCTTTAGTCTATCTTTTCTTCGTTCCCTTTGTTCGTATCCCTTCATTCGCCATCATGGTAGGTGAAGCCATCTTTGAACCTATCAACCAATAACACCAAGCTCCACCAAACCAACAACAACCACCACACCAAGACCCACCAATTAACCAAGACCCACCTCGAGCCCGTACTCTAGGTGAGTACTTCCGACCTAGCCACAAAGGCTATCGAAACACCATTGATCTCCCCTAAAGAGCCAATGTGTCTCCCTTGCGATCCGACACCATCTAGTTGGTGCAAATCGGATGTGCATTCCATGGACTTCGTTCCGAAGATCCAAATCAACATCCTAAGGATTTCCTCAAAATTGTAGATTCCATAGACCTTGATGTTGAAAATCAAGAGACGACACGGTTGCGACTCTTCCAATTCTCTCTACATGACTAAGCTAGTCAATGGCTTGAGCGTTTACCCACAGGATCCATCACATCTTGGGAGGATCTCACCTCTCGTTTCCTTTCTCAATTCTTCCCACCGGGGAGAACTACCAAATTAAGGAACGACATCTTGATGTTCCAACAACGTCAAGGTGAAACTCTTTATGAGGCTTGGACTCGTTTCAAGTACTTACTCCAAAAATTCCCTCATCACGACATTGATCTTTGGCTTAAAGTCCACATCTTCTATGATCGTGTCAACTATCTCACCAAGCATGCCATTGATCAAGCAGCCAATGGTAAATTACGAGAGAAAGATGCTAAGGAATCATGGGACATCATCGACGAACTTGCCTTTTACAGTAACGAATCATGGGATGATCCTCGTGGTGTGAACAAAATGGTCAATGTAGTCTCGTCACCTGACAAAGCCTCCAACCACTCCGAAGAAAAACTTTGTGAACTCGAAAAAAGGGTCGATTACCTACTCCAAAAACAAAGGAAACCGTTAAAACCCAATCAAGCGATGGTCAATTCCATCTCGAACCAAAAACCCATCCCTTTGTCTGAATCACCCTATAGAGAAAATGCAGAATCTTTTCGAAAATACACGCGTTCTCCTTCGCCGCCCCACGAACTTAACCCGAATTTTGAGGTTCGAATGAGAGAATATATGTCGGAACATTCTGAAAGGTTGGCTAAATTTGAAGAAGCCGTCTATAAACAACGAGAGGAGATGCAAGAGAAGATGGAGGAGAAGATGAGCTTGCTTAAGGAATACACGAAGATGAAAGCTCCGGAAAAGGTGTTGGTAAGAAAAGAAGGTAATGCTCCAATCACCAAATTTGTCAATGCTATATTAATTGTCCACGAGGATGACAATGAGGTTGAAGGACAAGCAAGCAATGAGGTGAATGATGATGAGACCGATGTAAACATGGTCGATGCCGGAGATAGCGAATGCAAGGAAGTCGTCAATTGTATGCCGTGTTTAAAGGAGGAGAAGAAGACAACCTGAGATGTAGTAAAAAGGTGTTAAAGGGCAATTGAGGAAACACCAAAGTCTCAACCTTTAGGTTATTACTTAAAATACGGCATCAATAAGATAACTATTAATAAATGGATAAACAATTATAGGTATATCAACCCACACGAAAAGCTTTTAAGGGAAAAATGGAATATGATACGTTACCCGCAGGACCCTCATATGAGAGTCTTCTTAAGAGGAAGGTAGCTAAGAAACAAATGGTCTATGGGAATTTCAAAATACCTTGTAGCGTAGGTGATTTACAGTATATGGATGCATTAGCCGACCAAGGTTCTGAGGTAACCCTAATGCCTCTATCGACCTATCTTAAGTTGACTAGTGATAAACCGGCTAATACTAACATTAGGCTATCCTTAGCAAATCACTCTTATGTATACCCTATAGGGATAGCAGAAGATGTGTTGGTAAACGTATCAAGTTTTGTGTATCCGGTTGATTTTGTGATTGTTGATGATGAGGAAGATGAATATATGCTATTGATCCCAAACACTTGAGCTTGTATTAGAAACTTTGAATGATATCAAAGAGTGCGGAATCTACTCTTCAATATTTAGAAGAATTATAATGTAACAATAAACAATGAAACAATAAACTGTATTATATTAACAAGAACAATTCACCAAAATGCTTCAATATTATTAGCTCAATAATACGAGTACTCTTGCTTAGTACTAGGGTTTACAACCTTAAAGCTTAACAAAAACGTATTCTAGAGATGTATCTAACACCTTAACCTAGGACCTCCTTTTATAGGCACAAGGAGTCCTTTACAAGGTAACTATCAATATACAATATTCGTATCTTTCTATAAGATATACACTAAATATCTTCTATACATATCACATTACGCATCTTCAATCCTTTGGCAGTATCAATCTTCATCAGCAGTACTAACTTTCTACCAGCAGTACTAACTCAGATAGTACTATTAGTTATAATCTTCAGCAGTACAAACTTTAGCTTGACAGTACCATGTGTGCAGTTACTTAATTCCCAACAATCCTTCCCTAAACTTGTGATTTACCTCCAAATCATCAAGTTTCTGAATTAAACCTTTAAGCTTGAGAGGATTCTTCTAAACACTTATCTTCTTTCAGACTGCATGAAGATTTGCCTTAGCAGTTCTCTTGCCATTTCTGTCTCCTCTTCCACTGTAAGCTTTGTACTCAGCATCAAAGTAAGTGTACCTCTTGATAAAGGATATTCCTTCTCAACCAGCATGTAAATATCTTTTCCAGCATTTGTATACACATGATGAACAACACATGAGTCATACAATCTCCATGTCAATTTATGAGTTCCAGATTGAAATTTCCATAAAGTATCATCAGCATCTGGCTCAAACAATCTCTTCAACTCTACCCATAACATTCTTTCTTTGTTATCTGCTGGTTCTGATGACTTGAACTTTTCTTTAACTAAACTCCATAGCTTGACTAAATCCTCCCTGTCAAAGGCCTTGATCATGTCATCAAAGTGTTGATACACTTCAGTGTGATTACCAACCCTGACGATCTTCTAACTTTTTATCCTTCTGTCATCTTGAACTTCCCAATCAATAATGGGATATTTGGCCTGTAGAGCTTCCACATTCATTGCTTCATCTTGAACTATAATCATCATCTGCTTTAGTTGTTCTTCAGTCAAATCATCTTCTCCTTGTTCTTCACTGATCTTTTGTCTTTTAGAAGACTCTGACTCCAATGAAATTCCAGCCCTCTTTGTACTTATGGTCTCTTCTTCAGTATCCATAGGGATGAAATCTTGTACTTTTTTGTAAGCCTTGAAGTACAATCCTTCAATTTCATCAAATGGTCTGCCGTTTAGTTGACTGGTAGTCCAATGATCTTGTTTCTTCAAGTACTCCTTCATGTATTTCATCATCTGTGCTTGAGTTGGAGATTTTCTTGCAGCATCCTTTTTAGCACTCTGTGATTTTCTAATAACTTCAAGCAGCTCATTAAGGGCATTTTCCCTTTCTTCTTCATTAAGAGTTTCTCTTTCTTCTTCTTGCATCTTCAGAGCTAGTTCTCTATCTACTTGTTCTTGTGCAAACCTCTCGTCTTCTTCACTTGCAAGTTTTTGTTCCACCATAAACCTTGCAATCTTCTATTCTTCATCAAACTTAGCTTGCTCTTCATCCTGTGCTTTCTTTGCCACTTCCTCATCAAGACTTAACTGCACTTGAACTCTCTTCATGATCTTCTTTGGTGGCTCAGACTCTTGCATAATTCCTTTACCGTTGTCTACAACACTAGCAATACTAACTGTTACATCAGCAGTACTAATTTCAATTCTGCCACTTGTCAGTTCTGTATCTTGTTGAACATCTTCATCCTGTTGGTCACCACCCATATCTTGATCAAACTGCCTCCCCTGAGTCTCAACATTATCTTGTGCCAAGGAATTATTTGGGTCTTGATCAGTGTCTGCAATCTTCCTCCCCTGTTTGAAAGAATCATCCAAATCATTATCATCATCATCATCTTCTGAACTTGAGGACTCTACAATAGTTGTTCTTCTTTTAGCTTTGAGTGACTTGACCTTTTGCTGTAGCTTCTTCACCTTCAGAATAAGCTTTGTATAGGCACCATCATATAACTTTTTAGTCTCCTTTAATTCATTCTCCAGGCCAGTCACCCTCTCTGTTTGTGTGGTACAAATGTCCATCAATTCTTTGAGTTGCACACTGCCCTCATCACTTCCAAGTGTGTTAACTCTTGGGAGAGGTGAATCATGGGGCACTTCCCCCATAGTATCCAGGTGGCTGAGGAGTCCATCACCTGTACCAAGTTCATGAGAACCTGATACATTAGATGTTGCCATGGGTTGGGTCTTACATATGTTACCACTGGCCTACCCAGCTTCTAAGCCAGAAACAGTAGTCGTAGCCCTCACCATTCTATCTAGGACAGCCTCATCTGCAACATTGGTTTGAGGAGGAGATCTGGGCTGAGGTACCGCAGATTCCCATCTATTTCTTCTCCTATAGGTATGTGTGATTGGTGGTTGTGAAGAAGATGGAGCACTTATGGGTGTGTGTTGGGACTCAACTGGGATTGTTGATCCTGCACCCTGAATGTTTTGCACAAGCATTGTATCAAATAATGGTACTTCTACCCCTGAAAAACCTTGAGTTGGCCTCCTCATGTTATTAAAAAGTTTTAAAGTTAGAGAGGGAGTTGCATAAACATTTTTTGTGGGGCTGAAGTAAACGTTTGTGCATATTCAAAAACACTTGGATAAATCTTGGATACATTAAAAACTTGTACTTGGTATCCACATTTTTTACCATACCATCAAAAATCAGTTTTGAAAAATTGAAAGTCCTGTTTGTGGCTAAGCAAATGAGAGCAGTTGCAATATTGCTACTGAATTGCTCCCAAGAGTTTTTCTTTGGAATTAAACAATGTAGAATGGTATGAATGAAGAATCTCCAATGTGGGGCAAATTGTCCTTTTTGAAAAGTAAGTTAATCATCAGTTGACTCATACCCCATTATGGAAATAGTTTGAAGAATTTCAGTGTTAGGCAAAGTACTAATACCATTATCATTTGCTAAATGGAGATGTCTCCTAACAGATAACTTAGTAAGAGTTATTGTTTTGGCATCAACTGTTGCAATTAACTCTTTGTCTCCATTATCAAGTGTATTGGCAGTAACAGTCTGCCAAAACTGATTGATTTAAGAGACATAGATAGTAGGATTAACTGTTAGAGCATACCTGATATGGCAACCATTGAGAAAATCCACTATCTGATGAAAACCATGACTGCCCTCTGTTTTCTCCAAGAATGCAACCTGGTTATGTTTGTCGCAAAACTCCAAATTAGCCATAATGATCAATGAAAGTTTGATTAGGGTTCTGTTTATGGTCGTTAATTAGTGAAAGTGTGTTTGGTAAAGCCAATTGAGATTTAATAGATAATGCTTAGGGTTTCGATTTGACCGACTTAATAAATCTTTTCCTTATCGTGAAAAAATCTTTTAATTAAAGAAAAGATAAGTATTATCCACTTTTAAGAAACCTATAAGCGAAGTAAGTGCCAAAAATATCTCAACGGCTATATTTGAAAAACGGTTTTGACCAAATAGTACAAACGGCTACCCAGCAGTACTAATATTTGTCTAGCAGTACTAAGTTTTGGCCTAGCAGTACTAAGTTTTGGCCTAGCAGTACTAAGTTTTACCAGTACAAATTTTGCCCTGCAGTATTTACCCAAATTTTCATAAAAACAATACTGTACCCAAACTTTTTGAAGGGATTAAGTGTAAAGGAAGACACTCAATCAATTTTGGTTGTACTTAACCTCTGGTTGTGTGAGAACCAATAATTTTCAGTATAAATACTACTTGTGATCAGAGAGACTCATTAAAAGAGCTTTCTTGACAGGGTTTCCTACTCGTGGCAGGTGTTACCTCTAATAAAAATGTATTAGATTCACTTTTCCTCGCTGTTCTTAATACCAGATGTCCTTAAACTAACACACTATCAAATGATAGAATGGTAAAGAGTGAGTCAGCTCAGTTACTATCTGACTAACTATGACAATCAATTCATGTTCAATAATACCACTTGATAGGCATAAGTTGATTTCAAGAAAAAGATTTTAAAGAACCTCACAACTCAGGTGTTAACCCTTGTCAAGTGATCCCCGAACATTCTCTATCATGAATCAGTTGCATCAGCTTTTAGTAACAGTATTGCAAACATTCCACCACTTTTGCTTCTCACACAACATCAATACCAATCATACTGCTTGCTTATCCTGCAAATGTTAGTCTAAAACCAAGAAAACACAATGTAGAGCATTTGCTATATAACAGTATCAATTTTGACTAACAGTTTTAGCTTAGCAGTACTAATTTGCACTAGCAGTATTAACAAATAATAGTACTAATCCTTTACAAAAATTTACAAAAACACAAAGAGATCAAAACTTTATGGATTTAGCATTCCAATACTTGCAACCAAGTACTGAAACCTTCCAACATCAAGACCTTTTGTAAGTAAGTCAGCCCAATTGTTATCTGTGTGAATTTTAACAACTTGAATTAACTTTTTATCATTGCAGTCTCTTATAAAATGATGTATAATCTCAATATGCTTTGTTTTAGAATACAAAACAGGATTTTTAATAATACATATAGTACTGTTATTGTCAATGAAAATCATGGTGTGCATAAAATTATACCCATAGTCCAGCATTTGATTCTGAATCCAGAGTACTTGCCCACAACAACTAGCAGCAGCCACATATTCAGCCTCAGTCGTAGAATTTGCCACTACGGTTTGCTTCTTACACTGCCATGATATCAACCTGTTTCCTAGGAATTGACAACCACTTGTTGTGGATTTCCTATCTATACTTGCAGCAGCATAGTCACTATCACTATAAGCCACCAAATCAAATGAAGACTATCTAGGATACCAAAGGCCCAATTTAGGTTGACCTTTTAGATAGCTAAAAATCCTCTTCACTGCATGTAAGTGTGAAGCCTTAGGAGTGACTTAAAATCTGGCACATGCACATACAACAAACATAATATCTGGTCTGGATGATGTGAGATACATCAATGATCGATGAACATCAACATCATCACCATCTGCATCTTTAAGCAAAGGCTTGTCTGGATCCATTGGGGTGCTAGCTGTCTTAACATCAGTATACCCAAATTTCTTCAAGATATCAACTACTTATTTATCCTGACGGATAAATATGCCATCTTCTTTCTGCTTGACTTGCAACCCTAAGAAAAAATTAAGTTCTCCCATGGAACTCATCTGGAACTTTTCATGCATCAGCTTCTCAAACTCAATACAAATCTCCTTCTTTGTAGAGCTAAAAATAATATCATCAACATAGAACTGGACAAGAAAAATATCCCCTTTTTGCTTCTTGATAAACAAGGTCTTATCAATCTTTCCTATTTGAAACCCATTGTCGAATAAGTAATTGGCCAAGGTTTCATACCAGGCTCTTGGAGCTTGATGCAAACCATAAAGAGCTTTCACCACCATGCAGACCTTGTTAGGATGATCAGGATCTTCAAACCCTGGTGGTTGCATAACATAAACCTCTTCATCAATAGTACCATATAGGAAAGCACTCTTCACATCCATCTGATACACCATGAATCCCATAAAAGAAGCATAAGCCAAAAACAGCCTTATTGCCTCAATTCTTGCAACATGGGCAAAAACCTCATCATAGTCTATGCCTTCTTCTTGAGTATAACCCTGTGCAACCAACCTTGCTTTATTCCTAATGACAACACCTCTCTCATCCTTCTTGTTTCTAAACACCCATTTTGTACCAATTGCCCACTTTCCCTTAGGCAAATCTATTAGAATCCAAACCTTTTAAAGCTTAAACTGTAAAAGCTCCTCTTGCATTGCTTCTACCCAGGATGTGTCACTAAGAGCTTTAGCAATTTTCTTGGGTTCTTCCTGAGATAAGAAACAGGCAAACAGATAAGTATGAAGGTATTCATGTGTTTTCCCTTCATAAACAACACTAGTAAAACCTTATTCATTTGAATCCTTTGTCATTGTCATTCTTCTTGTCTTTGCACTAGACTGTACATCACCAATTACAAGATCAAGTGAGTGATCTTTGTGAATTCTTGTATTTGGAGTTGTAGGAGCTTGATAGGTGTTAGGCATGTTGTTCAGATCCACTTCCTCATCAGAAGAATCAGCATTGGTAGTAACTGTTGGACTAGCAGTATGATCATTTTGCACAACAGTACTATCTTTTGGCTCAGCAGTACTAACATCATCAGTACTGTCATCAGGATTCTCTTGTTCTTCCACTCCACTTTCTTTGTTTCCATCTTCAGAACCCTTCTTTCCTTTGAAGATAAATTTAATATAGAACCATCCTTCCATAGTGGCATAAACATGTAGTATTGATAAGATCCTGTCTCCATCCTAGATTGTCCTGTATCATAACTATCTTCTGTACATGCAAAATCATTAGAGTTTGTACCTGCAACAGCTGGTACATAATTCATTGACTCTGTTAGCACATCAATATCAAACAACCACTTAGGACCTTCTCCTGCAACACTAGGCTTATTCTCCAAAAATTCCACATGCAAGTTTTCTTCAATTTTCCTGGTTCTAATGTTGTATACCCTAAAAGCCTT
This sequence comes from Artemisia tridentata subsp. tridentata, assembly GCA_021014915.2. Lineage (NCBI taxonomy): Eukaryota > Viridiplantae > Streptophyta > Magnoliopsida > Asterales > Asteraceae > Artemisia > Artemisia tridentata. The sequence goes on from CP139505.1 coordinate 245,864,955, forward strand.
ACTATTCATAGAGTACCTGTTAGAAATATGAATATTCAGTTGAAGACTCGGTCACCCCGAGTACTTATTAGCACATCATAGCTCGTAGGATAACTAGTAATATTAGTAATAGCTTAGTTATTATTATTAGTATTGTGGAGTGGGTCGGGTCTTTACCCACTGTGAGCTCGCTCCACAGCCCGCTAGGGGCATATTATATAAGAAACTATAAATACCCTTTCCCACACAAGGGAAAGGGTGGAACTTCTCATTTTATCTAATCTAATACACATACATTTCTCTCTCTAAGTTCCCACCTTTGTCTCTCTAACCTCTCATCTAGTTTGATCCATAACAAGCTCCAATCTTGTGTTTATGTGTTAGTGAATATCCTACAATTGGTATCAAGAGCCATGGTTAGGTCCATGTGTGTTGATATTCACGGATTTGTGTAGATTGGGGTAGTTTTTGGTTCGAATAGTTTTACTCCTAAAAATCCATTTTACGCTTTGTTTAGAGGTTAAAAGTTGTTAAATCTTGTACTTTCTAGCTTAGGGATTACATAGGAGTAGTGTTTGGTGTTTGGAATCACAGATCTAGGCGTTGTGTGGTGGTTTTTGGAAGATTCAAAGGTTGTTCGTCGTGGAGGTTTGTCTCACGGTAAAAAGTTCTTCGTGGAGATTTGTGTCTGGCTGGGAAAGAAAAGTAGCGATTTGTGTCTTTCTCGAGTTAGCTATTTGTCCCTTTACCGGTTTTGGCAAAAATGACAAACAGCTACGATAGCGACTTGTTTGGCGTTTTGTGGGTGGCGATTTGTCCTAGATAGTGACAGTTCTGTCTTTTAGTGACTGGCGATTTGTCCTGTTTCAAAAACTAGCGTTTTGTGTTAGTCAAAGTGGCGATTTGACTAGTTCTAAAAAGTTAGCATTTTGTGTCTGGCGATTTGTGTCAAAGTGGCGATTTGTCCAAGTTCCAAAAGCAGCGATTTGTCTCAGTTCCAAAAGTAGCGACTTGTCTTGTGACTGGCGTTTTGTCCTATTCCCAAAAGCTAGCGTTTTGTGTGTAGCGACTTGTGTCAATCAAGACTAGCGTTTTGTGGGTAGAGATTTGTGTCCATCAAAGTAGCGATTTGTCCTATCAGAATAGCGATTTGTCTGTGGCGATTTGTCTATTGTGATTCGTAGTGGCAAGTTATTCTTAGTTTACGGTTTGTTTCTTGGTGATTTTAGAAAGTCCCGCGAAAGATTCGATTTCTCGGTTAAATCACAAGATCTGTAAAATCCCGTATTTACTATGGCTACCATATCAAGCACCTCATCAGATGATATTCAAGCAGCAGGATCTGACACTCGTCCACCTATGCTAGATAGGACGGATTATGAGTCTTGGGCACAACGAATAAGACTTTACTGCTTGGGAAAAGAAAATGGAGCAAACATTCTTAAGTCCATTGATGAAGGACCATTTCAGATGGGTACCACCAGAGATGTTGTTACTACTGGTGAAGATGGCACAATCATACTTGGAATTGACAGACCTCATGAGTACAATGATCTTAATGATGAAGAAAAGAAGAGGTATGATGCTGACATTAGAGCTTCAAACATTGTCATTCAAGGTCTGCCAAAGGATGTATACAAGCTCATCAATTTCAACACTGAAGCTAAAGCTGTGTGGGACAATGTTAAGATGCTGTTAGCTGGGTCAGAACTCACAAAAGAAGACCGTGAATCGCAATTGTATGATGAGTTCGAGCATTTCAAAATGAACTCAGGAGAGAATATCACAGACTACTATGTGAGATTTCATAAGTTGGTGAATGATATGAGGATGATAAGAATGACTATGCCCAACATCCAACTTAACTCAAAGTTTGTGAACAACATGACTCCTGAATGGGATAGATTTGTTACTGCTGTCAAACTTAACAAAGGTTTAAGGGACACCAACTATGAACAGCTGTATGCCTACCTGCAACAACATGAGAAGCATGCTGCCTACGATCGGGTGCTGAGAGAAAAGTTATATCCTTCAACTCCAAATGATCCACTGGCTTTTATGACAAATGTTCTACCAACAACCCAATCATCATCCAACCCAAGCTATCCTCAACTTCTCTCACCAGTACCTGCTATGAGTTCTCAACTTGACTCAGGCTACTCTCAGACCGACCAAATGATTATTACCTTGGTGAGTGATGATGCGCGTGTGCGTATGCTCTAATTTATACCCACGGTATGTCGTTGTGGTTTTAGCAGTATTCAAGTTTTAAATTTATATTTAGCCGACTTATCAATAACACACACACTTTAACGAGCAGTGTACCCGGTCAGTATGAATATAATGGTAAGTAGAGTGTCGATCACTAAGAGTGGAACGTATTATCTAGTTATTCTAATCAGTATTTTAATATCTTAAGTTAGCTATACAACCTAATCTAACGCAAGGGGGTTCAGCCTGAGAGACTGGCACGGTTTGATTGTGATTAAATATAAACTAAACTAATAAGTACGAATCAGCGAATAGCACACACGTACACAGATAAATACTTGAGACAATAAGAAGACCTGTCCTGATAGTTAAGTAGCTTGTCACTTGTTTTATTGCTAGTTTTATATGTAGTGTATAGTTCGATGCAACGCACCGAGATTAATCCCTTTCTCGTTGGCTCTAATCTTATCGGTGAGTAAACCCTTAATGATTACTTATAACTATCCTATTTATCTTTCTTCCTACTTTTCTACAGACGATAGAATGCATAGGCGATCTAATAAATAGGCGAGGAAGGGGCATGGCGACCCAAGCAATGCTCAGCTAGACACAGAGGTTATCAATGCACTAATAAAAGTCACCAAAGACATCAACATATAAACTTTAATTGATGGTAAAGCAATTTTAAGGGGAGTTGAAGTGCATGATTAAATCAATGTCACAAGCCCATCAATCCTGACGAATTAAAGTGTACTAATACAATAAAACAAAACTACTTAATGAATTTAATACATGCAGGACCTTCTTACAGCTCTTGTATCTTCGTTCAAGGTGTGTCTTGTGCTGCTACTTCTTCTGAATTCGGCTTAGGGTTTCTTCTGTCTCGTACTTAGCTAAATTTTCGAACTCTGAAATTCATCTGACTTTGGGGTATTTATAGTTTCTGTCTGAGGGCAAGATGTGGCGCATTGAATAAGTAGATGCGGCGCATTGACTTAACTTCGCGTGGGGTCCAAGATTAATATATTCAGGAATATTCGTACACCGCCAGAAGATGCGGCGTAACTCCATTCTTGTATGCGGCGCATGTCCTTTGCCGTCTTGGATTATATCTTGTGAAATCTTGATAGTGATGCCCCGTATATAATAAGTAGGATGCGGCGTATCTGGAGCAGAATGGTCTTGATCTTGTACATTTCAGTAGACTCTTAACTTCTTGCTTGTTTTGCTCCATAATTAGTCCAAAATCGCCAAGTTTCACATAATACTTGTTTTTACCTGAGAATTACAAAAGTAAACATTAACGTATCAATTCTCACAGATAATATAATAAAACAAGTCAAATAAATAGGATAAATGATGGTAATAAAATGTACTTATTTGAGTTCATCAAATATCCCCCCACTTGAACTTTACTTGTCCCCAAGTAAACCTTAGAATGATTCTTATGAAAATGTATCCTGAAGATGTTAGGATTTATTTTTATATTTAAGCATGTATTCATTTTGTCATAATCTGATTGCGTGGTTTTGTAACCTTACAACAGGTTTTACCTCTCGAGGGATCTCAAGAGGCTTACAACCCCACCAGGCAGTGTACCTGACCGATGTAGTATAGTGTAGTGGTAAGTACGGGGGATTGATCGTTCTCCACAGGGAATAGTGTTCGTTAGGTATGAAAGGCTACTCTAATTAGGTCTAAGGGTTGAGGAAGATTCTTTTTATGTTTTTATAATTTTATGAAAGCAAGTAAAATCTCGGGTTTGAAGGAGTGGGCGGAATTAGTTGCTAGTCAACTAACCCAAATGACTACGAATGCAAATAAAATAAAATAACAAAAATGAAATGTGGTGAGAAACTTATGTGTAGAGAAATGTGTTTACTTAGATTTCCTTACTCCCTAACTATCTTTTACCGGTTAATTAGTGTGTATTAGTCTCGTGGATGACGGGTGTATTCCTTAATACCATTCGTGGGGTGGCGTACTTACTTCCCCAACTCTACAAGCTCCTACTTCACTCCTATGTCGAGCCGGCTAGGAAGCTCCTAACATGGGATCACTAGAATTCGCTTGTGCATTAAATACAACCATAAAAACCTTTAGTACGCGTTTGGTTCATGTTTCTTAAGACGTTCAAGCAAGTTACCGAATAGGAAGTTAGCCAGTTTTCTTAAGCCTAACATAGATAAACAATCATCCAATACAACTAACAACACACTAACAACCAATAATCAATAGCTAGGTTTCATTAGATCTAAGCAAACACAAGATAAAATTAGCCTAACATGTTAAACAAAAGACAAGCATAAGATAGAATCAAACAACACATAGACATATTGAATGATTAATTGATAACTTATCTTTCAATGAAACATGGAAGATCTCAAGGCAAAAAGCCCTGAAAAAGTAGCTAAAATCGTCTTAGGGTTTTATCCCAAAATTCCACACACTAAGCTCTCTTTAATGACAAAAGATTAGAAAACTATATATAGATTTTTGGATCTGACGGCGTCACCTTATGCATTGTGACGCCGTCACCTCGCCGCTTTTAGGGTTCCCGGGTGACCTTCTTGACGCCGTCCCTCTTTAGCTCTTCAAAAATCCATTCTGGCCTATCAAGGCTTGACGCCGTCGAACATTGAACGTGACGCCGTCCCCTTATGATTTAAGCCGTGACGCCCTTGATTTAGTTAAAGCGTGACGCCGTCAGAATTCTCATGCTAACTCACTGGCCCGTCATGAGTAAATTTCACATCCAACTTTTCTTGCCAAGGCATGACGCCGTCAAGAGATGATTCTGACGCCGTCAAAGGTAAATTTCAGCCGATTTTGAGACTTTGTCGTATTCTTCACTTTAATGCTCCAAAAACGTCCAAAATGCCTCCTTTTCCAGATTTCTCCTCAAAAGTACCTAAAATGACAAAAGGAACGATTTAGGGCAATATTTGATCAAATAAATACGATTTCGGGCTTAAATGACCCCTTAAAAGCGGTACACTTTTCGCCTCATCAAATACCCTTACACTTGAGATTTGCTTGTCCTCAAGCAAATGCGCTTTTATTCTAATCAAAATACAGGTTAGGGGTCATTTAATGCAAACATAAAAGTAATTACAACAAATAATCGTTCCACTTCAATCATAATAAGCACGGAGATTACACACTAGCACCTCACAAGTAGTGTTTAGATACTCACATCTCTCAAGTGTCATCAAAATAAATCTCATAAATGAAAACGGAAAATATCTCTCACTACCTGTCATAGCAAATAGATTACCATAGGCTTGGGAAAGGATCGAAAACCTCCTCCACTAGGCGTAAGCACCTAAGATAAACTATCAAAGAGGGCTTTTAAATGGGTTATAACGTTAGGTGTAGGGAAAAGGAGAACACGGTTTTGTTGGATAAAGGATGTTTTACTGGTGGCTAGTTAAAGATCTTGATCAATTACATGTACTATACAATGTTGCTAAGCCAAGACTCGACTCGATCTTAAGCTAAAAACGAAATAACAAAATAACAAAAATATAAAGCAAACATAAAATGAAACGGGATGGTAGTCCGTATGTTTTTTCTATTTTTCATTTTCTCATTTTTTTGTGTTTTTCCTGATTTTTTTTTTTTTTTTTTTTTTTTTTTGACATACACTTTTGCCCTACCATCCAAAATAATACATCATAGGGGCATTGCATCCCCTTACACTTGAATTTTTACATAACTTTACAAATAACTATTCTAATGACTCGAATTAAGATAATTGAAAAACTTGGAGTACTTTTAAAATATTTAGCACATATGGGGGTAATAAATGATGTTCTTCCCCATTACTCCATTATACTAGTACTTTACCCATGAGTCCCAATCGTCCCAAAACAATATGTACAAGGATATGGCTCGACTTAGCAACCATGTAATCAACTAGATAATTAACTTGGGTTTAAACAAATGTTGTCACAATAATGCACTAAAAATGAGTGCATACAAGGTAGGCTAAGGCGATTTGGGTGTACATTTTAGTGGGGTGTAACAAATTCTTCCTTTAAGTAAAATGCTTAAAGGTCGAAACGAAAAGATAGGCTCTGAGGGGTGTACTAGGGGTATCGTGTACTAAAAATGAGTACAACGCAAATGGTGTGGGAGAATTACTTGACCAATGTAGCCAATGTAATTATAACAAAAACACAGGTGTAAAACAATGGGTTAATCCTAATGCCTCTTATCATGTAGTAAATCTAACTACACGAATGTAGTCTCACTTGTGGCCTCGGAATGGTCCTAACGCAAGTTCTAGAATCTAAGTGCTACCGGTACACACATCATAGCATAAATGCTTTTCCTACCAATTCTAGGGGCGAACCTCACATATTTGGGGGTGGAAAATTTTTTAGTGGTACGGTTTTTTGTGCTAGTCATATAATTCCTATCCATGAGACGCTCATTAAAACTAAAGTTTCACTCCTATATGTTGTAAAAAAATTTAAATTTGGCACTAAAATTACCTTAATAAGTATTTCTCTCAGTTTTATTACACATCTACTATTAAACAAACAAAAATCAAGCGCAATTGTATTCTCTAAAATCGTACTTTTACCCTCCCCTTACACTTAAGATGAACATTGTCCCCAATGTTCAAATAACAAGATGTAAAAGCATAAAGTAAAAGAATGAAATCAAATACTCCCCTGATTCGCTCGTTGGATAGTGAAATCACACGGTTAAATCTTCCTCCAAAGAGAATGTTGAGGCTCCATGACTAATGCATCGCCATAAGCTTGATCCAAAAACATTTCCTTGTCCAAAATAACCTGTTAAACCTGAGAAAACAAACACGAAAACCTGCATAACATCGGCGGGATAAAATCTATATATAAGGATATAATGCTTGTGGAATGATAATTTTGCAGATTCCTGGAGATTATAAGTTGGAGATTTAATAAAAACTTTTTATGAACAAAACTTTTAAAAATTTCTGGAAATTAAATCTGACGCCGTCAGGTTATAACCCCTGACGCCGTCAGAAATGACCTGACAAAAATTTTCATTTCAAGTTTCCGGAAAATTTCTGGAAAAACCTTTACCTTACTTCCTGGAAATCCTGCAAAACATCATTATGACTCGATACAAGCATTTGACTCAAACAAATACTAATATGTATGCTAATTTATTATTATTACGATTCATGTTCATTTGTGTTCTAATAAACCGATTTAGATTTCCCTTACACTTATCTTTTGCAAAATACCTTTATATGTAGTTAAGACGAAGTTAAAAACAAAATAAAGCATTTTCACAATTTACTTTGAAACATGAGCACAAACAATAACAATTAAACTTGCATACGGAAACAAATAAAATCAAACAAACAAACAAACAAATAAAGCTTGGGTTGCCTCCCAAGAAGCGCTTGTTTTTGTTCGAGTCACGAGCCTGACTCTACCCTTATTTAACGGAAATAGGAGAGGTTTTCCCTACACTTAGGATTAAGTGCGGGTGATAGTAGCGATACACACCAGCTCGGTAGGAGTATGCCACGTGAGGAAAGAGTGGTGGATGAATTATATGCTCAAAGGGGTGTGCTCCTTTCATCATAACCTTGCCTAGTTCACTTTGGTCAATGGGTGATTTTGAGTTTCCTCCTAAAAAGGGATCATCTTCTATCAACTTCGAGAGATTCCTAGTTGGGAATCCATCTTGACCTAATAAACCCGGTTTAAACCCATAATGTTTCTTGTGATCAATCATGAATGGGTGATGTAAGTATGTAAGGTCATGGTTCACTCCTATATTAGCTTCCACTCCACATGGCTTAGAGTCTACTACCTTCAACATAAAACTACCCGGACTATATGGTTTGATGGGTGGGTCGGGACCTAATTCAATTCCTAAGTTCACATCTAAAGATGGAAGATTAGGTAACGGTTTTGGTTGAGGCTCCGGTTCATCAAAAATAGGAAATCCCCTAGAACTAAGAGTAAGGTTGTGATCACTATAAGCATTCAAACCTATATCCTCTAGTTGTGTTTGGTTCAAAGGTTCTACCTCCATCGGGATTCCTAAAGTCTCTTCTACTTCTTCCGGGTAAGTCACGGGTGGTGTGGGTGCCTCAAATGATGGTGGGTTTTGTGGGGTACTTGGTGGGCTTATGTTACTTACCTCATCATTCCTTATGTCAAGATCACCTATATCCTCATCATGTGTTTTAGTAGGATCTAACCCTAACATTTTACCAAGTATCTCAAGTGCTTCTCTAGGCATCTCAACTTCTATGTCCGAATCATAAGGATCATCCTCAATATTCTGACTGCTATATTCAAATTGCCCAAAAGATTCATCATGTGTTTCTTGAGATTCATCGTCATCGATCATAAAACCTAGGTCTTTTTGATCAATGTGATCATGCTCGGCTAGATCCTTCATCACATCAAGGTCACCTATGTGTTCGTTTTGTACTATGGCATTACATGACAACCACTTAGGTATCTCAACACTAATGTATTCATCCCCAAACAAACTTGTTTCATGATCCAGGAAATTTATATTCAATTGACTTGTACTAACGTTTGTTGGGTTGTCTACCCTATAATAATATTGGGCACAATCTTCTATGGCATCCCATGCTTCTTCAGCACTTAATTCCCTAAAGTCCCCATTGGCAAAATCCTCAATGCGCATTTGGTCATATTGGCCAACACGATAGTAAAAGGTTCGGGTTAGGGATGCTAAAGCGAAACTATGATGAGGGAATTTTCGGAGTAAATTTCTAAAACGAGTCCATGCATCATATATGGGTTCATCTCGATATTGTTTGAAATTCGAGATGTCAATAGGGTAGAATGGCCTTTGTGGTTGGTGGTATGGTGGATTCGCGTACTCCATAATGGTGAACGGAAGAGTCAATGGAAATTTCTTTTACGAACAAAGACACAAAGAAAAAGATAGACTAAAGAAAATCCTAGAAAAAGAAAATAAAAATCTCACTAGAAAGGAATCTAGTGAGTAGACCTAATAGAAATAAAAATTCAACCTAAACAATAACTATTCCCCGGCAGCGGCGCCAAAAACTTGATTGCGTGGTTTTGTAACCTTACAACAGGTTTTACCTCTCGAGGGATCTCAAGAGGCTTACAACCCCACCAGGCAGTGTACCTGACCGATGTAGTATAGTGTAGTGGTAAGTACGGGGGATTGATCGTTCTCCACAGGGAATAGTGTTCGTTAGGTATGAAAGGCTACTCTAATTAGGTCTAAGGGTTGAGGAAGATTCTTTTTATGTTTTTATAATTTTATGAAAGCAAGTAAAATCTCGGGTTTGAAGGAGTGGGCGGAATTAGTTGCTAGTCAACTAACCCAAATGACTACGAATGCAAATAAAATAAAATAACAAAAATGAAATGTGGTGAGAAACTTATGTGTAGAGAAATGTGTTTACTTAGATTTCCTTACTCCCTAACTATCTTTTACCGGTTAATTAGTGTGTATTAGTCGCGTGGATGACGGGTGTATTCCTTAATACCATTCGTGGGGTGGCGTACTTACTTCCCCAACTCTACAAGCTCCTACTTCACTCCTATGTCGAGCCGGCTAGGAAGCTCCTAACATGGGATCACTAGAATTCGCTTGTGCATTAAATACAACCATAAAAACCTTTAGTACGCGTTTGGTTCATGTTTCTTAAGACGTTCAAGCAAGTTACCGAATAGGAAGTTAGCCAGTTTTCTTAAGCCTAACATAGATAAACAATCATCCAATACAACTAACAACACACTAACAACCAATAATCAATAGTTAGGTTTCATTAGATCTAAGCAAACACAAGATAAAATTAGCCTAACATGTTAAACAAAAGACAAGCATAAGATAGAATCAAACAACACATAGACATATTGAATGATTAATTGATAACTTATCTTTCAATGAAACATGGAAGATCTCAAGGCAAAAAGCCCTGAAAAAGTAGCTAAAATCGTCTTAGGGTTTTATCCCAAAATTCCACACACTAAGCTCTCTTTAATGACAAAAGATTAGAAAACTATATATAGATTTTTGGATCTGACGGCGTCACCTTATGCATTGTGACGCCGTCACCTCGCCGCTTTTAGGGTTCCCGGGTGACCTTCTTGACGCCGTCCCTCTTTAGCTCTTCAAAAATCCATTCTGGCCTATCAAGGCTTGACGCCGTCGAACATTGAACGTGACGCCGTCCCCTTATGATTTAAGCCGTGACGCCCTTGATTTAGTTAAAGCGTGACGCCGTCAGAATTCTCATGCTAACTCACTGGCCCGTCATGAGTAAATTTCACATCCAACTTTTCTTGCCAAGGCATGACGCCGTCAAGAGATGATTCTGACGCCGTCAAAGGTAAATTTCAGCCGATTTTGAGACTTTGTCGTATTCTTCACTTTAATGCTCCAAAAACGTCCAAAATGCCTCCTTTTCCAGATTTCTCCTCAAAAGTACCTAAAATGACAAAAGGAACGATTTAGGGCAATATTTGATCAAATAAATACGATTTCGGGCTTAAATGACCCCTTAAAAGCGGTACACTTTTCGCCTCATCATAATCACACAACCAAACACTTAACGAATTAGAAATAAAATAAAATATTTTGATAAAAGCAAATCTAATCGTTTAACTGTCCAGTCGTGACGAATATTCTATCATAAGCTTGGCAAGTATACGCATCTCCTCCACTAAAGCCAAGGAATAACAAGTCTAAAGCGGTAAAAAGGGTTTGTAGGTTAAGGGTTAATCATTCTTCTTAATCTCTATCGATCTCAAATTCCAGAAAAGGCGACAAAATCACAAATACATGATCGAATCCACGAACACGATACTTGCAATTGCTCAAATCCTTAACTCGAATAGGCTAAAGATAGGACCAAGTAATCTTTACCAATAATATTATATCAAAAAGGGCGACAAAATCATAAATACATAGCCGAATCCACGACTACGATACTTAAGATTGCTCAAATCCCTAATCTCAATAAATCAAAGGTTTGGATAAAGAATAATATAGGGTATGGATAATATTTGGGATACAAATTGGTGTAAAATGAAAAATAAACAAAACAGATAAATTAAAATCCTAAGTGTGGTTAATCACTATCCCAACCATCCCATGAATAATACTCATATCACTGAATAACTCACGCTTTAACACTTGAAACACACGCTTTAGGTAGACACGAATTATACTCAACAAAATCTTAATCAAGGAATAACCTTAGTTGGCGTTCCCATAACGTCCAACTCCTATTCAATCCATAAATATAATATATAACAAATAGTGGTGATATCGACCACTTAATACAAAACTTTACATAAGTTGGTTAAAATAAACTTCCAACTTTTCCTTTTTCTTTTCTTTTTTTTCGATTTTTTTTTATTTTTTTTTATTTTTTTTTTTTAAAACATAAATATAGATGTGTAAAATTTTACCACATCACTATAATGATAACTATGGATAATTTTTCCATACTTTTCATGACTTCAGAAATAACTGTAATAGTGAAAGTAGTAAACACACGAAAAATAAACTCAAAGATATACAATATTTACTTTCACTCCAATTGCATTGTGCAATTTCCCGACCTAACCATAGATAATGAATTACGCACGCGAACACAGGTAATGTAAGGAAACACACTTTGCCTAAAGCAATTAACCAACCACGGATTTTAATCTACAGGGTAGGCTAAGGTGTAAGGGTGTAACGAAACATTATAACAAAGGTGTAAGAAACGAAAGGAATGGCTCTGAGTGTTTTTCTAGGGGTATCTTACTCTAAAAGTGAGAGTAACAAAAGGTTTATACGGGGGTTAACTAACCAGTGTAGTTAGCTGATATCACATAACATATAAAAGCTATTTGGGTGTAATCCTAGAAATTTACCAATTTAGACAAGTCATTCTAATTATAAAAATAATACTTATTATGGTGGTCTCGAATAGTATACAAGCCAAGTTCTAAAGTTTACAAGTCACCGGCACACTCATAGATTTGTGAATTTTGAAAAGTTCACAATTTTTGAAAATAACGTCATGTGTGCAGCTATGTAATTTAGACTTTAAACAAAATCATGCTAAAAATTTTAAATTTTGATAAATTAAGCACATTTTAAGCATATTTTGAAAAAGTTTAGGACAAGTAAGTGTTCTAATTCTCCAATCCCCCAACTTAAGTTAAAAAAACGTCCTCGTTGTTTGTATAAAAGATTAAAAACTGGAAAATAAAAGAATTAGAACAGAAAAACTCCCCTGAGTTTTGCTCGGTATGATCCTCCATTATTTGTATAAGAGCAAAAATCAACTTTCTTGTGGATGAGAACGTTTAAGCTTCATAATTGATGTATCCACAGGAAATGCAGGAATCTATAATACCATCAAGACTTTAACACACCTAAGTTAAGAAGGTTCAAACTTGCATAATACATTAGTAGTTAGTAAAAATAAAACTTAAAAATTAAAATGAAAATCATCAGGTCAGTCGATACGCCGTATCTTATGGAAGAAGATACGCCGTATCGAGCCTGGAATAATTACGAATCAGAATAGAAGATGCGTCGCATCCTTAACCAGGGATGCGCCGCATTAAAATAAACTGACAGAAAGTTTTAAAGTCAAAAATAAAAAAGTAGAAAATAAAGTAAGATATGACCAGTGCAGGAGATGCGTCGCATCTCAAGATTGAGATGCGCCGTATCTTCTGCGGGCCTGACTGACTCGACACAGAACAGAATAGTAAAAAATTTCCGGGTTGTCTCCCGGTCAGCACTTGTCTTTATTCCAGAGTCTTCAAGTTAGACTCACGTTCAGCTCTTTAATACCGATCATTGAAGGAGTCGGAAGCATCACGCTCCCTCATCGCCAATTCAGTAATATTGAACACTCCTTGTTCGTCCTTAATTTCCACGCCATTCTTCTTTAATATCTGTATAAACAAAGTTCTGTCCCTTTCGGGTAGAGATGACAAAATGATAGACGGGAAATTCTTATTATTATAAAGGCATAAATAAGCAAGGTGGGGTGGTAGTTCAATAAACACCTCATTATTCAAGTTTGTATTCTCAACTATTCTCCTACGTTTGTTAATTACTACGCAATCATACCACTCATCATCAGAATCATTAACAATATCGCGCCTAAGTTCGGTAGGTACATTAAGGTCAATAAATTCCTCAAAGTTCTCATGATTAGGATTAGTTGAGTTGTTTTGAATCAATGTTTCTCCCAAAAGCCTAGCTTCAAGATCGAGGTCCATACGCTCTCTTAATCCTAGCACATAGACGCCTCTAATTATGCTTTTAACAGGATCTTGGCACTTATAGACTAGTTTATTATTCCCTACCCTTAATGAGATTTTTCTTTTAAACACATCAATCTTAGCATGGGCGGTAGACAAGAAAGGTCTTCCAAGGATTAAAGGAATCATAACATCCTCGGGCATATCTAATATAACAAAGTCTACAGGGAAAACAAACTTCTCAATCTTAACTAGCACATTATTAGCAATCCCTTCAGGTCGTTTTATCGTTTTATCAGCCAATTCAATAAGCAACTTAGTTGGTGCTAATTTTCCTAGTCCTAGGGTAGTGAATGTCTTAAGGGGCATTACACTAACGCTAGCTCCTAAGTCAACTAACACATTATTGAAAGATATATCATTAATTAAACAAGGTAAAGTAAAACTTCCTGGGTCCTTTTCTTTATGAGGCAAGGCATGTAAGTCAGTTGCAGAGCTCTCTTCTTTCATTGTAGCCTTGATCTCTTCTTCAATCTTTGTCTTCTCTTTAGTAGTCTCCTTAAACTGATTGAAGAATTAAAGAAAAATTCGGGTCTTGCACCATCATTACCATTCATCACTCTTCTAGGTATGTTAGGTGTGACTTCCTCAGTGGTGCTTATGGCCTTGACATGATCTCTTGGGTTGGTTTCAGTTGAGCTCGGTAGACTTCCGTATCCCCTTTCTTGAAGAACTTTGCTCATTTGTCCAATTTGTTGTTCCAATGCTTTGATCGAAGCTCCTTGATTTCTTGTAATAGTATCCGTTGAAGCTCGGATTTCTTTGATCATAGCAGTATTCTCTTCATGTCTTTTAGTAGCATCGGCCATAATTTGATTTAGAGTGTCATCTAAAGTCTGCCTCCTCTCTTGATAAGTGGGATTAAAGTTGTTCTTTTGATAGAATCCCGGAGTAGCTTCCCTAAATCTTCCTGAAGGTCGGAATGGTTGTCCAAATTGTGTGTAGTATGCTTCTTCAAACGTCTCACTTTCATTCTTATTAGGGCAATCCTTAGTGTAGTGAGGTCCTTTGCATTTTTCACATCCAACTTGGGCAGCATACACTTTCTCATCACGCTTCTTCATCTCTCTACTAATTTTATCCAATTGAGCTTGAATAGCAGCAAACCCATCAAAATTAGTGCTGCTCTTAGATCTAGTAGAGGTTCCATCGTGCCATTTTTGAGAATGATCAGCAGCTTCTTGGATAGCTTTCCTAGCATTAGCTGCACTCATTTGAGGCACAGCTCCCTTAGCATCCAAAATCTGTCTAGTAGGCATGTCCAATCCTTGATAAAACAATATTATCTCCTGCATTGGGGTTAGATAGTGTTGAGGACATTTCACCAGTAAGTCTTTAAATCGTTCCCAAGCTTGATAAAGAGTTTCATCAGGCTCTTGCTTGAAACTGTTGATAGCCTCCATCTTTTTAGCAGTTTAGCAGGCGGACAATATCTTTTCAGGAATTTGCTCTTCAAATCTTCCCATGCTGTGATTGAACTAGCAGGTTCATTCCTTAGCCACTTATTAGCAGCTCCTTTAAGTGAAATTTGAAAGATTCTTAGCATGAGTTGATCGTCAGTGACTCCTTCCGTAGTAAACAAATCTGCAATCTCGAGGACTTTTTCAACATGTTCATTAGCATCTTCATGTTCTGTTCCACTGAAAGCATTTTCTCTTAGCTCCTTGAGAAACTGACCCTTCAACTCAAACTTTGACTTATCATCAAACTTTGGTCTAGCAACTCCTGAACTGTAATCAGCACGGGTACTGTTCATGTATTCCTCTATAGTAGTATTTTCGCCCATTGTTTCTGTTTCTTCTTCCTCTTTCTCTTCTGAAAAATAATCAAGCTCGAATGAACTTGAAATATCAAAGCTTTTTGTGTTGAAAAGCCTTTTAAGCGAATGAAAGGCTCGTTCAGGATCTTCGAAAGGTTGAATCAAGTTCTTAGTAGAACTCCTGGTCATGCACTTCCTGAAACTATCACAAAAGCATCAGTAGGGTATGTTCAAGAAAGTAATATATCAGAAAATCAACAACGAAAACGGAATACGAAAAATAAAAGTTACTGATATCTGCAGACGATGCGCCGTATCCAAAAAGTTGGATACGCCGTATCTTATAATCGTTAAAATTTAATCAGACTTTTATTCAGAAAATAGATACGCCGCTTATAAATTTAGAATGCGTCGTATCAGTTAAAATTATCAAAAATCAACGTATATTTATTAAAATTAAATGCGTCGTATTAACAAAAGTTAATGCGCCGTATTTTCGTTACGTTTCAAAATACAAGATTTTTGATTCAGAAGATGCGCCGTATCGACAGAGATCGATGCGTCGTATCTGTTTAATATTTCGAAAACTGTTTTTAATTAAAATAATAGATACGCCGTATCTGCTAAGGCAGATGCGTCGTATGGCGTTATCGCTTAGAAAAATTTCTTATTAAAAACGGAATACGCCGTATCTTGGGGAAAGATGCGTCGTATCGAATTTATTAAACGCGTTGTATTTTATAAAAATTAAACGCAATACGCCGTATCTGTGAAAACAGATGCGCCGTATCGTTTGAATTAGCTCAGTACAACGATAGCAGTATGCAAGAAAATAAAGAAAATAAAAACAAATAATAAAAACAAACCAAAATAAACAAAAATTAAACACACGAAAACAGAAAATATGCAAATAATACAATGAATGTAATTTAACTAATATACAACAGAGTTAGCGGTTAGAATTAAAAATTAAAAACCTAATTAGAATACTAATCAAATTAACAGATAATAACAATTCACTCCCCGGCAACGGCGCCAAAAACTTGATGCGCGTGTGCGTATGCTCTAATTTATACCCACGGTATGTCGTTGTGGTTTTAGCAGTATTCAAGTTTTAAATTTATATTTAGCCGACTTATCAATAACACACACACTTTAACGAGCAGTGTACCCGGTCAGTATGAATATAATGGTAAGTAGAGTGTCGATCACTAAGAGTGGAACGTATTATCTAGTTATTCTAATCAGTATTTTAATATCTTAAGTTAGCTATACAACCTAATCTAACGCAAGGGGGTTCAGCCTGAGAGACTGGCACGGTTTGATTGTGATTAAATATAAACTAAACTAATAAGCACGAATCAGCGAATAGCACACACGTACACAGATAAATACTTGAGACAATAAGAAGACCTGTCCTGATAGTTAAGTAGCTTGTCACTTGTTTTATTGCTAGTTTTATATGAAGTGTATAGTTTGATGCAACGCACCGAGATTAATCCCTTTCTCGTTGGCTCTAATCTTATCGGCGAGTAAACCCTTAATGATTACTTATGACTATCCTATTTATCTTTCTTCTTACTTTTCTACAGACGATAGAATGCATAGGCGATCTAATAAATAGGCGAGGAAGGGACATGGCGACCCAAGCAATGCTCAGCTAGACACAGAGGTTATCAATGCACTAATAAAAGTCACCAAAGACATCGACATATAAACTTTAATTGATGGGAAAGCAATTTTAAGGGGAGTTGAAGTGCATGATTAAATCAATGTCACAAGCCCATCAATCCTGATGAATTAAAGTGTACTAATACAATAAAACAAAACTACTTAATGAATTTAATACATGCAGGACCTTCTTACAGCTCTTGTATCTTCGTTCAAGGTGTGTCTTGTGCTGCTACTTCGTCTGAATTCGGCTTAGGGTTTCTTCTGTCTCGTACTTAGCTAAATTGTCGAACTCTGAAATTCATCTGACTTTGGGGTATTTATAGTTTTTGTCTGAGGGCAAGATGCGGCACATTGAATAAGTAGATGCGGCGCATTGACTTAACTTCACGTGGGGTCCAAGATTAATATATTCAGGAATATTCGTACACCGCCAGAAGATGCGGCGTAACTCCATTCTTGTATGCGGCGCATGTCCTTTGCCGTCTTGGATTATATCTTGTGAAATCTTGATAGTGATGCGCCGTATATAATAAGTAGGATGCGGCGTATCTGGAGCAGAATGGTCTTGATCTTGTACATTTCAGTAGACTCTTAACTTCTTGCTTGTTTTGCTCTATAATTAGTCCAAAATCGCCAAGTTTCACATAATACTTGTTTTTACCTGAGAATTACAAAAGTAAACATTAATGTATCAATTCTCACAGATAATATAATAAAACAAGTCAAATAAATAGGATAAATGATGGTAATAAAATGTACTTATTTGAGTTCATCAATTGACAACCTCACCAATCAAGTATCATTACTGGTTCAACAGTTTAAAGCATCACTCCCTCAGAACAACAATCAGTTAGGGAATTCATCCAACCCACGCAATCTAGCAATGGTGGAGGATGGGAAAATTGTGGTTCAGAATGTGCAAGGGAGAGCTGGAAGAAACATGGGTCGAGGTTATGTGCAGAATAGAGAAGGGAATGCCAATCAGGGGCAAGGGAAACATATCAAGTGTTATAATTGTGGGGGGCTAGGACACATTGCCAGAAACTGCAATCAACCTAAACGTCCTCAGAACTCAGATTACTTCAAAGACAAGATGCTGTTAATGCAAGCTCAAGAGAATGGAGCTGTATTGTATGAGGAAGAGTTATTGTTCTTGGCTGGTGATAGGGGAAATACTTTTGATGAAGATGTGGATGAGCAACCAGTTCAGGATCTAGCACTTAACGATCCTAACATCTTCAAGGCAGATGATTGTGATGTATTTGACTCAGATGTAGATGATGAACCTACGGCTCAAACAATCTTCATGGCTAACTTGTCTTCCTTGGTCTCATCTCCTCGACAAGCTGGTCCTTCTAATGCATCCGTGATATCTGAGGTACTAAGAATTTATGACACATATGATATAGTTGATGGACAAAAGAATCCCAACGAAGTACAACAGGCAGATGCTGCTGATTCAAATAATGTTGACATGGAAAATAGCAATATTATTTCATATGAACACTATTTGAATCACAACAACTCGCCTGATGTACCAAATGGTGAATCTTCTATTAATAATGATGCTTGTGTTATAAGTAATGTGTGTGCCTTAGATAATGCATGTAAAATAGATAATGCATATGAGTGCCATGAGAAAAACTTGCCTGTCCCTGATGATAACTTGATCACTAGACTAAACATTTATAAAGAACAAGTGGTAATGTATGAACAGCGTGCTAAGTTTGAACTTAATAAACGCGAGCAGAAATTAGAAGGTCAAATGAGTACACTTATTAAAGAGTCTAGAGTAAGAGAAGAAACATTAAAACAAGAGTTGAATTCTTTGAAAAATCAGCTAGAACAGTCTGTCAAACAGAAACAGGAAGTACAAAAGTGTATAACTACACTTAAGCTAGAATTCAAAGAAAAAGAAAAGGAACTCTTAAATGATTTTTCTAGACTCAAAACCTTAAAGAATAAGCTTGAGGATAAGTTGTACACACAAGACCAAACCAGACAGACTGCCCAAATGATGCATAAGCACAGAAAGTTAAGTGACAAGCATAGTGAAAGCAATGTAGGTAAATCTAAATTAGCTATTCATGAGGTTGCTAAGATAGCCCAACCTGCATTAAATGATTCCAATGTGATGTTTATGCCTAATCATGACCCGCCTGAGCATATCTACACTAAAGAGGAGGATGAGATAAGTGAGAGAACAAGGGAAAGAATGAATGAGAAAATGAGGGATCCCGAGTGCATAGCCAGACGAATAATAGTCAAGCCCCATGACTATAGTGAGGAAAATCGTTTGACTGTGTTTGCTCTTCAAAAGAAGTTAACACCTGAACAGATATTCTGGAAACAAGATAATGAAAAACTTAATGAAGAAAAATTTAAGGCCAACACCCCTCTCATTAGAAAAGTTGCGTCCATAACGGTGTATCCTCCCAATACACCTAGGAATTTGGTGCCTTTGTCTCTTCCCACTGAATGCAAAACCTTAATTAGCTTATATGTGCTTTGGAAACTGTTTGCTGATTTCGATAAAACATGTAAGAAGAGAATCACACCAACCGGCATTACTGAGGGGGAAAGGTGTTTTGAACATGCAAAAAGGTGTTACTTGATTGAGGTCGTGCCATTCTTTAAACTACTTAAAGAACATTTTGAAGGGTTGCAAACTGCCCTCAACACAGAAATAAAAGAAATGAAAGTAGTGTTTAAAGACATGGAAAATGAGGTGAATGAATATGCAATAGAACTTAAGAGTCGTGAGATTGAAAGAAAAAACATACTCATCACTAATGACAACTTGATTGCTAAATGTATTGCACAAGATGTATTTTACACTGCTACTGATTCTGCATTGTCTGTTTGTCAATTTCATGAGTATGCTATTGCGTTAAATGTCACCCAGAATCGTGTTGTTGAGCTTGAGGGGGAGAATTTAAAATTGCTTGAAAAAATTCAAAATGATGACAATGATAATATGGTTAAACGTTTTTCAAAACTAGAAGTTGATTATCTAAATTTGCAAATGAAACATCAACATTTAAATGAAAAACACAAAATATCAAATGACAAGACATCCTTGGATGCTTCTGAATTTGATACTTATTTTGAATTAAGCAAACGAGATGAGAAAATTCAAGCTCATACGAACACGATTCGACTGCTGAGGGCCCAAATTGCCCAATTGAAATCCAACAAGTGTGATGTGTATGGCACCAATAAACCTTCGTCTTCAGATTCTCAGAATTTTCAATATCAAAACACCATAAATAAGTTACATCATGAAAATGAGTGTTATCGAGAAGAAAATTCTAAGGTCAAACAACATTTCAAAGAGTTATATGATTCTATTAAAGTTACAAGAAGCAATCACAATGATCAAATAACCTCTTTGACAAATGAAATTGAGAATCTTAAGGCTCAGGTGAAAGGTAAAATGTCATGCACCACTTGTAATTGTGATGCACCAAAGGCTACTGCTAGTAAAAAGTATGATGTTGATGTTGGGCATATTCCATTTAACCTTAGAAATAATAGCTTTGCCCATCAAACATATCTCGATCATCTTAGAGAGGGCCTTGACACACTTCATGAGGTAGTTGAAGAGGATAGAACTGAAAAGCCACTTGATAGGGCAGTTGTTTATGCCTGTAAACTCACGAAAAGGATTCAGGAAAACTTAGAATATGCCATAGGCTCAGTCCCTAAGTTTAACAGCCATAGAGATAGATTTGTTGCATCATCATCCACTGTTAAGAACAAACATGTAGCCTTTGATTTACCATGTACAACATCAGAACCCAGCACATCAAAATCAGGAAAACATGTGTTAGTGAAACAAACTAATGTTCCCATCGTTACTTCTACAGGAGTGAAAAGTGACACCCAAGCTAGCGGGTCAAAGCCTAAAGGCAATACAAGGAATGATAGGACTACGCCAGCTAAGAGTGATCATAAGAAGAGTGTAGAAGCCCAACCTAGGAACAATAAGTTTGCAAAGACTAGATTGAATCGTGTTGATTCTAGTATTAAAAGTACTGTAATTAATTCGAATTCTAAAGCGGTCTGTAAAACATGTGACAAATGCTTAATTTCTGCTAATCATGATGAATGTATTGTGTCATTTCTGATGTCTCATGCACCACCCCATGTTAATTATGTTAGAAAAACTGAAAGAAGTAAGAAAGTTTGGAAGGCAACAGGAAAAACTTTTGAAAATGTTGGGTATCAACGGAGACCCACTGGAAAGAAATTTGCTTTAGGAAATAAACATCCATTACCTAAGGTGAATAAACATAATAATGTAAAAGTTAAGGAATGGAGACCAACAGGTCGAATTTTGCCCTTAGGAACACAATGCCTTCATCATAAGTCATCTGATGAACCTAGGGTAGATTCCACTATAGTAACCTCAGTGATTGTTACTTCTGTTGCTCCTGAATTTGTGTGTGCTAACCAAACGGACCCTAACTGCACGTGGGGATCCACATATTTTAGTTATCCATCGTTGTCTGTTTTCAAATGCAGGTCATACAAATCGTCCTTTGGTATTTGGACTCAGGCTGCTCTAAACATATGACTGGGGATCGCTCACAGCTCAAGAACTTCGTGAAAAAGTTTATCGGGACAGTTAGATTCGGGAACGACCACTTTGGTGCTATTATGGGTTATGGAGATTATGTGTTTGGTGACAGTGTAATCTCAAGGGTATATTATGTGGAAGGATTAGGGCACAATCTGTTTTCTGTGGGTCAATTTTGTGATTCAGATCTGGAAGTGGCTTTCAGAAAACATACATGTTTCGTCAGAGAATTGGATGGTATAGATCTCCTCAAGGGCAGTCGGGGCACCAATCTATACACCATATCGATTGAAGAAATGTTGAAGTCCTCTCCCATATGCTTGCTTTCAAAAGCCTCTAAAACAAAATCATGGCTGTGGCATCGTCGTTTGAACCACTTGAACTTCGGTACCATAAATAATCTTTCCCGTAAAGATCTTGTTAGAGGGATGCCCAGACTAAAATATGAGAAAGATCATCTCTGCTCTGCATGTCAACTGGGCAAAAGCAAGAAACAAACCCACAAGCCTAAAACCATTAACACCAACTTGGAAGTTCTTCATACCCTCCACATGGACTTGTGCGGTCCAATGAGAATACAAACCATAAATGGAAAGAAATATGTTCTGGTGATAGTAGATGATTATTCTCGGTTCACATGGGTAAAGTTTTTGAGAACCAAGGACGAAACTCCAGAGGTTATCATTAAAATTATAAAACAGCTGCAAGTAAGGCTCGATAAAACTGTCAGAATCATCCGCACTGATAATGGTACTGAGTTTGTTAACCAACAACTCCGTAATTTCTATGAAAGTATTGGAATCACGCATCAGAAAAGTATCCCTCGCACTCCTCAATAGAACGGAGTTGTTGAACGAAGGAACCGTACTCTGGTGGAAGCTGCAAGAACCATGCTTATATTTTCAAAGGCACCGATGTTTCTCTGGGCAGAGGCTATTGCAACAACATGTTACACCCAAAACCGATCTCTAATTCATCCTTTTCATGAAAAGACTCCCTTCGAGTTAATTCATAACAAGAAACCAGATCTTTCCTTTCTCCGTGTGTTTGGCGCACTTTGCTATCCGACTAATGATAGTCAAGACTTGGGAAAGTTAAGAGCTAAAGCAGACGTAGGTATTTTTGTTGGATACGCACCAAACAGTAAAGGGTATAGAATCTATAATAAGAGAACCCGTAAAATCATGGAAACCATTCATGTTACGTTCGACGAGCTGAGTGAGCAACCTGCTTCAGGACAAATTAGTTCTGGACCCGATCTTAAACTTTTGACACCTGGACCCATTAGTTCAGGACTTGTACAGAATTCCACGCCTGCGGATTCTTATGTACCACCTACATGTGAGGAGTTGAAGAAGTTATTTGATCCTATGTTTGATGAATACTTTGAGCCAACGAATGGAACCATCCCAAGTGCACCAGCTGTACTTCCTATGGCTGAGGCTCAAGCTCCGCAAGGCAGAGAAGGCCCAACAGCTTCAGTATCAGTCAGTCTTAATGCTCCAGCTGCCAGTCAATCGCCTTCATCATCAAATACTCAATCCTCTCCAGTACTACAAGAATCTGCAGATAATCATTCTTTGGAAGTTAATCCTTTTGCTCCTGTTGATGAGGTACCTTTTGAAAACATATTTGCTCCTGAACATTCATCAGACACATCCTCTCTTGAAGAACACAGCACTGCTACATCAGTTCAAAACCCTCAACCTCACGACCATCTCAGAAAATGGACCAGCAATCATCCAATCGACAACATCATAGGCAATCCCTCACGTCCAGTATCCACACGTAATCAACTAGCCACTGATGCACTATGGTGCTTCTTCAATTCTGTGCTGTTCAAAGTCGAACCTAAAGATGCCAAAGAAGCAATGACAAAAGATTGCTGGTTCGAGGCTATGCAGGATGAAATTCTTGAATTTGATCGACTTGAAGTATGGGAATTAGTGCCTCCTCCAGAACGTGCAATGATTATTGCTTTAAAGTGGATCTTCAAAGTGAAACTTGATGAGCATGGTGATGTGTTAAAGAACAAGGCACGGCTAGTTGCAAAAGGGTTCAGACAAGAAGAGGGCATTGATTTTGAAGAATCGTTTGCTCCGGTTGCTAGAATTGAAGCCATAAGAATCTTCCTTGCAAATGCTGCTAGTCGAAATATGATAGTCTACCAGATGGATGTCAAAACGGCCTTATTGAATGGAGACTTAAAGGAAGAAGTTTATGTGAGCCAACCCGAAGGATTCGTGGATGCTGAACATCCTACTCATATTTACCGCTTGAAGAAGGCTCTTTATGGGTTGAAGCAGGCACCAAGGGCATGGCACGATACATTGTCCAAGTTCCTTCTAGTGAACGGGTTCTCCAAGGGTGTTGTTGATCCCACACTATTCACCAGGAAGTCAAGAAAACATCTACTACTTGTTCAGATTTATGTAGATGATATCATCTTTGCTTCAACAGATCCTAGTGAATGTGATAGATTTTCAAAGGAGATGAATTCCAAGTTCCAAATGTCCATGATGGGACAAATGTCATTCTTCTTAGGATTACAAGTTTCTCAAAGTCCCGGAGGCATTTTCATTAATCAATCCAAATACGCCAATGAGATCTTGAAAAAGTTTGGATTCAATTCAAGTGAGCCTGTTGACACTCCCATGGTTAATAGAACAAAGCTAGATGAAGATCCTTCAGGGATTCCAGTGGATAAAACAAAGTATCGAAGCATGATTGGATCTTTGATGTACATCACTGCTAGTAGACCAGATCTTCTGTTTGCTGTGTGTATGTGTGCTCGGTATCAATCCAAGCCAACCAAAAAGCATGTTGAAGAGGTGAAAAGGATCTTCCGATATCTTCAAGGCACAATTCATATGGGCCTCTGGTATCCTAAGGACACAGCAATGGAGTTAACGGCTTATGCTGATGCTGATCATGCGGGATGTCAAGACACTCGTCGGAGTACTTCTGGAGGAGCTCAGTTTCTAGGGAGAAGTTAGTTAGTTGGTCTTCAAAGAAGCAGATGAGTACTTCCATATCGTCAACTGAAGCGGAGTATATTGCTATGTCTGCTTGCTGTACTCAAATCCTTTGGATGCGATCACAACTTTCAGACTATGGATTCTCATACAACAAAATTCCCCTATATTGTGACAACAAAAGCGCCATTGCTCTTTGTTGTAACAATGTTCAGCACTCCAGGTCAAAACACATCGACATCAGGCATCACTTCATCAGGGAACAGGTGGAAAAGGGAATTGTGGAACTATATTTCGTGAGGACATAGTTTCAGTTAGCTAACATCTTCACCAAGGCTCTCCCAAGAGAAAGGTTTCAGTTTATTCTCCCACGCCTTGGCATGAAGAGCATGACACCTGAAACCCTCAAGTGTCTTCAGGAAGAAAAGGAGGAGTAAAGGATTGTCTTCTTATATCCTTGTACATAGTTGTATATGTCTTAAAACAAAAAGAAAATACAAAAATATAAAACCTATAAAAACCATAAAAATCGAAAAATCAGAAAATTCCAAAAATAGTCCTATCTAGGCATGTCTTCTGTTTATCGATAACATTTACAGATCTAGAAATATCATTCAACAATGACACGAATCTTTAAATGAAGCTCGAGCAGAAGTTATACTAATCAGTTAAAACATTTCTTAATGGCTTGCTATTACTTCAGATAGCAACCCGCGCTATACATTGGGGAAAGCTTGTCGCCAAAAAGACAGTTGTTCCTCCAACTGGGTGATGTTCACCTGGGCATGGATTACTTTATATCCATGTTTCTTCGATCTGATGTACGTTTCAGTGCGTCATTTCGTATATGAGAAGAAAAGGCTTCTCTGCTCAAATATCAGAACAAATTAAATCAGACACATTTTCTCCCAGAATTTTTCTAACTAATTTAAATCAATTGGGATCACAAATCTCAAAAGGTTTGAAATTTTTGATCGGGGAGAGAATGTGATTTAAATATGAAATCTGATAAAATATGTGATGATTTGAATACAAGTAAGCTCTCCCGTATGTGTTAAACCATTTTGTATATCAATGCACATATTGAGGGGGAGCAAAATGTTTTTGGATGTGGTAGTATGCTCTCCCATGCATTGATTAAGGGGGAGCAAAGGATTTGGCACCTCATGTGATCGTGACTCAGACTTAACCAATGAATTGACGATAGCTAAAAGTCAGTAGTCGAAAGGACATGTCCTGGACGGGTAATAATTTCAAGCTAGTCTAACTAGTGATGTAAGCGTGTCTCGCAAAGGACGTGTCTGAGTAGAATGTACCGATTTCGAGCGATTTTCCTTGAATGTGATCTGGACGGGTAATAATTTCAAGCTAGTTCACTAGTGATGTAAGCGTGTCTCGCGATGATCATGTTCTTGGAAAATCAATCAATTCAAAAGTGCGAGCTTCACCTGACATGTGCAAATTTATAAAACAATTATTCGAGCACATGTTGAGGGGGAGCATTTGAAAAATATAAAACTCTCAAGTGTTTGCAAAAATGTGTTTCAGAATCATGAACACTTTGAGAGATTTTTCAAAGATTTGGTTTGGCAATCGTGGATGAATACCAAAGACCGACCATTTTAATTAATGCATGGAGTTATAAGGATGGTAAGGTTAGGCTCAAGTTCCCACGATCCCACCAGATCCGGAGGGATCTACCCAGGGACAATTCACTAGTTAGTGTAGAAGTCCTTAGGTATGATTAAAAAGGAGAAAAGTGTGATTAAGGGAAGAGTGCCGACTGAGATGGAGCTAGTACTGGAACAAACCCAACAAGGTTCTAGTAATGAAGTCTTGGTAAGCACTAAAGGGGTTGAAGAATGAAAAAGAATTGTAAAGATAAAGGGTGAAAAGAAAGAAGCCCTCCTTACAACTTAGGCAGAAACCGGGTCAATACATATGCTGTCAGAATCACTTAGTTGATTGCTAGCATTGAAGACAAAGTATCATGGACCCAGTGATACGCTGCACAACCCTCCCTAGCCACTCAAGGTCCCTCAAAGGACTCTTGTTTCACTTGTCACGGAGATCAATACATTTCTATCGTCTCTCTCACTCCGAGTTAGATGATATTGAAAAGGTGGCAGTCCTCTCCAGCCTCCGCTCACTAAATCAAAATGCACAATTGAGTCTAGAGCCACGAGATACATAATAAGATCTCATAGGAACACATGCTACTTCTACACTGGTTGTTCAACATTAAGGACACCAGTTGTAAACTTAAGAGTCCTACGCAGATCTTAGCAATCTGCCAGAACATTTATGAGGGAATTTACAAATGTAATTCTCAATGATTGAATGGAAATTCCTGCCAGGGTCAACATCAAGCAGCCCTGAAAGCAGGTCACTTCGGTAATTCTATATGGATTACGCTTAGTGGTCACGGCGGTTTCAAGCGGTCTACAGTCGTGGAGTGATCTCCAGCGACTCACCTAATCGTTGATTTACTATGGTAAGATCTTAAAAGGCCCTCTGTGGGTTTTCGATTAGGAACGGTCTTGGTAAGGATTAGAGAGAGTTTGCACACTATGCTGTTAACAATCTTGAAGTCCGAACCTGTAAGTACCGGACGTTTTATTGCTAACTGTCGTATGCAGGAACATCTGGCGATTGTAGCTGATTACTGTTGCAGCTGTTTACGGTTGTAGCTGATTGAAGTTGCAGCTGATTGCGGTTGTAGCAGATTGCTGAAAAGATGCCAATCCACCACCACATGTTCACACTACAACATCATCTTTAACAAAGAAGTCATGATCAATCGAAAAGACCTTCAACACTGCTTCCGCAACTCTGAAGCTGAAGATCATAATCCAGATAAGTGTGGGCATGTTGGCGCAACAAACACCATCTAAAAAAAACTTTTGTTCGCTTCTTCTAATCATGTTCAAAAACAAAAGGGGCATGAAACCCTAAAGGGACCTTAAAAACACAGTTTGCTTTATTTTGATGCTGAAAAGTAATGACCCAGAATTTAGGTGGCAGTCGGTTCAAAAGGTTTTACTACATCACATTAAAAACATAAAAACACTGAAAGGATGACATGAAAACACAGGGGTGGATGAAACTCCAAAAAAACTCAAAGACAAATCCAAGACAGAAGAAAAAAGTCATCTAAAAAAAGATTTGCTTGCTGCCCACAGGATCAAAAAAGGATTGTGAAGAATCTTTTTTTAACGAGCTATAGTCAAAGGGGGCCATGGAAAAGTGCAAAATTTTATAACATTTACTTCGGGGTTTATTTAGGGGGGAATGTTAAAATATGAAAATTTTCAGTTGAGCTCGGTCACCCAAAGATTTTAAGCACCATGTGTAGGGATAACTGAAAAATTTAAATAGCTTAGTTTTAAATTTTTTGATTTTTATTCTTTTTTAATGATTCCACGGGCCCCAAAAGGGGAATTTTAAAAACTATAAATTTTACCCCCCAACAAGGGGAAATGGTAATTTTATTTTACAACAAAACATAATTTCCCCCTTAATTCCAAAACCTTTCTTCCTAACCTTTTTGCGACCAAACAATAACTTTGGGTTTTGAATTTTAAGCCCCAAAAAGGGAAAATTTTTAATTTTTAAAATTTTGAAAAGATTAAAGTTTTAATAGGAAAAAATGACATCCAAAAAATGGTCCCCAATGAAACCTTAAGCGGGTTTTCACCTCAAAAATTAAAAGGTTTGTTTATGGGTTTACATAAATATTTCCATCAAAAATATTTAATTTTTTCGAAATTGGTATAATTAATTTTCCTAATTAACAAACCTATTTTCATGTCCTTTTTTATTTTCCAAAAATGAATTTTTTTCTTAATTTTTTGAAAAAAAATTTCACTAAATTATTGAACCGAGTAAATAAATTCAATCATTAACTTATTAAAATTTGGGGCCAAAGCTCCATTTCACCTTCCTTTCCAACTTTAAATTTAAAAAAAAATTTTTCTTTTTCTTTAATTACTTTCGGTTTTTTCCAAAACGTAATTGTTTTCTATTTAAAAACTGAATAATTATCTCAACGATTATTTTCAAGGTTTTTTTAACCCCAAAATATTCCAAGTTCCAAAAAAATTTTTGAACCTAAAGTAATTTTTTTTATTTTTTTTTTTTTTTTAAAAAAAAAAAAAATTTAAATTTTTTTTCCCCAAAAAATTAATAATTTTTTTTCCCAAAATAACTTTCCAAATCTCTTTTTTACCCTTTTGCCCCCTTCTTCCCCCTTTTGTCCTAAAAATTACTAAAAATTTTTTTAATTACCCAAAAAAATTTTTTTTTTCTACTTTTTCTTTGCCCCCCAAAAAGCCATTGCCCCCCCCCCCTTTGGGCCCCCCCCCCCCTTTTTCCTTTTTTAACTTTTGACAATTTATAATTTGAAATTTTAATAATTTGGCTAGTTTTTAAAAATTTGGAAAAAAAATTAAATTAAAAAAAAAAAATCACCCCATTAAAAAAGAAAGAATTGGGCCCAAAAAAAAAAATTTTTGGGGAAAAAAAAGTTTTTAGGGGTTTTAAAAAAAGGTTTTACACAATTTTTTTTTTAAAATAAATTTTTTAAAACTCATTTCCAAATTCCCTTTGTAAAAACTTCTAAACCCTGTTTTTTGTTTTTTTTTCGTATTTTTTATGTCTTTCCCGGGAAAGTTTAACAAGTTTTAAAAAAAAACCTTTAACAAATTTATTTTAAAAGTTTTTTATAAAAAAACCCTTAAAATTAAAATGTTAGTTTTTGTGGGGAAGTTTTGTGAAAATTTTAAAGGACTTTGGGGAAAATTTGGTTTAAAATTTTTACTAGGTTAGGAAATTTATAAAAAGAAAAAAGTGGAAAAATTTTTTAAAGGTATTTAAAGCTAAAAAATTAGAAAATAATTTTTTTAACCAAAAAAAGTGTCCAATTTTAAAAGGGCTAAAAAAAAATAGCTATTTTAATATTAAAAAAAAAAAATAAAATTTTTAAGAAAAGGGTTTGGAATTAAAAAAGGATTAAAAAAGAATAGCATTTTAATAGAACAAAAAATTTTTTTAAAAAAAAAGATTCCCAAAATTTTGGGAAAAAAAAAAATTTTTAAAAGGCAACCCCAACCTTTAAAACCTTAGATAATTTTAAAAATTGGGGGATGGTTTTAAATTTAAAAAAAGGATTTCAAAAAAGTTATTCCAAAAAGGGGGGAAATATAAAAATTTTAAAAAGCCATTATTTTTATGAAATTTAAAAAATTTTTAAAAGTTTTTGGGTTTTAAATTTTGGTTTTTAAAAGGGAAAAAAAAAAGGGGGCAAAAATTACCAAAGGGGTAGAGTTTTTTTAAAATTTTCGAAGTTTAAAAATTGGGTTTTTTTAAAAATTTGGGTTTTAAAAAGGTATTTCCTTTAAAATCAAAAAGAAGTTTAAATTTTTTTCCATTTTTAAAAATTCGTTAAAATTGGGGTTGAATTCATCGTTGTTTTCAAGGAAAAATTTTTTTTTGGTCCAAATTTTGTTTTGGCCCAATTTTTAAAAACGAAAATTTGGCAATGTAGATAGCCCCGGGGGTTTTTTTTTGTTTTTTTGTTTTAAAAATGGGGTGGGAAACATTTTTTTATTGGCAAGTTTTAAAACATTTTTGATTGCCATTGTTTTGGTTTTTTCCTAAATTTCCCCTTTTTTTTTGGCCTTTTACTTTTTAAAACCAAAATTTTTTTATTGGGGGGGTAAACTCCCCCGTCCCTTTTTTCAAAGGTTTTAAACGGACGATTTTATTTATTGGAATTTTTGGAAAGCATTTTTTGGGGGGTAAACTTTAAAAGTTGGTTCTTCAAGTTGGCCCGATTTTTTTTAAATTTTTAAAATTTTTGGGGGCCCTCTAAAATTTTTTTACTTTAAAACCCATAAAAAAGGTTTAGCTATTTTTCGTGTTTCCAGGTGTAACCAAACCCCTTTTTTTTAAGGCGTTGGCCCAAAATCTGGTTTGTTTTTTTGGGGGCAAATTTTTTTTTTGGGCCTTTTTTAACAAGTTAAATGTTGGGGTTTTTTTGTTGTAAAAAATTTTTAAAGGGGATAGGAAAACCTTTCTTTTCTTTTGTTTTTATCCCTTTTTTTTAAAAAATTTTATTCCCTGAAGATATTAGGGGGTTTCATTGGGGGCCAGAGCCCGGAGAGACTGGGTTATTTTAAAACCCCCCTTTTAAAATTTTAAAAAAACAACCCCCTTTAAATTTTTCCCCCCCGGCCTTTGTAATTTTTTTTATAACTTGTTTTTTAAAATTTTTGTATTTTATTGAGGGAAATTTAATTTTTGGGCCCCTCTAGGTTTTTAAAAATTTTAAAAAGCTTGGGAAGAAAAGGTTTAAAGAAATTTAAATTAAATTTTCTTTTTGAATTTCCCCAAATTCCCGGGTTTTCATTTTTAAAAAAATTTTTAAAAATTTTTTTAAAAAAGTTTTTTTTAATTCTTTAAAAAAAAGCAAAAAAGGACAAAATTTTTTTTTCATTTTTTGGCCCCAAAAGATTTCCCCCTTCCCCTTCTTTTGTAAAAGGGAAAAAATAAAGGGGGGGTAACCCCCAAAATAAAAAGATTATGGCTAAAACTTTTTTTTTAACCCAAAAATTTTTTTTAATAGGACTTTTTGAAAATGTTATGTTTAAAAGTTACAAAAAAGGAAAAATCGAAAAGGGGACCCCATAAACAAAATTTACCCCAAAACCCCAAATAAAAACTTTTACATTTATATTTTAAAAAAAAAAACCTTAAAAAAATAGAGCTATTTAAACTAAGAAAATAATTTTTTTTACTTTTATTATGGATTTCTTTTTTAAAATTTTTTTTTAAAATAGTCGAGTTTACCCCATAAATTTTTCTCCAATAAAATTTTAGGGGTAAAATTTTTAAAACGAACCAAGAACCAAATCCTTGGGATAAGCCCTTAAAGGGGAAACACAAAATTTGGGGATAAAAGGGGTTGGGGGTTTTGGATTTTTGAGGTTTTTTGGGGGGGTGGAAAAAAAAATTTGGGGGGTTTTAAAAAGGGAAAAAATAACCTTATTTTTTAAAATTTTTTTTTTTTTTGGTTGATAATGTTCATAAGGGTTTACTATTTCTGGTTTTTTCCTACCGTTTTTAATTTTTCCAATTTAAAATTTTAAATTTAAGTTTTAAAAATAAATAGGGGTTTTTTTCCCCTTTTTTTTAAATTTTCCAAAAAAATTTTTTAATTAAGGTTTTTAAATTTTTTTTCCTGAATTTTTTAAAATTTTTTTAAAAATTTAAAAATTTTTTTTTTTAATTTTAAAGGAAAGTTATACGTAAATTTCCAAAAAGCGGGGGAAATAAGCGTTTTCTAAAACCAAAAAAACCTTTTTGGGAAGGGAAAAAATAAATTTTTTGTTTAACCCCCCTCAAAGGGCCCCCTTCCCCTTTTATTTCCAAAAAGGAAGGTTTTAAAGTTGATTTTTCCTTTGTTTTTAAGTGTTTAGGGTTTTTTCCCCCCTAAATTTCCTACCAAAGGGGGGCTGGTGAAAATATTAATCTGAAATGTTTTGGGGTTTTTTAAAAAAAAAAAAAGCTTTGGGGCCTTTTTTTTAAAAAAAGGTAATTTTTTTTTTTTCTTTTTTTTTAAAAGAAAAAAATAAACCCCCCCAAAAATTTTTTTTTAAACCAACATTATATTAGTCCTAATTTTTTATAGGGAAAATACCCAAATGTTTTCCGGAAAAAAAACATGTGAGTTTGGTTTTTATTAAAATTAAAAAAATTAAAAATTTTTGGGAAAAAAAAAAAACCTTTTTTTAAATGTCAAAAAATGTAATGGGGGAAATTTTTTTAATGTTGAAAAAATCCCAAATTTTTCCATTTTTGAGAAAAAAAGTTGAAATTTATCGTAAAGGGCCCTGGGAAAATTTAAAAATCCCGAAAACATTTACAAAAAAGGCCTTTTTTTGAAGTTTTGATTTACGAACCCCCTCCAAGGACCAAAATTTGACCGGGGAAATATTCCTTTTGGGGGCACTTCAACCCCTTTTTATGCAAATTATTTCCCTTGTTATTTTTCGAATTTTTTTTTGAAAAAATTAATTTTTTTTCTTTAAAGATAAAAAATTTAAGCCTAGGCTTGGTTAAAAATTTTTTCCAAACCCCGACTTGTCTTTAAAATTTAAATTAAAATTTCAAAAATTTTTTTTTTTTAATTTTTAGGTTTTTAAATTTAAAAAAAAGTTATTTTTATAAAATTTAAAAAATACCATTTTTCAATTTTTTTCAATATTTTAAAAACTTCCAATTTTTAAAAAGTTTAAAAAAATTTTTTTAAAAAAAATTAAACTTTATAAACCCTTTTTTTTTAAAAAAATTTTTTTCAAAAACCCCAATAAAAATTTTTACCCCAAAAAATTCTAAATAAATTTTTTTCTCAAAATCTTTCCAATTTCCCTTTTTTTTTTCCCCCTTTTCCCCTTTTTTCCAAAAATTAATCAAGTTACTTTTTTAATTACCCAAAAAAGTAAACTTTTTACTTTTGTCAAAACCCCCAAAATTTCCTTGCCCCCTAGGCCCCTTTGGGACCCCCCTACCATAATTAAGATTTTGAAAAATATTTTAAAAAGCCTTTAAATTAATAAAATGTTAAATTTTTGAATTAAATTAAGAAAAAAAAGAAAAAAAAAACATTTCCAATTTTATAGTACAAAAATTGGGAAGGAAAAAAAGATTTTGGGTTTAAAAATAAGAAAAGGGTTAAAAAAGGTTTTGGAGCACAAGCGGGGTTTTTTATTTTAAACATTTTTAAAACAAGAAAATTATAAACCCCTGTTTTTTGTTTTACAGTTTTAATAACCTTTTTCCGGCATGTTTAAAATTTTTTTTTTTTTTTTTTTTTTTTTTGTTTAAAAGTTTTTAAAAATAAACCCTTTAAATAAAATTTTTTATTTTTTTTTTGTTAAAATTTTTATACATTTAAGGATTTTAAAGGTTTTAAATTTAGAAAATTTTTTTTTTAAAGGATGGGGAAGTAAAGGGGTACAGGAATTTTTTAAGGGATATAATAGAAAGGGTTTGAAAATTTTTTTGATTTTAAAAAAAGCGTCTTTTCAGTAAAAAAATTTGGGGTTTTTTGCAAAAAAATAAAAATAGGGTTAATAACCGGGGTTTGCTTAAGGAAAAAGGGGGGTTTTAACAAGGGGATTTGTTTTTCAAATTTTAAAAAAAAAAATTTTTTTTCAGAAAAAAAAAGCATTTTTTCCCGAAATTTTTTTGGGGGTTGGTTAAATAAAATTAAGGGGCCTTAAAAAACCGATTTAAAATTTTTGGGGGGGTTAAAAAAGGAAAAAAACGAAAAAAGTTATGGAAAAATTTTGGGGAAATTTAAATTTTTTCCAAATTTCCCCAAAAAAATGAGAAATTTTAAAATAATTTCCTTTTATAATTTTTTTTTAAATTGGGGGAAAAAAAAATTTTGAAAAAGTTTTTTAAGATTTAGGAAAAAATGAAAAAAATTTTGCAAGGTTAAAATTTGGATGAAAAAAAACGGTTTTTTGGGTTTTTTTTTGGATAAAAAACGAATTAAATTTTTAAAAAAAACCCAAAAATTTTTTAAAAGAATTTTAAAATTTGAAATTGGATTTGCCTTTTTTTTAAAAAAACTTGAAATTTTACCGTTAAAATTTTAACCTTTTTAAAAAAAAATGGTTTTTTTGCTAGTGGTTTGCCCCGATTTTTGTTTTACTTTTTCTTTAAAAAACCCGGGGGGGGTTTTTGCCTTTTTTTTAAAAGGAAAAGTGCTTAAACATTTATTGTTTAGTTTTTTTTTGCCAAAAAAAATTTTCCCCCAATAAGTTAATTACTTTGAAGGGGGAATTTGGAAATAATTTTTTTAAATGTGGGGTTTGGTTAAGGGGCAAAAGGGAAAAATTTAAGTGGAAAATTTTTTAAAACCCTTTTTTAAAAAAAAGAATAAATTTTTAAGAAAAAAGGTCTTTATTTTGTTTTAAAAGTAAATTTTTTATTGGGGGAACCCAAACCTTTTTTGAATCATTTTTTTTAAGTTTCCCTTTGATAAAGGCCGGGCTTTTTGGGGTTATATTTAGTTGTAAAAAAAGAAAAAAAATTTTTAAAAAAAAAAGGTTTCTTCGTTTGGTTTTTTAGTTTTTGTTGGAAATTTGTTGTTTTAATATTTTATTTTTTAAACCCCAAAACCAAAATTTAAAAATTTTTCTTAGTTTTTTTTTTTTCAAATTAAAACCCCCAAAAGGGGGTTTTTTTTTTTTGCCAGGGATTTCCCTTTTGAGCTTTTTGTTTTTTGCCCGGGGAAAAGGGGGTTTTTTTGTTTGGGGTTTTTGGGGAAGTATGTATTTCCCAAAAATTTGGGGTTATTTTTTGTTGGTTTTAAAAAATTTTTTTTAAAAGTATGGGAAAATTTAAAAAAAAATTTAGTTTTTTTTTTTTCCCTTATGTTTTTTTTTTAATTTTTACCAGATGTTAAATTTTACCCCAAAAATTTAAGAAAAAAAAGGGGGCCCATTTGGGGTTTTCAAGTTTTTTTTTAAAAGAAGCAAAAAACCGGTTTTTTTTAGGGTTTTTTTTTTAGTCGTTGTTAAAAAGGGCTCATTGTTAACTTTTGGGCAAAGAAATTTTTGCGAAATTTTTTTTATACAACTTTCAAAACTTAACTAACCTTTGAAAGTATTAAAGTAAACTGTAAAAAGGAAAAATGAAATTTTTGGGGGGTTTTTAAAACCCTTAAATTTTTTGGGTTTTTAAATTTTTAATTTTATTTTTAATTGTTATACATTTTTGGAAATTTTGGAAAAAACATGGGTTCCGGTTTATATTATGGGGTTTTTTTGAAAAAAGGGGGTTTTTATTAATAATAGTTAATTAACCCCCTTTTTTTGGTTTGAAAACCAAATTTTTTAGAATTTCTGAAAGGTTTTTGGGTTTATTTTTTAAGGAAAAGATTATTTATCTTTTTTAATTGGGTTTTTTTGTTTTAGTTGGGACAAATTTTTTGGCAAAAGACTTAAAATTTTTGGGGTTTTTAAGAAATGAATGAGGGGGAGGGAGGTTCACTTTGGACCTTTGCCCTCCTGTTTTAAATGGGCAAATTTTAGTGTATAAAATTTTTTTCTTTTAAAAAAATTTTTTACCCCTATTTATTTTTTTAACAAGGTTTTAATAGGGGTTTATGTTTTGGGGTCTTTTGCCTTAGGTTTACGACGATTTAAGGAGTCACAAAAGTTTTTAAATGACTTAAAATTTTTATTAATTAAATTTTATGTGAAACGAACCTTTTGAGGAAAATAAAATTTGACTTTTTAATTTTTTAAAAAAAATTTTTTTAAAAAATTTTTTTTTTAAATTTGTTATTTTTTTTTAGGTTTTTTTATATTCAAACCCCACAAAATTTTTTTTTTTTGTTTCAAACCGTTAAATATTGTTTTTTTGTTTGGTTTGTTGTTTTGGAAAAAGGGAAAATGTTTTTTTAAGGGGGAAATTAATTTTTAAGGTTTTCTATGTTTCGATTTATTCTTAAATTTCTGTTGTTTAAAAAACTATTTTGATTTTTGGCTTTTTGGGGGTTTTAAAGGGTTCGGGTTTTTTTCCATTTTTGATTCGAAAAAATTTTATTTACCAAAGGTTAAAAAGGGTTTTGGGAGTTTAATTTTAAAAGTTTAAAAAATTTTTTTTGAAAATTTTTTTTTTTTTGTTTTAAATTTTTTAGTTTTATTGTTTTTTTATTTTTTTAAAAATTTTTTTTCTTCTTTACAATTTGGGGTTCAAATTAATTTTAAAATTTAAGGGGGAAAACTTTCAAAACTTTGCTTTTTTAAGGGATTATCAAAAAGGGGGGGGAAAAAAAGGGAAAAAAAATGAAATTTTTCAATTTCAAACCCCGGGGTTAATTTTGGGGAGTTTTTCATTATTTTAATTTTTTTTGGGGGGGTTTCTTTTTTTGGAGACAACAAAAATTTTAATTATTTTGGGGCAAAAATTAAAAAGGGTTTAGGAAAAAAAAAGATAAAACTTCAAATTTAAAAATTAAGAAGTTTTAAAGTTAGGAAGATTTTTTTTTCTACTTTTCCTTTGAAACCTAAAACCCTTTTTTTTAAAAAATAAGTTTTTAATTTTGTTTCAAGGTTTTTAAAAAAAAAGGGGGTTTTTGGGATTTTTTTGTAAGGGGGTTTGGTTTTTTAGTTTGGTATCAATTTTCCCCCCCTTCCCTTTTTTTGAAATTTTTTTTTATATATATTGGGGCTTATTTTGGGTTTTTGTATTTGTTTTAGAAAAAATATACAAAAATTTTTAATTAACTTGTGTTTTTTTTTCCCCTTCTTTTATTTTTTTTTTTTATTTTTTAAAACCAAAAATATTAAAAAACTTTTTTAATTACCCCCTTCCTTTTGATTTTATTTTGGAGGGATTCCTTTTTTTTTATAGGTAAGACTTAAATTAAATCAATTATTTTTTCCAACTACCCTCCAGAAAAATAAAATTTTGGGGGGGGCCCATAGGTTCGGATTTTTTGTGGGGAAATCCGGGGATTTTCCTAGATAAATTTTGAACCAACCGATACCCCTTTTTTCCCAAAAATTGAGGGTGATTAAAATTTTTTTGTATAAGGTATGGGTTATTTATATTAGGAATTTAATAACAAAAACAATAAACAGTTAAAAAGTATTTTAAAATTTAAAAGAAAAATTCACCCAAAAAAAAATTTATTAGTTAAAACAATATTTTTATATGGGTTTTTCAAACTTAAAAAAAAATTTTAGGAAACTAAACCCAATTTTTTTTATGGAAAATTTAAAAAATTTCAATTACAATAAAGTATTTTTAAAATATAAATTTTATTTTAACTTAAATTGGTTTTTTATTTTTGGGATATAATTTTTTTGTTCTAATTTTACCGCGATAACCTTATATTTAGTTTTTAATTTCAGGAAAAATTTTTAAAAAAAGGGCCCTTTACAACCCCGCCCTTTTTTAAAAGGGAAAAACCCTTCAATCAAAGCCCCTAAATTAAATATAAAAAATTTTTTAAGGGGGGGTAAAAAGGGATTTATTTCAAATTTTTCCCGGTAGGAATAAAAAAAAAAAAAAACTTATGATTTTTGACATCGAATTCCTAAGCAAAAAACTTTTGGGGTGTGGTTAAAAATTTTGGGAATTGGAGGGAAAAAAATTGGAAATGGGTTTTTTGGGGCTAAACGGGGGATTAAACCCCTTTTTAGGGGAATTTTTTAAACGGTTTTGGCGGGGGAAATATCCGGTTTTTTGGGGGGACTTAGTTGAAGATCTTTTAAAAAGAAAAGTTCTTGGGGAGGAACCCGTTTTTATTTTTTTTTTTTTTTTTTTTTTTTTTTTTTTTTTCTGGGTTTTTAAAAACTTTCCCTTTTTTTTTTTTCAAATTTTTAAAAAATTTTTTAAAAAAAATTTTTGTTTTAATGTTTTTCATTAAATTAAATTTTTTAAAAAAAATAAAGGGGGGAAAATCAATTTTTTTGAAAAATAGAAAACTAAACTAATGAGCACGAATCAGCGATTAGCACACACGTACACAGATAGATACTCGAGACAATAAGAAGACCTGTCCTGATAATTAAATAGCTTGTCACTTGTTTTATTGCTAGTTTTATATGAAGTGTATATAATTAAACCTTTCTCGTTGGCTCTAATCTTATCGGCGAGTAAACCCTTAATGATTACTTATGTCTATCCTACTTTTCTAGAGACGCTAGAATAAATAGGCGAGGAAGGGGCATGGCGACCCAAGCAAGACTCAGCTAGACACAGAGGTTATCAATGCACTAATAAAAGTCACCAAAGACATCAACATATAAACTTTAATTAATGGGAAAGCAATATTAAGGGGAGTGCATGATCTTCCGTAGTCACATGACACAAGCCCATCAATCCTGATGAATTAAAGCGTACTAAAACAATAAAACAAAACTACTTAATGAATTGAATACATGCAGGACCTTCTTACAGCTCTTGTATCTTTGTTTGAGGTGTGTCTTGTGCTGCTTGGTCGTCTGAATTCGGCTCTAGGGTTATATAAAAGGTCTCTTAAATTCGTCTGACCTTGGGGTATTTATAGTTTCTGTCTGAGGGATCGATACGGCGCATTGAGTTGATAGATGCGGCGCATTGACTTAACTTCGCGTGGGGGCCAAGATTAATATATTCTGGAATATTCGTACACCGTCTTCAGATGCGGCGTAACTTGATCTTTGTATGCGGCGCATGTACTTTAGCTGTCTTGGATTGTAACTGGTGAAATCTTGATAGTGATACGCCGTATGTTAGAAGTATATTGCGGCGTATCTGGAGTAGAACGAGCTTGATCTTCTTTTTTGACAAAAGTTTCATATGCGGCGCATGGCAGAATTGCATGCGGCGCATTCTTCAAAGTCAGGCAATGGTCTTCGAATTCATCTAAGTATGATATTGCGTCGTATCTGTTGAGTGAGATACGGCGCATCTTCTGGATTTCAGTAGACTTTTGACATCTCGCTTGTTTTGCTCCATAATTAGTCCAAAATCGCCAAGTTTCACATAATGCTTGTTTTTACCTGAGAATTACTAAAGTAAACATTAATGTATCGATTCTCATATATAATATAATAAAACAAGTCAAATAAATAGGATAAATGATGATAATAAAATGTACTTATTTGAGTTCATCAAATATCCCCCCACTTGAACTTTACTTGTCCCCAAGTAAACCTTAGAATTAATCATATGAGAATGTATCCTAAAAGATATTAGGATTTATTTTTATATTTAAGCACGTATTCGTTTTGTCATAATCACACAACCAAACACTTAACGAAGTAGAAACCAAAATAATTTTTAATGTAAAACAATTCTAAATCGTTTAGTTGCTTAGTCGTGATGAATATTCTATCATAGGTTTGGCAAGTATACGCATCTCCCCCACTAAAGCCAAGGAGTAACAAGTCTAAAGCGGTAAAAAGGGTTTGTTGGTTAAGGGTTGATCATCCTTTTTAATCTCTATCGATCTCATATTCCAGAAAAGGCGACAAAATTACAAATACATGATCGAATCCACGACCACGATACTTGCAATTGCTCAATTCCTTAACTCGAATGGGCTAAAGATAGGAACAAGTAATCTTCACCAATAATATTATATCAAAAAGGGCGACAAAATCATAAATATATAGCCGAATCCACGACTACGATACTTAAGATTGCTCAAATCCCTAATCTCAATAAATCAAAGGTTTGGATGAAGAATGATATAGGGTATGGATAATATTTGGGATACAAATTGGTGTAAAATGAAAAATAAACAAAACAGATAAATTAAAATCCTAAGTGTGGTTAATCACTTTCCCAACCATCCCATGAATAAGACTCATATCATTGAATAACTCACGCTTTAACACTTGAAACACACACTTTAGGTAGACACGAATTATACTCAACAAAATCTCAATCAAAGAATAACCTTAGTTGGCGTTCCCATAACGGCCAACTCCCATTCAATCCATAAATATAATATACAACAACAAATAGTGGTGATATCTCCCACTTAATACAAAACTTTACATAAGTTGGTTAAAACAAACTTCCAACTTTTCCTTTTTTCTTTTTCTTTTCTATATTTTTTTTTTTCGATTTTTTTTTTTTTTTTTTTTTTTTTTTTTTTTTTTTTTTTTTTTTTGACATCAACATATATGTGTAAAATTTCACAACTTTTCTATCACTATTTTTCCGGATAATTTTTTCATACTCTTCATACTTTCAGAAATAACTATAATAGTGAAAGTAGCAAACACACGAAAAATAAACTAAAAGTTATACAATATTTACTTTCATACCAATTGCATTGTACAATTTCCCGACCAAACCAAAGATAATGAATTACGCACGCGAACACAGGTAATGTAAGGAAACACACTTTTTCTAAAGCAATTAACCACGGATTTTAATCTACAGGGTAGGCTAAGGTGTAAGGGTGTATCGAAACATTATAACAAAGGTGTAAGAAACGAAAGGAATGGCTTTGAGGGTTTTTCTAGGGGTATCTTACTCTAAAAGTGAGAGTAAACAAAGGGTTTATACGGGGGTTAACTAACCAGTGTAGTTAGTTAATATCACATAACATATAAAGGCTATTTGGGTGTAATCCTAGAAATTTACCAATTTAGACAAGTCACTCCAATTATATAGATAATACTCATTATGGTGGTCTCGAATAGTATACAAGCCAAGTTCTAAAGTTTACAAGTCATCGGCGCACTAAAGTTTTAATATTTTTGAAAGAATAGAGTTATGTGTGCGGTTATGTAATTTAGACTTTAAACAAAAACATGCTTAAAAAAAATTAATTTTGATATATT
Organism: Artemisia tridentata subsp. tridentata; assembly: GCA_021014915.2. NCBI lineage: Eukaryota > Viridiplantae > Streptophyta > Magnoliopsida > Asterales > Asteraceae > Artemisia > Artemisia tridentata. The sequence goes on from CP139505.1 coordinate 245,905,808, forward strand.
AAGCGCATTTTAAGCATATTTTGAAAAAGTTTAGGACAAGTAAGTGTTCTAATTCTCCACCCCCCCCCCCCCACTTAAGTTAAACAACGTCCTCGTTGTTTGTGTCAAAGGTTAAAAACTGGAAAATAAAAGAATTAGAACAGAAAAACTCCCCTGAGATTTGCTCGGTATGATCCTCCATTATTCGTATAAGAGCAAAAATCAACTTTCTTGTGGATGAGAACGTTTAAGCTTCATAAATGATGTATCCACAAAAATGCAGGAATCTATAATACCATTTAGACTTTAACACACCTGAGTTAAGAAGGTTCAAACTTGCATAATACATTAGTAGTTAGTAAAAATAAAACCTAAAAAATTAAACTGTAAATCATCAGGTCAGTCGATACGCCGTATCTTATGGAAGAAGATACGCCGTATCGAGCCTGGAATAAGTACGAATCAGAATAAAAGATGCGTCGTACTCGAATTTATTAAACGCGTTGTATTTTATAAAAATTAAACGCAATACGCCGTATCTGTGAAAACAGATCCGCCGTATCGTTTGTATCAGCACAATACAACGACAGCAGAATGCAGAAAAATACAGAAAAAAGAAAAACAAAAATAAAAACGAACAAAAAGAAACAAAAATTACAGAAAACAAAAACACACAAAAACAGTAAATATGCAAATTATACAATGAATGCAATCTATCTAATATACAACAAGGTTAGTGGTTAAAATCTAAAAAAAAAACTAAAAAGAAAAACCTAATTAAAATACTTAATCAAATTAACAGATAATAACAATTCACTCCCCGGCAACGGCGCCAAAAACTTGATGCGCGTGATGTGTCGTTGCGGTTTAGCAGTATTAATGCCTACTCAAGTTTTAAATTTATATTTAGCCGACTTATCAATAACACACACACTTAACGAGCAGTGTACCCGGTCAGTATGAATATAATGGTAAGCAGAGTGTCGATCACTAAGAGTGGAACGTATTATCTAGTTATTCTAATCAGTATTTTAATATCCTAAGTTAGTTATACAACCTAATCTAACGCAAGGGGGTTCAGCCTGAGAGACTGGCACAGTTTGGTTATAATTAAATAGAAAACTAAACTAATGAGCACGAATCAGCGATTAGCACACACGTACACAGATAGATACTCGAGACAATAAGAAGACCTGTCCTGATAATTAAATAGCTTGTCACTTGTTTTATTGCTAGTTTTATATGAAGTGTATATAATTAAACCTTTCTCGTTGGCTCTAATCTTATCGGCGAGTAAACCCTTAATGATTACTTATGTCTATCCTACTTTTCTAGAGACGCTAGAATAAATAGGCGAGGAAGGGGCATGGCGACCCAAGCAAGACTCAGCTAGACACAGAGGTTATCAATGCACTAATAAAAGTCACCAAAGACATCAACATATAAACTTTAATTAATGGGAAAGCAATATTAAGGGGAGTGCATGATCTTCCGTAGTCACATGACACAAGCCCATCAATCCTGATGAATTAAAGCGTACTAAAACAATAAAACAAAACTACTTAATGAATTGAATACATGCAGGACCTTCTTACAGCTCTTGTATCTTTGTTTGAGGTGTGTCTTGTGCTGCTTGGTCGTCTGAATTCGGCTCTAGGGTTATATAAAAGGTCTCTTAAATTCGTCTGACCTTGGGGTATTTATAGTTTCTGTCTGAGGGATCGATACGGCGCATTGAGTTGATAGATGCGGCGCATTGACTTAACTTCGCGTGGGGGCCAAGATTAATATATTCTGGAATATTCGTACACCGTCTTCAGATGCGGCGTAACTTGATCTTTGTATGCGGCGCATGTACTTTAGCTGTCTTGGATTGTAACTGGTGAAATCTTGATAGTGATACGCCGTATGTTAGAAGTATATTGCGGCGTATCTGGAGTAGAACGAGCTTGATCTTCTTTTTTGACAAAAGTTTCATATGCGGCGCATGGCAGAATTGCATGCGGCGCATTCTTCAAAGTCAGGCAATGGTCTTCGAATTCATCTAAGTATGATATTGCGTCGTATCTGTTGAGTGAGATACGGCGCATCTTCTGGATTTCAGTAGACTTTTGACATCTCGCTTGTTTTGCTCCATAATTAGTCCAAAATCGCCAAGTTTCACATAATGCTTGTTTTTACCTGAGAATTACTAAAGTAAACATTAATGTATCGATTCTCATATATAATATAATAAAACAAGTCAAATAAATAGGATAAATGATGATAATAAAATATACTTATTTGAGTTCATCAGATATGCACAAAGATCGGTGCTCACTAAGAAGAGCTACTCCCTACGGTATTCCGCCCTTGGAAACCACCCACAAAGACTCGTGATTCGACTTAACCGCAAATACCACTAAGACCACTAAGACTTCCCACCGGATGTATCAAACCCCAACTAGATCCCCAATGATCTAGGCTTGGTCACCACGACACAAGACTTCCCTTACAACCAAATCAAATGATAGAATGTTGTTTCTTTAATCAAGCCCTAACCTAACCTAATGAATCGATTCTAATAGAAAGGGTATAGAGAAGAAGACCCTCGACACAATCACAAGAGTGGATTAGGTTCTTGTGATTCTTCCCTTGCAGAGAATGTGTTATTTCAAAAATGATAAGAGTGATAGATTGAGAACACAAGATGTAGACTTAGAGGGTAGAGAGAAAAGAAATTAGAGAGAAAGAATGTTTTGCAAGGGGTGAGGAATACAAGAGCCAAGGTGAGGTATTTATAGGCCAAAATCCAAAATGAGAAAATGTTTACCGAGGTTGGCGTGCTGCTGGCGTGTCGGAGCGTCAGCGACGAGCTAGGATACATGGACATTTTTCTCTTTTGGATTTTGGTCTTTTAAATACCTAACCTTGCTAAACCCCCAATTGTACTTCACACATTTAGACCTTTACATTATTCATCCTCAAGGTCAACCAACTCAAATAGCCATTTGATATAAATCATTTGTGAAGTGTTTAAGTAAAACCAATTATTAAAGAGAGAATGGTAGAAGGGATAATTGGATAGAGGTAGTTTAGGTATTCCTCACATGGCATAAATAAGAGAGAAAGAATATGACATAGGAATATTCCTTTGCTTGGAAAGGAAGTGTGTATGTTAGAGATAGAGAGAGAGGGGGAAGAATTTGAATTTTAAATTCAAATGTGTGAGAGGGAGGTGTATAAGAGAAGTTGGGTTGAGATCAAACCATGGTTGAGTTAGATGAGATGGTATGGTTAAGAGAGAAGAGAATATCCAAGGGAATATGCTTTGCTTGGTGAGAAAGAGTGGATGTTTGAAATTCAAATATGAGGTAAGGTTAGAAGATAACCATGGTTAAGTAAGGTAAGTTGGCATGGTTAGGTTAGAAGGGAATATGCTAAAGGATATTCCATTTCTTGGAGAAGAGGGTGAGATGAAGGGCTGAGATGAGTTTGAGTGAGATGTGTTGATGTGATAGAAGGGAGCCTAAGGTTGCATTTCAAATTTGAATTTGAATGTAAGAGAGGGAGGAAGAGACAAGATTGTATATGAGTTGGATTGGATGTGAAAGTGATTTGATGGGGAGCCTAAGAGGAGGATTCAAATTTGAATGTGAGGAGAGGTAGAGAATGAGGGAGGTTGTATGTGAGGGAGTGAGTTGTATGTGTGTAAAGAGTGAGTTGGAAGGATGAGATGTTGAGATGAATGGGAGCCTTTGGCTTAGGATTCAAAATTTGAATTTTGAATGCTGGAGATGAAAAGTGAGGTGGTTTGTGGTGAAGGTTTATTTGTTTTTGAAATAAATGCTGATGATGGAAAAGATGATGATGTGGTGAAATATTAGTGGTTAGATTGGAATGTGGTAAAGAGAATGTTTGGAAGATATTGTGTGGGAGTGTAGGAGATATAAAGTACATGAAGGTACAATGTGTAAGGGAATATTTAAGGGAATGTTGGATGTGTGAGTTGGCTTTTGTGAGGATAAGGTTTGGAGGATTTGAAATGGTTTTAAGTTTATTTAGATGAAAGTGATAATCAATTATTGATTATAAAATAATCTTATTGTCATTAAGATAGAGAAAAGTTTGACAATGATGATTATGGAATGTGTTCGGGAATGTACAAAGAATAATCAATCTTTCAAATAACACAACGTCAATAATCATCTTGATGCAAACAAGCTAACTGCTTTGCATCATAAGTAAAGCATCTCCCATAACGGAAAAGGGTGCGTTTACGCAAAGAGACCTTTGACTTTGTTTGACCAATAAGGGAGTAAACCCGTTATGTGATTATAGATGACGTAGACACGAATTATGGTCATATGAATACTTTCATTTGATGTTACGTGAAAGATGTGAGTCTCCTAGGCTTAGAAAAGCCTTGGCAAGAGGCGTTAGATAAAACGTTTAGGTTGGCGTTTTGTCAAAAACAAAAGGTCGTGATTTTAAATCCCTTTAAGTCTAAAACCCGTTTCGAGTATTTCTAATTAAGCACTTATCATATTCATACCTGTAATGAAAGATCCAAATTTGTTGAGTAAGGGGAAAGCCGAATTTCAAAAACCATCACGACCAAGACAGAAGGCTGGCGCGCTGCCTGCGCGTCGAAGTGCCAGCAGCGCGCCAGACCCAGTTCTTGGGTCGTATGGTTTTTGGCTAACATTTGTGATTTTATGTGTTGCGAAGGTTTATTTGTCATCATTAAAACATAAGGAGACCTAATTAATGTTGTCCCAACAATACGTTTTCGTCCGCTTTCATACTTTTTCGTCCGTTTTCATACGTTTTCGAACGTTTTCATATGTTTTCATCCATTTTTATATGTTTTGGTCCAATTTTATACATTTTTCGGCCGTTTTCAGATGTTTTCATACGTTTTGTCCGTTTCAAACGTTTTCATCACGTTTTTATTCGTTTTCATACGTTTTCGGCTGTTTTCGTTCGTTTTGATACGTTTTCGGCTGTTTTCGTCCATTTTCATACGTTTTCGTCCGTTTTCATACGCTTTCTTCCGTTTTATACGTTTTTGTCCATTTTTATAAAGTTCGGCTTTTTTCATCCGTTTTCATACATTTTTGTCCATTTTCATACGTTTTCGTCCGTTTTCATCCGTTTCCCTATGTTTTCGTTTATTTTTATACGTTTTCGTCTGTTTTATACGTTTTCACCGTTTTATACGTTTTCGACCGTTTTCATACGTTCCCATCCATTTTATTACGTTTTCGTCCGTTTTCATACGTTTTTATACGTTTTTATACGTTTTTTTGCTGTTTTCATACGTTTTTAAACCTTTTTTTATGCTTTTGTACGTTTTCGTCTATTTTGATTCTTTTTCATAGTTTTCGTCCGTTTTCATTCGATTTCGTATGTTTTCGTCCGCTTTTATATTTTCTTACATTTTTGTAATACTCTTATATTTGTTTATGTCTGTTTCCATTTGTGTTTTTAACCTTTATTCTTCAGGTACAAGATGGTTTGTGTTTATGAAATATCACAAGTGATATTAGACATTAAATATATTTATAAAATATCACAAGCGATATTAGATATTAACTGTTGTACACAATAATGCAGACTTAGATGCTTTTGAGTTACTTGAATATATATAACCAAACATGAATGATGTATAGTTTTTATCATTTTATTGCTTTATCACTTGTGATATTACTCATATGTAGAACAACAGAATTAGTGTCACATTATATTGTTTTATCACATAAGATATTACTCATATGTCGAATAACAGAATTAGTGTCACATTATATTATTTTATCAGACGAGTTATTACTCTTAGGTAACTAAGAACGACAATTTAAATACTCTTCTTCTTCCTTACAGTGTTATATCACAAGAGATAAATAAGTATCATTTACAAATATCAAGATGAATAAAAAGCATAGTTAATGTCTAATATCACTTGTGATGTTTCATAAACATAGTTAATGTCCAATATCACTTGTGATATCTCATATACAAAAACCATCTTATACTTGAAAAATATAAAAATATTAAAACACAAATAGGTGATAATATATAAAAAATATACAAAACAATGAAATATCTCATGTGATATTAAAGGTTAAAAAAAAAAACTTGTTTGTTTATGAAATATCACAAGTGATATTAGACATTAACTATTTTTATGAAAAATATCACAAGTGTATAAAAATGTATGAAAACGGACGAAAACGTATAAAAACATCTGAAAACGATCCAAAACGTACAAATATGGATTAAACCGTACAAAAACGGACGGAAACAGCAAAAAACGTATGAATACGGATGAAAACATATGAAAACGGTGCGAAAGCGTATGAAAACGGGCAAAAACGTATGAAAACATAAGAAAACGGATGAAAATGTATGAATATGAACGGAAACGTATGAAAGCGGACGAAAACCTATGAAAACGGCCGAAAACGTAAGAAAATGGACGAAAACGTATAAATCGTCTGAAAACGGTAAAAAACGTATGAAAACAGACGAAAACGTATGAAAAAACAGACGAAAACCTATGAAATCAGACGTAAAGCTATGAGAGCGGACGAAAACGTATTAAAACGGACGAAAACGTATAAAAACATCTGAATGCGGTCGAAAACGTATGAAAATGGACGAAAACGTGTGAAATCAGACGAAAACGTGTGAAATCAGACGAAAACCTATAAAACAAGAAAATGTTTTTTTAATTGTGAGATAGTTATTTACCGTTCTAAAAAAAAAGGGTAGTATACATGAATAAATAAAAAAAGACAAGAAAAACAAAAAAAAAAAAAAAAAAAAGAAAACACAAGAAAATAGGTTGGTCAAATTAAATCTTAGATTAATCCCCGCCATTAGATCAAAGTAAATGAAAGGTGGGGATTAGTCCCTCAGTATGTAATAAAATAAGGGTATGCAAATGAACTTTTCTCCCTTAATAATAAAGTTAACCATCTTATTAAGATTTAAGTTCATTTACAGACCAAACATTTACTTATATACCAATAAATCAATTTTAACCCTCATTTTTTAGATTAGATAACAAAATCGATTTCACCATTTTTTTTTCAAAAATTAATATCTTTTAAATCGCTAATCATAAGCAAAAAAAAATTACACCATCGCGAATAACATTTAATTATCTGTCTATAGACGGGCAATTGATATACTATCGACAAACCTTTTTTATTTTTTTATTTTTTTTATTTTTATTATTTTTTTTTTACGTTTTTCGTCTTTTTTTCTTCTTTTTCTTTTGTTGTTGAAACTTGTATGAGAAATCAAATGTGATTAAACACTAATTTGAATATTCGAATATCTAAACATGTAATAAAATGAGCATAACTTTTTCTGCAATATTTTAAAGTTTCACCATTTTTTCTTGGAAACTAGACATTCATAACTTTTCAACCGTATATAACACATTATATTTCAAATTGTAGATTAGTCGAGTTAATTTATCAAAGTTGGATTAAACACATAAATTCACTGTGATTTTAACCACAGATGATCTCAATCACATGTGAGTTTTACTACATGTATTTTTATCACATGTGATTATAAAAGTTTCATGAATGAACTGCTATAATATACAATTCGAATACAGTGTATGATATATGGTTGGAAAGCTATAAATTTATGTTTTTCATTGCAATAAAAGGAAAAAAGTTTTTGATTGATAGACAAATACTTATGTCAATTTTAGTACAGCTATAAATTTATGTTTTGTGTTCGAACTTCGATATTAGTGTTAAATCACATGTGATATGTCATGTCAATTTTAATACCCAAAATAAAACGACCAAAAAAAAGTTTGTCGAAATTATATCAAAGTGCCCGTCAATAGAAAGATAATTAAATGATTGTCATAACGGTATAATCTGTTTTGTCTTATGATAAACGGTTCATAAGATATTTAAATTACAAAAAAATAATAATAAATAAAAAAATAAAAATAATAAAAATGTGTAATTGAATTTTTAATTTAAATATTTATTAATCTTCTTCTTTTTTTTTTTTTTTTTTTTTTTTTTTTTTCTTTTTTTTTTTATATGTAAAATAACTCTCCTCTAATATGATATTGACATCCACTTATAACGACAGAAGTGCCAAACACTACATGGCTGATTTATTAGACTCATTCATTAAAGAAAAAAGGACCTGACTTTACTTGAGCTTTAATCAAAAGCAAGCATCACGCCCTCATCATGCAAAACCAAGGTCAAAAAGATTGACCATGCATATTCAAAAACCACGATCAGTTTTCTGTCCTAGACTCCTAGTAAATATTTTTCATGACATACAACACTATGAAGATTACTCTTAGTATATTTCTTAATGAACTATATGGAAAATTCGAGTTTTACACCTTTTCAATATAGTTCTAAATCGAAATATAACACACTTAACTACATTGTGAGAGATCCATTAGTAACTTTCAAATCTATAAAGCCTTAACAAATACTTGTAGTAATCACTTAGAGCACTTTCAATGGTTAACACACCCCTGCGTTAAACTTTAACGTAGGTGTGTTAAACCAAAGTTAACCGTTGGAGGAGAGATGTGTTAACGCAACGTTAAAGGGGTGCGTTAACCTTTTAACGTTGCGTTAAGGGGTGTATATGTATAAAAAAATAATAATAATAAAATAAAATAAAATAAAATAAATAAATAATCACTTCGCCCCCCTCTAACGTCTCTTTTATCCGTTGAATTCAAAAAAGAATTTTTCACTTCAACCCCCTTTATATTATATTCGTTTGAATAACGGCTAAAAAAAATAAACAAAATAATAATAATAATAATAATAATAATAATAATAATAATAATAAAAAATAAAAATCAAAACCACTTTCACTCCCTTATAAATACCCAATTAACACCACATTTTTTTTCACACTTTCGCAAATCAATCTAATACATCATATACTTCCATCTTCAAACTTTCACAAAAAAAAAAAAAAAAAAAAAAAAAAAAAAAAAAAAAAAATGTCCGGATTTAACCCAAACGACGATGATAGTTTAATGAATATCCTAAACACCGGGTGGAATAACCCAAACGCCGGGTCATCTTCAAACCCGAACGCACCACCAATCCCTAACCCACTTGGCTTGTCGAGCCAAGAACTTTACTTACAACATCAACGAATGCTATATTGGGAACAACAACAACAACAGAACCTAAACACCAATTTCTCTAATCTTCAATTCACACAACAATCACAACATTCTCAAACGGAAACCCATGATGTTCCCGAGACACCTACGTCTCCTCCAAAGCCATACAAACGGGGTGGCAAACGAAAGGCAAAAAAAACAAAAGAACCCGAACCACGTGTTATGTGGCCGCGACCGAGGATTCAGAAGTGGGTCGTTCACAAAGCAAGGATACATTTTGACAACGGGTGAAAAATGAGTTTAATAGACTCAATTTTCAAAAGCGAAACAAGGATATGATTCAAGGAAAATGGAAAACGTTGAACCGTGATTGCACAAAGTTCAACGCCTATTACAAACGTTCCCAACGCCAACAAAAAAGTGGGGAAAGTGACATGGATATCCTTAAACGCGCCAAACAAATGTATCGGGACGAGCACAGAACCGCTCCGTTTAACAACGAGGAGGCTTGGGAGATTTTGCGGGGTCATATGAAATGGGACGCGTCGGAAGGGGTTGATTTAACCGTCGATGTCCCAAGCGAAACAAACGAGGCGTTGTTTGGTCGTGATGAACACCCACGTCCTATGGGAACAAAGCGTGCTTCAAAGAAAGCTAGATCCGAGAGCACGACGAGTACGAGGGGAGCGAGTACCAGAGGAACGAGCTCGTCTAGCCAATTCGGGGAGGCTATGACAAACAGGTATCGTTTCAAACGGGAAACCGACCAAGCACCATATCGGGTGGCCCAAATAAAAGATGAGATGATAAAAAGATTGGAGGAAATGAAATTTTTGATGATGGACACGGAGGGGAAGGATCCAAACGTGTTTGTTGGATCAATGACGAAAAAGATCGAATCATAAAAAAATATAACCTTCAACCTCGTCACTAGATTTAGTATTGTGTTTTTTTTTTTTCATTATTATTATATATATATTTTTAATTTCGTTGTAACTTTTTTTTTATTAACTATGTAATGTAATATGTTTTTAATGAATATTATGTTTTTAATAAATGAAGTATTATTATAAGTATAGGGGTTGAGTTTGAAAATATTTTAGTTAAAGTTGACTTAAGGTGAGTTAAAGTGAGTTATGATTGTGAGCCTTTTTTTGAGTTAAAAGTGAAAAAGTTAAAATTGATGTGACGCTGACGTGGCAGTGTGTTCAAGTTTAACTTTATGTTACCATCGGGAATGCTCTTAGTAATAACGTTTCTGTTTAATAATACAACTCATGCATTTAATTAATGATGCGGACCGGATTAATTTGACACCTATAAATTCTTCTTCAACTTCTACTTCTAAAACCACTTGGAACCCAAAAAGGCAAAAACAATATGGCTACTCTTCTTACAAACACACTTAAAATCACATTCTACCTCATACTCTCTTCATACCTTTTTCGTCTCTCTAATGGAGTCTTCTCGGAGGAGCTTTCTGAGGCCATATCAATCAAGCGTATGGAGAAAACAACACACTTTCATTTCTTCTTCCATGACGTCCACAGTGGTAAAAGCCCATCAGCAATCAAGGTCGCGGGCACCTCAGATTCCAGCTTCTTTGGTGACACGTATATGATGGATAACGCGTTGACAGAAGGCCAAGTGGCATCATCAAAGATGGTTGGAAGGGCACAAGGAATGTATGCATTTGCAGCTAAGAATGAAATGGCATTGCTTATGGTGGTGAATTATGAGTTTAGCGAAGGAGAGTTCAATGGGAGTAGTATTAGTGTGCTTGGGAGGAACCCGGTGATGGTTGATGTGAGAGAGATGCCGATTGTTGGAGGAAGTGGGAGGTTTAGGTATGCAAGTGGGTATGCTTTGGCGCATACGGTTTGGCTTGATCCTAACACAGGGGACGCCATTGTTGAATACAATGTATATGTGAAACATTACTAAAATGGGGATTCGCATGTAAACCTTCCAAGTACTTTGTGTTTGTGTTTTTGTTTGTGTTATTATTATTATTTTTTTCTTTCTTAACATGCATGTAAGAGTATAATGTGGCCTGGATTCGGTTCTATACCTTTTAAGGTCTAAACTGTCGACACTTACTGTTTTATTGTTTCCAGTAATTTAACTGTTGTTTCTGACCATCTAAAAGCATTGTATTACTTGTAATGTTTTACTGGCAGAGTTTATCATTGGGTTGTCAGATTATATTAGATGAGATGGTATACTATTAGGTATTCTAAAAGCAAAATAAACCAACATATGATTTTGTATCAATGTATCATCCCTATGTAATATCGATGAAGATACAGATATTGTAACAACTAAAATACTTTAAAACAAGTTGAAGTGAAATGACAATTGTTACAAGAACAAAAAACCCGTGTCTAATTTGATCTAAATTTTAAACACCAGGCTTCTAGCTTACCATAGAGAGAACTGCTATAACCAACTGAGTGCACGAGAGTTACACCAGCCATGAGAAACTGAAACGTAACACTCTGTAACACAAGGAATTACACGATTGAGTTAAGAGCAGACACATGTCAACAGTTGCACTCACAAGTACTCCGTAATTCTTATTAATTTCGGGTTAGAATTTTACAATCTTAATGAGTCTAAATACAAGCGGGGAATGATTCAGATACTTCAATAAATGCCTAGGCCCTCTTGACCCTGTCGAGCGGCCTCCTAGGACTCTAGCAGTTTAGTGACAAACGAACTTCAAGCAACAAGACACCACAACTCAGTACAGTATACCAATTGACTTGACTTAACTACATATATGCCTTAACAAGAGTCCCTTGTTTTAAAGGATGGCTACGCTATTAGAAATTTCAATTGGCCACGTTAAGGAGGCGTAGTTCATTGACAATCTAACTCGGCCACTAGGTTGATGGGACATGTACCAACAACATTGTGAGTTTTAATTGTACAGAGCACATAGAGAATTAACTCCCTGGAAACCAAATTGAATCAAATTCTACAACGGATTCACCTCCTTGTCAAGGATATCTGATTGGCTAGCTTCACTTCCAAACGAAAGGACAGGCAATGTCATGGAGATCATTTTTCTTTTTTTGATTTCTAGACTGTAAAATGATGTACTCGGACTCACCATTTTTATTATTGTAATTTGAAACAAGTTAATAAGGCCCTCTTATGTTAATTACGTTTCTGTGTCCACGTCTATCCACATTGACTTATAAGAAAAGATGACTTGTAAACCTGATACTTATGTTGCATACTAAATTATGAACTAAACCAAAAAGCACAATCTATCCTCCATTTTTATTAATGTAAGTAGCATGCTTCTAGATCCCTACATTTTGTATATTTAAGGGAAAGCTGGACACTGGTTAGTTTGTGTCGGAAGCAAAGGCAGCTTCTTTGCATATATATTACTCTGCCCAAGTCTTCCATCATGACTGTTGCAACATGATTCGTTCTCCTTTTCACAGGTTCAAGCCAAAGCCTTAGAAGTAAAGTCACACCATTTTATAATCTAGTTCTTTTCTTTTCTACACATGTTCTGTCACGATTGTATAATGCTAAATCATTACACCACTCCTCGTCTTACAAACAACTAAGTATCAGTTAATTTGATTATAAGTGTTAGGAATCCTTGTTTGAAAGTCATGTTAATTGCTTATAAAGGGAGTTTTATTTGACTTGAGTGTGGTGTGATGATATATTCGAGCTCCGTAGAGGCGTAGACTTAGGATAATGATTATCAAACAAAAGGTATAACCGGTATATATTTGCGCGTGAGAGGCCACTAAAGGACTTCGGTAAATATGACTTATATACCTGGATATTAAACCAAAGGATAATGCATTTAGTTGAAAAAAGGTACTCCCTTGGAGGTCTCGGGTTCGAGGTTTTCCAATGGGGTTTTCCTCCTAGAGGAAGCGGGAAAAAAAGGAGTGGGGTTTATTCCCTAAAGGCGAAGGTTTGAGGAAGGCATACTGCCCGCTTGGATGTCACTGCACCACTCGAATCACTAACTACTAACTAGCCGTCTAAAAAAAAGAATTATAAACAACCAACACAATTAGTTCTGAAAACATAAAATAAAAGTCCCCGAGTCTTAAAAGATGGAACAAGTCTAATACCTTTTCTTTCCAGTTGCCACTGGGCACTTTCCACTACAAACAAATTAAAAGTGAAAACCTGCAGTATCTCAAATTGCCATAATTTTTCCATATATAGCAACCATAGCCTCTTTGGCACTTCACATACCAACTTACAGTCCAACCAGAATCTCAAAGTCATCATCACAATGGCTTCTTTCCTCACTTCTATAATGGTTTCCCTCTACCTAGCACTCATAATACCCGCCACAGTCTCAGTTAGTGGCACTTTCTCCAAGCATTTCGCCAAAACAGAGCTAACACCAACTGCCAGAAAAATGACCCGCCTTCATTTCTACTTCCACGACATTGTTAGTGGCAAAAACCCTACTGCTATCAAAATAATTGCACCTAAAAGTTCATTTGGCATGACTGCAATGATTGATGACCCTTTGACCATAGACACCAAGCCAGGTTCTACAGTGGTGGGTCGGGCTCAGGGACTTTATTCTTTGGCTTCTCAACATGACTCAGCCTTACTTATGGTTATGAATTTTGCATTTACTTATGGAAAGTATAATGGAAGTGCACTTAGCGTTATGGGGCGGAACCCTGTGCTTGATGCAGTTAGGGAAATGCCGGTTATTGGAGGAAGTGGGGTCTTTAGGTTTGCACGTGGCTATGCACTCGCGAATACGGTGAGGTATAATCCTAAAACTGGTGATGCTGTAGTTCAATATAATGTAACTGTAATGCATGGCTAATAGAATTGAGGCCTAGTTTCCCACATCGTGAAATCTAAGTTACAGTTCATTAACTATTTCATAATGTTTTAGTTTGGTAAGTTAACCAATTTCAACTGTAACATATTCATTATGGATGTTTCCTACATGTTAATGATATTGGTTTGTGTTTACATGACTTATATTTTTTGTAGATTAGAAAGCATTTAAGCCACTTGGTTAATGGCTGTAGATTTTCTTAAACTAATATTATTGATCAAATATTGCAAATTGCTAAAACGGAGAAGGCGTTAGTTATGACCAAACCTAAACAACTACCTCCTCTTTTCATTGGTGGTGTTTGGCCAACCCGTAAGATGAGAATTTAAACCTAGTGGTTGTGGACTGAATTTTTTGAGGCAAATATGAGATCAAATATACAATTTTGATCTACTTCCGCTTTTAACGGTGACCAACTGGCATGTGTTGCAGTCTCGAACCTAGTTGTTTTGGGCTCAAAATTTCTATTTATATTTAATTCGAATCAGATAAACAGTCGGAACAAATAATGAAACTTTGATGGAATGAAGAAGGTAGTAGTTATGACAACACCAAACATCGTCTACTTTTACTTAATGCTTTTGACCAATTAGTATCTAACCGGATCTTTGAATCGAGTGTCGCTCAATTTTTTTTGTTGAACTAAGATGTAGGTCAAAAATAGTAATGGCAATGGCACAGAGGAGGTATTAGCTATGATCAAACCTACAAGTACTTTTATACAACTAGTATCTATACAAGTCTCAAAACCTCATGATTTAGGACTCAAGAACCATGGTAACACAAATTATGAATTTTCCTTGTTTAATGTCACCTTCTCAAAGAAAAAAAGAAAAAGGTAAAAAAGAAGAGAACCAAGTTCTATCTCAGTAAAATATAAGAGCTGGACTTCACAAAGATAGGTTGACTATGTCACCAATATATTGGGGAAAACAAATAAAGACAAATATAGTTCTCTGATTCCTAGAGTCACATTCTTTCTTATTCCATCTTTTGGACTTTAATCAATGCTTTCATTTTATCAGTATATATAGTAGCTGACAAATTCAAGAATCCATACTATACTACGGAGTAATTTGTAATCTTTCCATATGGAAACAAAGAACATCACAATGGTATGTAATCCAAGGAAGCTAATATACATGTGATCAACCATATATCTTTATAATGTTTTACGACCTTAATCTGTGTATTTACTTGAATGATGAAGAATCGCGAACAAAAATTTTCTGGGAATTCAAAAAAAAAAGATGGAAAAAAGTCATTTGATTATACAGAATATGCTTAATAAGGCAAAAATTGTCCTTAGAGATTATTAAGTTTTTTATTAGTTTAACAGATGATCGGAGCGAGCAAAGAGTTGTTTTATACAGAGAACTGAGCACACAAAACATAAATTAAAACAACCATGTTTATAAACTAACTATACCTTATAGATTTCCATGCTGAAATCGAATATAATGGTTGATTTTGCCAACATATAACCACGCAACCATTTTCTTCTTTCATTTTATACCCATCATAACCGTAATTCTGCAACAATCTTGTAGCTAATAACAACCCATTATAGCTCAAAGGCACCCGTCCAAATCCAGCCAACTCGAGCCTTGGAACCCATTTCTCTAGTTTCTCATGTCTCACCTTTCTTTCAAGCCCCTCACACGCTATAATGTTCTTAATTTCCTCTCCAAATAACATCTTTTCCACTTTTTGACGTTCCAATGATGCTCGTGGAACAGTAGATTCTAAGCAATCAAATAGTGCTGCATAAAAGATCAACGCTTGAAGTACTCGTTCCATTAAGCTGAATCCATTATGGTTTGATTCTTGCTCAGTTACCACCATTAGTTTAGGCGAGAGTGTCCAAAGGGTGTTTAAGATATTCATCATTTTAGCCGAATTTGCCATAGATAACGGTGATGATGAAGTGGAATCAGGGCTCGGGCTAAACGTGTTAGTGATATCTTTCTTGAGAAAATCACCTAAAGTTTTTGAATTCATTAAAACTTGCTTTGAGGGTGGGCTTTTTTTGTTCTCATCATCAAACGCCAAAAGAGTGTGAAGTTGAAGTACCGAGCTAATTGCTAAAGCTTCTCCTGACTTGTAACGTAAAGCCTCGATTTCAAGATTATCCAATCGACTACCTACAGGATTGAACTGAAATGGGATGTCTAATCTCTCAGCTTCTTCATTTAATCGAAGCGCCATTTGTTCTAATACTTCTTTCTGTTGATGAATCCCAGTTATCCGCAAATGTGGTGGTCCTTCAGGACGTGTGCTAAATGACTGAAGAAGATTCATCCACTGCGCAGGCTCTGAAGAACAAAGATCGATAATATGAACCATTTTTTCACCTTCCATTGCTTCAAGAATTGCTTGATTAGTAATGAGATAAGATAATCTCAAAAAAGGACAAAGATCAAAAAACAATCTTTTCGCAAGAATATCTTCGGAAACTGATGTGATTTTAGTAGAATTAATAGCTTTGTATAAACCGGGCCACCCTTTAAGCATCCGATTAGCTAGTGCTTCAGTGAAATAAGCTGCAATTCTTTGCATTGTGTCACCATCTGCAGATGCAAGATGGTTAATTTGCTCGAGCCCAATGTTAGCATTTTCGATACTACCAGCAGCCACATGGTTAGCACATGCAACAAGAAGATGGATGAGGTATAAGCCTCGTTCTTCAGATTCCATTTCCCTCAACCATGGATATGGTGATCCAATACCAGGTGATAGTGACATTAGGGAGAATAGATGAAGCGGTGACGAGCTTATGGATGAAGATCCGTCCTCTTGAGCCATTCCTGACATTATTGACCTGATAAAACAATAATGATAATATCATATAAAAAGGAAATACTATAGTAATCTACTAATTGTTGTCTGGCCTTGGCTAATCACTTATGTTATAGCTACTCCGAAAACTCATCAAGTTATCATCTAAAACGAGCTTTTTTCTTTAGCGGCATCATCTAAAACCAGTACGTGCCCCTACATATTAAGATAATCAAAACTAGTTTCATCCTTAAGGATTCATAATAAACTAATTAATATGATTTGGAAATGCAATAATCAGAGATTATAAGGATCATAAAACACACTCCCAAATACGCTATATAAAGATGGTCAATACTATATTTTTATATACTCTAAGATATACTACATTCAATGCTATATATATCCTCTAAACTCAAGTAATACTTTCTGTTAACAACAAGATATATTTACACTTCATCTCTTTCATATCATCAAAATTATAAAACTTCAACAGCAAGAAACAATCTGTAAAGTACTAAATTGTGCTCAGCAAGATACTGTCAACATAATCAACAAAAGCCACCATAATCATTGTAAACATTTTTCCATGCATCAAATCATTATCATATTAAACAACCAGAATAACAAATTTCAATAGAAAGCTAGAATATATATAAACAAACTTATTACTCACCACTAAAAATTAAATATCTGAGGCAATTCCAGATAATGAAATATTGGACGAAAATCAAATTGCTAAAAGGGTTTTGAAAATCATTAAAACCCCATTGAAGCCCAGATAGCAAAATCCAAACTTTGTCATATATTTGTGTGTATTGTGTCGGATATAACAAGGTTTTTTGAAAGTGTTACTTGAAGTTGGTATTGATAGAGTTAAAAGGTTTCTGTTTGTTTGTCATGGGGAGGACATATCCATGGTTGAGTTTGTTTTTGTCGTCATTGCATTGGTTATTCCTTTGGGGACATCGAATTTGGAGGGATTTGATACGTTTTGTACATGCAACTTGTAATTTTATAAAGGATTAATTAAAAAAAAATCACTTAAAATGTTTATTACTCTAGCTCGTTGTAGGGTAAATCGAAAAAAACTATATATGAATATAGGTACTCAACTTTTTTTCGGGTATTAAAGTTATTTATTTGTACAGTGCAAGATTGTTGTAGTCGATAATCACTCTTTGTCACACTAATATGGGGCGTTTAAACACAAGAGGAGATGGGACAAGATGAATATGTTGGATCGTATGTTATAAATAAAGATAGAGATGTTTAAGCTTTTTCTATTAAAACACACACATACACCTGTGAACCACTTCTCAAATGAGAAGATTATGTGCTTTAAATACTACAAGCCTTTTGCCTTTAAGGCTTTTTGTGTGGGCTAGAGTGACCTTTTGGGCTTGAGTCCATTGGATTGGACTTTTACATATAACACTAAGGGGCTGACTAAGACTAGCCCACTTAATACAAAGTTCTAACTTCATTGAATGACCATCACTTTAATACTAAAATTAAAGCTAACAAAGATATTTTTGACTTTTCAAAGTAATTACCGGTTATAATTTTAGTCGAAATAACTTTTAAATGCTCAATTATAATGATACGTCATTTTAATTAATCAATTCAGTTGAAAAAATGAACGATAATATTTTTTAAAAAGTCGAAATAACCTGTTACATTGCACAAAAAATAACTTAGATACCTTAAATTGAGAAAAATAAAGTTGAATACCTAAAATTTAAGTTGTCAAACTTAATTTGGTTAGTATCTAACTTAGAGTTTGGAACAGACCCATTGAACACGTAGATTCAACATGTCATCAATTTTATAAGTGTGAGTTATAAAATCGATTCATGTCCTTAGGTCATCTTGATAAAGGACGTAAGCATTCTCATGTTCAACCGAGTGTAATTTAGCACGTGGATTTGGAAAAGTATCTTGGGTCACAAATTTGAGTTGTGATTTGATACATCCATTAATCTAAGCAAAAGCTTAGTCCGATTTCATGTTCATACTCAAACCGGAAATTGGATCGAATTATGATGTCAACCATAATTTGAATAATGAATTAACTTCACACTCAAGAGCCGCTTAAACCCTCATGTTCACTCTTAAAAATAAAGCAAATCAAAGATTTATGGAATGTGTTCCATCATTCCTAATCCTAGACGAAGATAGTTAAAGGGTTCGCGTTTTAGAGGTTTAGTTAGCATATCGACTATGTTATCTTCCGATGGAACTTTTTCGATGGAGATATTTCCTTTTTGAACATTGTCACGAAGGAAATGATGACGAATTTCTATGTGTTTAGTATGAGAATGTTGGACAGGATTTTTACTTATAGTATGTTGGTGCAACATTGCCTAAGTCTCATTTTTGTTTTAACGATGACAAATAAACCTTCGCAGCACATAAAATCACAAACGATAGAAAAAAACCGAGCCGGATCATAATTGATCCTAGCGCGCTACTGATGCGCCGGCATGGCGCTAGGCTTCCGTCAGAAATGGCTCCGTTTTTTAAAGTTGGTTTTCCTCTTACCTGACAAATGTGGTTCTTTCATTACAGGTATGAATATATTATAATTGAGCTATTAGGTAAACTCGCAACAAGGTTTGGACTTAGAGAGATGCCAAAACAAGCCTCCCGTTTTACAAAACGCCAACTCAAAACGATTTTACTAAATGTCTCTAGCCAAGGGAAAAACTCTTTTTCCAAATCTAGGAAATTCATACTTTCAATATAGCATCAAATGAAAGTATTCATATGACCATAATCCGTGCGTACGTCTTCTCTAATCTCGTAACGGTTTACTCCCTTATTGGTCAAACAAAGTTAAAGGTCACTTTGCGTAAACGCATTCTTTCCCTCTACGGGAAGTAATTTACTTGAGATGCAAAGTACTTAGCTTGTTTGCATCAAGGTGATCAGTGAATACGCTAATTGTTGCTTAATCATGGCTTAAGTCATATTGATTATTTGAGTTTGTATATTTGGAGGAAGTTAATGTCCTTTGTACATTTTTATCACTTCCCAACAAACAATGTTTTTACAAACTCCCACATTCTCTACACATCACATTTACTCCACATCCCACAAAATATTTCCTTAATCATTTGTTTGTCTCCAATATTCCAAACAAATGATTTATCACACATTCCTACACAATCTCATTTAAGTCCTTCCCACATTCCATTAAACATTCCTCCAATCATTTCTATGATTTATTCCACATTCTTATACAATTACTTTTAATTCCTTACACTTCCATAAACATTCCCAATCATTATATTGTCTCATTCTTTCAAGACAATAAATCACTTGCACTTTTCAACACATTAAACACTTCCTCCTCATTTTGAAATCAAGCCAATCCTCACCATTCTTACACAACACACTTCTTCTTCTCTACAAGCTTGAGTTTGAATTCGAAATTGCCAACTTACCTCTCTTACACACATTACCATCTTTACACTCCACCCTCTTACAACCCTCAACAACAATATTCAAATCACTATTATTTATTCAAGCTTGTCCCCCTCTTACCAACAAAGCCTTCATTATGTCTCATCCAACTCACTTTACAACTCATCCACATCTCATCTTCACATATAACTAATTTGAATTTGATTTTCAAATTTTCTCCCTCTCAACATCCACACTTTGTAGCCAAGTTAAGCATATGCCTAAAATATTCCTTTGTGCTTAACACATGCCAACTCACAGCTCACCTTAACTCAACCATGGTTAGATCCTAACCTTGCTTCCTCAGCACACTTCTATCACATTTGAATTTGAAATTTAAATTGTGGCAACTCAGCTCTTACACCTTTTCTTACATATTCACTTACACACTCAACCCTCTCACATCACACAACTCATCTCCTAAAAACTAGTTTTTGAATTTGAAATTTGAATTTCAAATTTCGGAGGCAAGTTATTAGCCAACATCTATTGTCCATTGGTTATTCTCTTTCTCTTTAAAAATGGAGAAAGAACCCAAAATATCTTTTAAACACTTCATAAATTATTCTTAACATTTTGCTAATTGATTTAGTTGACCTTATAACACTTTGAGTGTTGGAATAAAATTGGAAAGGTCAAAAGTGAAGTACACTTGTGAGTTTAACAAGACGGGTAGACATAAACCAAACCCGCGATCAAGACCTGATCCTGGCGCGCTGCACACCAGCAGCACGCCAGACCACTGATTAGGTTTGGTCCATTGGTCTTGGTCTATAAATACCCCATCTTGTCTTGAGCATTACCCACCTCTTTCTATTCATTCATTCTCTCTTATTCCTTATATCTATCCCTCTAAGTCCATTAATCTTCTTGTGTTCTAATCTCTTCTTTTATCATCTTTGAAAGAAAACATCTCCTCAAGAGAGACATACAAGTACATAATCCGCACTTGTGTGTTGTGTCGAGGTTCTTCTTCTATATACCATTTCTTCTAGAATCGAGTCTCTAGGTTAGGTTAGGCTTGGTTCAAACTAATAACCATACTCAGTTGTTAACGGGTGTAACAAGTCTTGTACCTTTGTGGTCAAGCCAAGATCGGGTGAAGGTCTTGTTGGGTTTGATACTTCCGAGGGAAGTTCTTTGTGGTCTTAGTGGTTAAGTCGAATCATAAGATTCTTGTGGGTGGTTTCCGAGAGCAGAATACTGTTGGGAGTAGCTCTTCTTAGTGAGCGCTGATCTTTATGCATAGCGGTGGAGTGAAGTTGTAACGGTTTGTAATCCACTATAATGATTATACTAGTGGAATAGTATAGGTGTCGTGGATTCGCAACTGGACTTACGGAAAGTATAATCCCCTCATCCCGAACCAGTATATATCGTGGTGTTAATCTCTCTCTCTCTCCCTCTCTCTCTTTCCCCCTCTCTCTTTCTCCCTCTCACTTCTTCTCCCTCCCTCTCCCTCCCTCCCTCACTCCATCTCCATCCCTCTCCCTCCCTCCCTCCCTTCATATCCCTCCCTCTCCCTCCCCCTCCCTCTCTTTCTCTCTCCTTCTCTCTCTCTCTCTCTCTCTCTCTCTCTCTCTCTCTCTCTCTCTTGGTTGTTTGATTGTTTCACCACTAGAGCTCTTTGAGACTTGAAGTTAATAAACTTCAAAAAAGTTGAAAAGACCGTATTCACCCCCTCCTCCTCCTCCTCTATAGTTCTACAAAGTCGATGGCGCCTTTGTTATCTCACATGATTGGAATGTCATCGAGCTAGATGTTGTAGTCGATGAGAGCTTGTTTCATACATTGTAGTTGTTGACATGCCTTTCTGACGGACACATATTCGGCTTCGGTTGCGGAGGTAGCAAGGGTCGTTTGTTTCTAAGAGAACCAAGATGTTAGACAACATCCCATGAATGTACAAACACTACTAGTGCTTTTTCTATCCACATAATATCCCGTATGATCGGAGTCGACATAAACTATTATTTCAATACCGGTTCCTTTAGGATACCGTAATTATATATGTGTAGTATCCTTAACATATCTAAAAATACGCTTAACCGTTTCAAGATGAGATATTTTAGGATCCTCTTGAAAGCAAGTGCATAGACAAACACTAAACATAATATCAGGCCTACTCGCAGTCAAATAAAGTAAGCTACCTATCGTGCCTCTATATTTCGTGCTATCCACGGACTCACACTCTTCATCTTTGCTAAGTTTAGTTTCTGGGGACATTGGTCATTTAATCGGTTTAAAATCTTCTAAGCCAAATTTCTTAAGTATTTTCTTACTATACTTAGATTGATTAAAGAGATGTTATCTTCCATTTGTTTTATTTGTAGGCCTATGAAGAAATTTAGTTCGCCCATCATACTCATTTCAAACTCGTCGTGCATGATTTTGGTGAAATCGTCACATAACACTTGGCAAGTTTATACGAATATGATGTCGTCGACATATATTTGGACAATTACAAGGTGCGAGTTTCTTTTCTTGGTAAATAGTGTATTATCTACCATACCCATAGTGTACTTATTTTTTAATAGAAATTCCTTAAGTCTATCGTACCAAGCTTTAGGAGCTTGTTTAAGACCGTATAATGTTTTCTTAAGTTTATAAATATGGTTAGGTTTTTGAAAATCAATGAAGCGAAAAGTGTACCGCTTTTAAGGGGTCATTTAAGCCTTAAATCGTATTTATTTGATCAAATATTGCCCTAAATCGTTCCTTTTGTCATTTTAAGTACTTTTGAGGAGAAATCTGGAAAAGGAGGCATTTTGGACGTTTTTGGAGCATTAAAGTGAAGAAAACGGCAAAGTCTCAAAAATCGGCTAAAAGTTACTCTTGACGGCGTCAAGATTTACTCTAGACGGCGTCATGCCTTGGCAAGAAAAGTTGGACGTGAAATTTACTCATGACGGGCCAGTGAAAATAGCATGTGAATTCTGACGGCGTCACGCTTTAACTTGATCAAGGGCGTCACGGCTTAAATCATAAGGGGACGGCGTCACGTTCATGGTTAGACGGCGTCAAGCCTTGATAAGCCAGAATGGATTTTTGAAGAGCTAAAGAGGGACGGCGTCAAGAAGGTCATCCGGGAACCCTAAAAGCGGCGAGGTGACGGCGTCACACTCCATGAGGTGACGCCGTCAGATCCAAAAATCTATATATAGTTTTCTAATTTTTTGTCATAAGAGAGAGCTTAGTGTGTGGAATTTTGGGATAAAACCCTAAGACGATTTTAGCTACTTTTTCAGGGCTTTTTGCCTTGAGATCTTCCATGTTTCATTGAAAGATAAGTTATCAATTAATCATTCAATATGTCTATGTGTTGTTTGATTCTATCTTATTCTTGTCTTTTGTTTAACATGTTAGGCTAAATTTATCTTGTGTTTGCTTAGATCTAATGAAACCTAGCTATTGATTATTGGTTGTTAGTGTGTTATTAGTTGTATTGGATGATTGTTTATCTATGTTAGGCTTAAGAAAACTGGCTAACTTCCTATTCGGTAACTTGCTTGAACGTCTTAAGAAACATGAACCAAATGCGTACTAAAGGTTTTTATGGTTGTATTTAATGCACAAGCGAATTCTAGTGATCCCATGTTAGGAGCTTCCTAGCCGGCTCGACATAGGAGTGAAGTAGGAGCTTGTAGAGTTGGGGAAGTAAGTACGCCACCCCACGAATGGTATTAAGGAATACACCCGTCATCCACGCGACTAATACACACTAATTAACCGGTAAAAGATAGTTAGGGAGTAAGGAAATCTAAGTAAACACATTTCTCTACACATAAGTTTCTCACCACATTTCATTTTTGTTATTTTATTTTATTTGCATTCGTAGTAATTTGGGTTAGTTGACTAGCAACTAATTCCGCCCACTCCTTCAAACCCGAGATTTTACTTGCTTTCATAAAATTATAAAAACATAAAAAAGAATCTTCCTCAACCCTTAGACCTAATTAGAGTAGCCTTTCATACCTAACGAACACTATTCCCTGTGGAGAACGATCAATCCCCCGTACTTACCACTACACTATACTACATCGGTCAGGTACACTGCCTGGTGGGGTTGTAAGCCTCTTGAGATCCCTCGAGAGGTAAAACCTGTTGTAAGGTTACAAAACCACGCAATCAAGTTTTTGGCGCCGCTGCCGGGGAATAGTTATTGTTTAGGTTGAATTTTTATTTCTATTAGGTCTACTCACTAGATTCCTTTCTAGTGAGATTTTTATTTTATTTTTCTAGGTTTTCTTTAGTCTATCTATTTTCTTCGTGTCTTTGTTCGTAACCATTACCGTCCGACATCATGGAAGATGGTAATATCCTTAACCCACACAACCCACCACCACAACAACCACAACCACCTCCTAGAGCCCGTACTTTAGGAGAGTATTCCCGTCCTAGCCACCATGGCTATCGAAACACCATTGAGCTCACTCAAGGAGCCAATATCACACCCTTGCGATCCGACACCATCCGGTTGGTGCAAAGCGGATGCGCATTTCATGGACTTCGTTCTGAAGATCCTAATCAACATCTCAAGGAATTTCTTAAAATCGTTGATTCTATAGACCTTGATGTTGCCACTCGAGAGACGACCCGATTGCGTCTCTTCCAATTCTCTTTGCGGGACCAAGCTAGTCAGTGGCTAGAACGTCAACCCGCAGGATCCATTACCTCTTGGGATGATCTCACCACTCGTTTCCTTGCTCAGTTTTTCCCACCGGGAAGAACTACCAAGCTAAGGAATGATATCTTGATGTTCCAACAACGTCAAGGCGAAACCCTCTACGAGGCATGGACTCGATTCAAGGACTTACTCCAAAAAGTCCCCCACCATGGCATAGAACTTTGGCTCCAAGTCCAAATCTTCTATGACCATATCAATCTCTCCACGAGGCAAACCATTGACCAATCGGCCGGTGGCAAGCTACGTGATCTAAGTGCGAAACAATCATGGGCTCTCCTAGAGGATCTTGCTCTTTATGACAACGAAAGTTGGAGTGATCCCCGTGATTTGAATAAAACGGTCAAGGCAATATCTTTGCCTTCTAACAATTCAAGCACTTCCGACCGTAGGATCATAGAACTTGAAGACCAAGTCAAGTTTCTCATGAAATCCTACGAGGCTCCTAAACTTTCAAACCAAGTGAACAAAATCACTTCTTCATGTGAATTATGTAGTGGTCCCCACGACACTCGTGATTGCATGGAACTCCCCGAACAAGCTTTTGTGGACTACGCATCCTCGCGTACCGACGGAGCGGGAGACAAGTGGTACACTTTCAAACCCGAGCCAAACCATTACGGTGATACATACAACCCCTCATGGAAAAATCACCCGAACCTTAGGTGGAAACAAAACCAAAACTCGCAACAAACCAATTCTTCCAACCCACCTAATCGTTTCCAATCAAGCGGTTCCAACTCGAACCGTACTTTCAACAACAATCCTTCCGGCGATGGTAGTACCAATAACTTTGAAGGATTGATTTCCCAATTTATGGCATCTCAAGAAGCTCGGATAGCTAGATTCGAGACCGAATTCAATCAACAACAAACTGAGATGACCAATAAAATTGACAACTTGTTGAAAGCCCTCAATAACCAAGTGCTATCACCTCCGCATAAGGACGCTAGGAACACAAATAGCGGACCCCAAGTCAAAGACCCTTCTTCATCCAAACATGTCCACTTCGTCAACGTTGTCACTATTAGACCAATCGATAGGAGCATGGAAGAAAGTGACAAGAATGAGGGTAGGATAGAAAGTGAACCTAAGGATGAGGATAGGAAAGTCGAGGTTGATAAGGAAGTTAGGACAAGTGTGATTGAGGAAGTAGATAATGATGAGGACTACTTCAATAAGCTACCCACTAAGGAAGAGCGCGCATATCATACAAACTTATTCGATGACCCCGAGACACCATACTTCCTAGGTAGACCAATCATAGAAATAGGCGACCCTTCTAAACTCAACATACCATGCAACATCGGACATCTACATGTGTGGAAAGCCTACATCGACCTTAGATCACCCATAAACATCATGACTAGAGCCCACTACAACTTGATAATGAAGAATCAACTTGGGTATAGGATGTTCCCTGACAAGGGTTGGATGAGTAACTTCACGGGAAGAGTTAAGGGATTACCGGTTTATGTAGGAAACTTCACCTATGTCACCGACTTTGTAATTGTAGAAGATATCCGCCCAATAGTCGATGCATCCTTGACTCAAGTGGTTTTTGGAAAACCATTTGTTGAGGTCTCTAGAATGACTTATGAACCTTCCTTAGGGATAGTTAGATTTAAGGATGAGACCGATGAAGTAAGCTACCAAATGCCATATAAGATAGAACAATTCCAACACTTGTCAAATGTTGAGAAGGAGCTCAAGCAAGCGGTCTACTATAGGAATGATGAGGATAGAAGTAAAGGAGTAGACTATGTTATGGAAAGGATATTCGGTTTCTACAAGGATTGTTTGAAATTAGGACCGGAATATAAAACCGGGAAGGAGAATGGCCTAGGAACCGTGACCGATGATGGAGTCACGTAATGTACGTGACTTTGAGTCTAGCTACAAGACTCGTTAATAAAGAAAAGCGCTTCTTGGGAGGCAACCCAAGCTTTATTTGCTTTATTTGCTTTGTGTGTTTATTTATTTGTTTGTTTGTTTTTATTTGTTTCCGTATGTGTGTTTAATTTTTATCATTATTGATTCATGTTCAAAACTAATTTGTGAAAATGCTTTATTTTGTTTTTAACTTCGTCTTAACTACATATAAAGGTATTTTGCAAAAGTTAAGTGTAAGGGAAATCTAAATCGGTTTATTAGAACACAAATGAACATGAATCATAATAATATTAAATTAGCATACATATTAGTGTGTGTTTGAGTCAAATGCTTGTACCGAGTCATAATGATGTTTTGCAGGATTTCCAGGAAGTAAGGTAAAGGTTTTTCCAGAAATTTTCCGGAAACTTAAAATGAAAATTTTTGTCAGGTCATTTCTGACGGCGTCAAGGTTTATAACCTGACGGCGTCAGATTTAATTTTCAGAAATTTTTGAAAGTTTTGTTTTTAAAAAAAAAAAAAAAAAAAAGTTTTTATTAAAATCTCCAACTTATAATCTCCAGGAATCTGCAAAGTTATCATTCCACAAGCATTATATCCTTATATATAGATTTTATCCCGCCGATGTTATGCAGGTTTTCGTGTTTGTTTTCTCAGGTTTAACAGGTTATTTTGGACAAGGAGATGTTTTTGGAATCAAGCTTATGGCGATGCATTAGTCATGGAGCTTCAACATTACTTTGGAGGAAGATTTAACCGTGTAATTTCATTATCCACCGAGCGAATCAGGGGAGTATTTGATTTCATTCTTTTACTTTTTGCTTTTACATCTTATTATTTGAACATTGGGGACAATGTTCATCTTAAGTGTAAGGGGAGGGTAAAAGTACGATTTTAGAGAATACAATTGCGCTTGATTTTTGTTTGTTTGATGGTAGATGTGTAATAAAACTGAGAGAAATACTTGTTAAGGTAATTTTAGTGCCAAATTTAAAATTTTTTACAACATATAGGAGTGAAACTTTGATCTTAATGAGCGTCTCACGGATAGGAGTTATATAACTAGCACAAAAAACCGTACCACTAAAAAATTTTCCACCCCAAATATGTGAGGTTCACCCCTAGAATTGGTAGGAAAAGCATTTATGCTATGATGTGTGTACCGGTAGCACTTAGATTCTAGAACTTGCGTTAGGACCATTCCGAGGCCACAAGTGAGACTACATTCGTGTAGTTAGATTTACTACATGATAAGAGGCATTAGGATTAACCCATTGTTTTACACCTGTGTTTTTGTTATAATTATTTTGGCTACATTGGTCAAGTACTTCTCCCACACCCTTTGCGTTGTACTCATTTTTAGTACACGATACCCCTAGTACACCCCTCAGAGCCTATCTTTTCGTTTTGACCTTTAAGCATTTTACTTAAAGGAAGAATTTGTTACACCCCACTTAAATGTACACCCAAATCGCCTTAGCCTACCTTGTATGCACTCATTTTTAGTGCATTATTGTTACAACATTTGTTTAAACCCAAGTTAATTATCTAGTTGATTACATGGTTGCTAAGTCGAGTCATATCCTTGTACATATTGTTTTGGGACGATTGGGACTCATGGGTAAAGTACTAGTATAATGGAGTAATGGGGAAGAACATCATTTATTACCCCCATATGTGCTAAATATTTTAAAAGTACTCCAAGTTTTTCAATTATCTTAATTCGAGTCATTAGAATAGTTATTTGTAAAGTTATGTAAAAGTTCAAGTGTAAGGGGGATGCAATGCCCCTATGATGTATTATTTTGGATGGTAGGGCAAAAGTGTATGCACAAAAAAAAAAAAAAAAAAAAAAAAAAAAAAAAAAAAAAAAAAATCGAAAAAAAATCAAGAAAAATACAAAAAAATGAGAAAAAGAAAAATAGAAAAAACATACGGACTACCATCCCGTTTTATTTTATGTTCGTTTTATATTTTTGTTATTTTGTTATTTCGTTTCTAGCTTAAGATCGAGTCTAGTCTTGGCTTAGCAACATTGTATAGTACATGTAATTGATCAAGATTTTTAACTCGCCACCAGTAAAATATCCTTTATCCAACAAAACCGTGTTTTCCTTTTCCCTACACCTAACGTTATAACCCATTTAAAAGCCCTCTTTGATAGTTTATCTTAGGTGCTTACGCCTAGTGGAGGAGGTTTTCGATCCTTTCCCAAGCCTATGGTAATCTATTTGCTATGACAGGTAGTGAGAGATATTTTCCGTTTTCATTTATGAGATTTATTTTGATGACACTTGAGAGATGTGAGTATCTAAACACTACTTGTGAGGTGCTAGTATGTAATCTCCGTGCTTATTATGATTGAAGTGGAACGATTATTTGTTGTAATTACTTTTATGTTAGCATTAAATGACCCCTAACTTGTATTTTGATTAGAATAAAAGCGCATTTGCTTGAGGACAAGCAAATCTCAAGTGTAAGGGTATTTGATGAAGCGAAAAGTGTACCGCTTTTAAGGGGTCATTTAAGCCTTAAATCGTATTTATTTGATCAAATATTGCCCTAAATCGTTCCTTTTGTCATTTTAGGTACTTTTGAGGAGAAATCTGGAAAAGGAGGCATTTTGGACGTTTTTGGAGCATTAAAGTGAAGAAAACGGCAAAGTCTCAAAAATCGGCTAAAAGTTACTCTTGACGGCGTCAAGATTTACTCTAGACGGCGTCATGCCTTGGCAAGAAAAGTTGGACGTGAAATTTACTCATGACGGGCCAGTGAAAATAGCATGTGAATTCTGACGGCGTCACGCTTTAACTTGATCAAGGGCGTCACGGCTTAAATCATAAGGGGACGGCGTCACGTTCATGGTTAGACGGCGTCAAGCCTTGATAAGCCAGAATGGATTTTTGAAGAGCTAAAGAGGGACGGCGTCAAGAAGGTCATCCGGGAACCCTAAAAGCGGCGAGGTGACGGCGTCACACTCCATGAGGTGACGCCGTCAGATCCAAAAATCTATATATAGTTTTCTAATTTTTTGTCATAAGAGAGAGCTTAGTGTGTGGAATTTTGGGATAAAACCCTAAGACGATTTTAGCTACTTTTTCAGGGCTTTTTGCCTTGAGATCTTCCATGTTTCATTGAAAGATAAGTTATCAATTAATCATTCAATATGTCTATGTGTTGTTTGATTCTATCTTATTCTTGTCTTTTGTTTAACATGTTAGGCTAAATTTATCTTGTGTTTGCTTAGATCTAATGAAACCTAGCTATTGATTATTGGTTGTTAGTGTGTTATTAGTTGTATTGGATGATTGTTTATCTATGTTAGGCTTAAGAAAACTGGCTAACTTCCTATTCGGTAACTTGCTTGAACGTCTTAAGAAACATGAACCAAATGCGTACTAAAGGTTTTTATGGTTGTATTTAATGCACAAGCGAATTCTAGTGATCCCATGTTAGGAGCTTCCTAGCCGGCTCGACATAGGAGTGAAGTAGGAGCTTGTAGACTTGGGGAAGTAAGTACGCCACCCCACGAATGGTATTAAGGAATACACTCGTCATCCACGCGACTAATACACACTAATTAACCGGTAAAAGATAGTTAGGGAGTAAGGAAATCTAAGTAAACACATTTCTCTACACATAAGTTTCTCACCACATTTCATTTTTGTTATTTTATTTTATTTGCATTCGTAGTAATTTGGGTTAGTTGACTAGCAACTAATTCCGCCCACTCCTTCAAACCCGAGATTTTACTTGCTTTCATAAAATTATAAAAACATAAAAAAGAATCTTCCTCAACCCTTAGACCTAATTAGAGTAGCCTTTCATACCTAACGAACACTATTCCCTGTGGAGAACGATCAATCCCCCGTACTTACCACTACACTATACTACATCGGTCAGGTACACTGCCTGGTGGGGTTGTAAGCCTCTTGAGATCCCTCGAGAGGTAAAACCTGTTGTAAGGTTACAAAACCACGCAATCAATATGGTTAGGTTTTTCAAAATCAATGAAGCCCGGAGGCTGTGCAACATAAACATCCTCATTTTTAAAACCATTTAAAAATGCACTTTTGACATCTATTTGAAATAGTTTAAAATCATTTGCACAAGCGTAAGCAAGAAGTATTCTAATAGACTCTAATATAGCTACCGGAGCGTATATTTCATTATAGTCTATTCCTTCTTGTTGATTATAGTCTTGTGCCACTAACCTAGCCTTGTTTCTAGACAGAATGCCATTTTCATCAAGTTTATTCCTAAACATCCATTTAGTTCCTATGATTGTTTTATTCTTAAGTAATGGTAATAAGTCCCAAACTTCATTTGCAGTGAATTGGTTCAACTCTTCTTGCATGGCTACTACCCAAATTTTATCTTTTAAAGCTTCACCAACACTCTTAGGCTCTATGGTTGATATGAAACAAAATAAATTACTTTTTTTTTTTGGGCTTGTGACCTAAGAGTTGTTTCATTAAATCTTCCAATTACTTTGTCTAAAGGATGATTCTTAGATTCCTTAATATTGGCTATTTTGACATTTTCTAATGGTTCCTCTTCAATGTCGTTTCCTAAGTCTTCCTTGTTATAAATTTTGATAGCTTCTTCTTCAATTAAATCATCATCCACCAAGGGAAATATTTTGGATGGGGGAGAACTTTTATCGAATGTCACATTTAAGGACTCCTCGACTTTCATGGTATGTTTAATGAGAACGATGTTGGCTTTGTTATTTTGGGAGTAGCCTAAGAAAACACCTTCGTATGACTTTGGGTCAAACT
The DNA here is from genome assembly GCA_021014915.2 of Artemisia tridentata subsp. tridentata. Lineage (NCBI taxonomy): Eukaryota > Viridiplantae > Streptophyta > Magnoliopsida > Asterales > Asteraceae > Artemisia > Artemisia tridentata. The sequence goes on from CP139505.1 coordinate 245,937,367, forward strand.
TGGTAAGGTAGTCTTTAGTGTTTAAAATGAAGCACTTGCTTCTAAACACGTTTAAGTAATCCATCGTGGGTTTTCTACCTCTAAATATTTCTTAAGGTGTTTTGCCTAAAATGGGTATAATCAAAATTCTATTTAATATGTAGGTGGAACTATCTACAACATTGCATCAAAAGTTTTGTGGTATAGATTGTTCTTTTAACATTGTTATGGTCATTTCTTGTAGGGTGTGATTCTTTTTTTCAACTACCCTATTTGATTGAGGAGAGCGAGGAGCCAAAAGAATTGTGAGTAATGCCATATGCGTCACAATAAGCTCCGAATTGCACTTTACTGTCAAATTCCCGACCATGATCCGTCTTAATAGAAACAATGGGACAACCTTGTTTATTTTGAATTTTCTGGCTAAAAATTTCAAAATATTCAAAGGCTTCATTTTTAGTTTTTAAAGTTTTTGTCCAAGTATATCTATAATAGTCATACACTATTAACAAAGTATATAAGTTCCCTCCATAACTCCGGATAACGGATGGACAAAACAAATCCATGTGTAAAAGTTCTAGAGATCTAGAGCTTGAGACCATATTCTTAGTGTTATGGCTAGCGTGAGCTTGTTTTCCAATTTTACAAGTATCACAAAAATGTTGGTCATACTTTAGCTTAGGAAAATTCCTAACGCGCTCCTTTGATGATAGAGATTGAACTAAACACATATTAGCGTGTCCTAGTCTCCTATGCCACAAAGTGGAGTTTCATCCATAGTGGCAAGACAAAGTTTATCTTGTGACTTGTTTTCAATTTTCATGACGTATAGCCTATTTTTCCTAATCCCTTTCCCTATAGTTATGTAATCCTTAGCTATTTCACTATCGTATTCACTAAAGATTACTTTGCACTTTTTGTCACAAATTTGTCATACGTTAAGTAAGTTAAATGCTAAGCTATCTACGTGCTCAATATTATTAATAATGAGAGAGTCATGATGAATTGTGCCTTTTTCTGATGACCTTGCCTTTTAAGTTACTAGCAAATACTACGTTACCTCCGTCGTATGCTTGATATATTGAGAATAGACTTTTGTTCCCGGTCATGTGTTTCGAAAAACCACTATCCTAATCCACTCATCCGGTTCGAAGCCAATCTTCAAACATACCTATTTAAACGACACAAAAACTCAAACATTTGGTCCCCAATATCTCATGGGTCCATAAGTGTTAGCTTTAAACATCCAATGCATTTGTTGCATTTAGTTCGAATGTTGAAATGGTGGAAAAATTCCCCAAGGCAAGTAATTTTGATGATGGTAGTTATTCCAAGTCATGGGATAATGATTTGGGTGACTTTGTCTTCTAGAATTACTTCTAGGTTGCGGTGTTGAAGACCGAGGTCGAGAAGAATCAATTTTTCTAGGAGGTGAAGTTTTCGATCTAAATTCGGTTTTTGCAAATCCTACTCCATATTTTAAAGATGATTTATAAAATTGCTTAACCTCCTTTTCACTAGAATTGGGTACCTTAACATTATTTACAACTAAGTTTTTTGATTTCGGAGTCAAGTCTTGTTTCAAATTTGAAACTTTTATGCTAATAGGTAATGATAGACCCACGGATCCCTTTCGATAAGGGATATGTCTGGCGTAAGCGATCCGTTGGTACCTAATGATATTTTTGTTTGTTTTACAAATTTTACTTGTTTTGTTTCACTTGTCAATGCTTCATTTTTGTTAAAACCAAGTCCCATTTTATCACTAGGAGGTTTTTGAACATTCAAAATTTCCTTTAAAGAACGAGTACTCTTTTCAAATTTTGTGGACTTTGACGCTTCTTCTAAAAGTGTGGTTTGCATAGTTTTAAGTTTTTCATTTTCGATACGAAGTTCTTGACATGTTTCACATCCTATGTCAATCGCTTTGTTTCTCTCAAGTCTCTTGATTTTTTCTTTTAGTTCCAAAACTTCATTTTTTAAAAGACTATTTTTATTTTTATTTTAAACTTATTTTTGTTTATGACTTTTAGACTAAGTTCACATAATTTTTATACTCGTTTTAAAATGTATCATCATCAATGGAAGAATTATCATCACTATAATAAGAAGAGTCAGAATGTACTTCATAAGATGCTTAAGCCATAAGACATGTTCCTCATTGGTCTTTTCATCATCTTCCTCACTGCTATCACTCCAAGAACCTCTGACAAAAGCCTTTTGGTTCTTGTATCTCAGTGGTTTCGGACAATATCCGATGAGATGATTTGGGTCTCCGCATCTAAAATATTTCCTTTCATTCTCCGCGTATAAAACATTTCCTTTCTTATGATCCCGGTTTCTTTGAAATGATTTCTTTTCATCACACGGTTGCCTAACATATCCACCTCTTCTCTTAAAGAACTTATTAAAGTCCTTACCACCATAGCATACTCTTCGTTTTCACTACCCGATGTGGAAGTCTCGTCATCACTAGACTCCTTTTTTGCTTTCAAGGCAAGAGACTTTACCCTATCTCTTTTGCCCTTTACAATATCATAGTCTTTTTCCATTATCACTTCATGCACTTTGAGATTCCCGATAAGTTCATCAAGTGATAGTGATGATAAGTCTTTCGATTCTTCAATCGCGGTGACCTTTGCCCTCCACTTCGAATGAAGTGCCTTAAGAAACTTTCTAACATAGTTCTTACTAGAAAAACCTTCATCAAGAGTGTTAATACAAATAAGTTTTGATATAACAAACATAATATTATTTCAAGTAAAGTTTATAAGTTTTAAACATATAGTTTTTTAACAAATCATTTATATCACTAAAGGTATGAATAAATGATTATTGAAAGTCTTTAGCAATGATCAAGGAACATTCTAGTCAACACATCATTTACTAGCTATATATTATTTTTCAAGTGTTTACACTATTTTTGAAAAATAACATGCACATTTTTACTTGCGCATTTTCTTTTAAACAACTAGACATATACACATTTTTATTTACAAGTTATTTTCCTATTAAAAGAAAATCAAAATAAATATTTACATCATGCATGAAGTCATCCTTATTTGACTTTTATGTCAAGTCACATCATATATCTTTCTAAATCTGGAGTTGACTTTGTAAGATTTGATTTGATTATTGTTCAAAAATCTTTCCAAATCAAAGCTATCAGCAGAACCCATGGATCCCTTCGATAACGAAGCACGGATCCCTTCACAAAAGGGATCCGTGGATTCGTGGGACTGATGTTTGTTGCCTATAAATAGCATCCTCTTTCTACCATTTTAATGCACGAATTATGTACACATTTCTCTCATATTTTTCATTCTTTTCTAACTTCAGTCTCTTGATTATTACATAGCTTTCCATACTCATTTTACTGATCATCCGGTAACTTCTTTGTTGAAGGAAAGACCACCACAACTCACATACAAGACTTCTAAGCAATAATCCTCCTGTAGCTAGTTGTCATTCACTTTGTTAAATTATTTAGTTGTTTGCATATCATTCACATAAACATACATTGTACATCACCTCATATACCTTTGTAGAGTTTAGATCGGTTAGATCTTAGGTTGGTTCTACCTCGAACTAGAACTCAATATCTAGCTTTGTATCGGATAAAGTGTAAGCGACGTTAAGTTGGTTCTACCTCGAACTAGAACTCGGTATCTAGCTTTGTACCGGATAAAGTTTAAGGGACGTTGTAAGGTTTCTCCACTGGTTAAGGAGTTTGTTGACATAGTGATTACACACTCTCGAGTTGGGTACTCGGGGAGTGGAGTAGGGTGAAGAAAGGAGTTTTCGTAGTAACCACTATAAATACATGTGTCTCGATTTGATCTTTTCATTCTTTACTTTTTACTTTGCATTCCATTTATAATCCTTCCACAAACATATTTATAACATCGAAAGATTTCACATAAACTTGAATCAATTACTTTGAAATTAAATTCTAGTCGAGAAAACTATTCAACCCCCCATTTTAGTTTTTTACAAAGAGCTTTTAAATTAGTAATAATAGTATTAAATCTAGCAAAACCACTATCAATAGATTCATCTTTAGGAATAGAAAATTGTTCATATTGTTGAACAAGAAGATCAATCTTAACTTTGACTTGGCTATTACCTTGATGGGTGATAAGTAAAGATTTTCAAATTTCTTTGGCCGTTTTACACATGAAAATTCTTTCGTATTCTTTCTTGGGTAAAGCATTATAAAGGAGCATTTTAGCTTCATTACTTTTAGCAAGTTTCTTCTTAAGTTCGTCGGTTTGTTTTTCATAAGGAACAATTTCATCTTTTTGTGTGATCGGGTTTTGAAGAACCGGTTTAAAATCACCCTCGGTAATAACATGCCAAAGATCCAGATCTTTTGAATTCGTATAAGTCTCGAATCTAGTTTTCCAATTTATAAAACCATCGCTTTAAAAAAGTGGTGCTATTTGCATATATTGCCCTTCTAGGTATTTGTCGGAATCCATAGATCGATTCAAGTTTTAAAATACAATTTATTTTAAAAACCTTGGTTAACATAGCTCTGATACCAATTGTGAAAAACTAAAATGGATGGTTGAATAGTTTTTACCGTTTTAAACTTTAAGTTTGCGATAGTTTAGATTCAAGTGGATGTGAAATTAACCAACTACGATATATATATATAAATAAACGTAAATACAAGATAATATATAGAATGCAAGACAATATGTAAGAGATGGAAATATCAAATCCCAGCACGAGGATTTATAGTTGTTCGGTTACGAAGTTCCTCTTCAACCTACTCCACTCCACGTGTACCCAACTCGAGAGTTCACTTCATAATCTCAACAAGCTTCCATTAGGTGGAGAAAACCATACAACGTCGCTTATAATATTTTTCGACACTAAGCTAAATGTCGAGTTCTTGTCGAGGTAGAACCAACCCTTCACACTCGTATTTTCAGGACTAAATACTAACCGGAACTCTCTATTGTGGTGTATGATAAGTGATTATGAACTTGGTTTATGGTGGTGAAATATGATAATGCAACAAATGTTACAAATGCATGAACTAACTACAACACTTGAATCTTGAAGATTTCTTGTGTTCATCTCTTGCACCTAAATCGGTTAATTCTTGGATCACTTAAAATGGATATAAACAAGTGAAATGATCAAATAAATAGGTATATAAAAGTGAGAAAAGAATGTAGAAAAATAGTGGCAAGAAGTGGTTTGAAAGTGTGAAAATGGCCTTCTATTTAAGCAAACAAGTGATGTCCAAGCTCCTCCGACGGATCCATGGATCTCATATCAATAAGGGATATGTGACCCACTTAGGAGAGTTGTGGGCTGCCAGGACAGTCTCTTGTTTGTCTTTTGTTGTGGTTTGTAAATCTTAGAAAAATCTTTTTTAATCTTTTACATAATCTTGCAAAATTATGTTTCTAGAAACCAAATCTAATTTACATTTTATTAAAACATTTTTACTTGTACACAAAATAACTTGCAAGTAAACTTTTGTAAAAATGTTTTGTAAACATCAAAATGTAATGTGTATGAGAAAAATGTTTCTTTGACCATCAATCAAGTTTACTATCCATTATTTATACCTTAAGTGATTTTGTGTCAAAACAAAAATTTACGACTAACAACTTATTTACGCCACTTTTACGAAGAATGTTTTTATATTTTTTATTATCAAAACTTAGTGAAGTTAAAAAAAATAGAAATAAATTTTTTACGCTTCATTTGTATTAACAGAAAGGATGCCAGCTATTTACTTTCTTCAATTCTATTCTTTATATTTAATTGGACAAATTGCATAAAAATTTACTGGTTTTATGTTCAATTCCAATTTAAGGTACTAATTTATTTTTTTCTCAATTTAATGTATGGAACTTTTTTTGTGTTGCAATGTTAGACAATTTACAGGTTATCAGGTTACCAATAAGGAGTTAGCAGGTCACCCACTAGTTTCTCTTAGTTAAACCCTCTGATTTTAATATCCATTAATTTGCTAACATCTTTTTTTACCGAGGCCCCATTTGTGTTAAATAAATTGATTGATTTTGTTAATGTCTTTGGATAAATGACTTTGTCTCTCAAGATACATCATATTTAATATTACTTATTTACTTGAGGATTTTTCCCTTTGTTAATATCTTTGGATAAATGATTGTCATTCGTTTTAGACGAAGCCTATATTTATTGCTACTCGACTTAACGCATCTAATAACCATGTTTCTCATTGGAGAATCATGGTATCAATTTAGTATGAGATCTTACTTTCGTTACAGATTACTTTTTATGGTTTATGTTACTTACTTTCTCATCTAATGTTAAAATTTGTGAAGTACTAAGTTTGCTTTACGTCTTTAATATAATGTATAAAAGAGAAAGATGAAGTGGTGTTAGCAAGTGAGGGGTTTATTGTGTTTAAAGTGTAGCAGGTGGTGTATTCGATCAAATATGGTCTGTTCGATCATAAATATTTATCGTGTTCAATGTGAAGCAGGGGTTTCTCGTGGTCAAGTTAATTGGGTTGGTCGGAAGTTAGTTTTTAGTCGGAAGTTGGCTGTAAGTTTGATTGGAGAAGATTGAGTAAGGAGGTGGTAACCTGCAACCTTTTATACAGGTAAAAGTTTCTCAACATTGCAACACAAAGAAAGTTCAATACATTAAATTGAGATAAAAAAAATGAGTACCTTAAATTCAAATTTAACATAAGATCGGTACCCTTTTATGCGATTTGCCCTATTTAATTAGATTTTTTTTATTAAAATCATAAAACCTATTACATAAAACCTTAGCATCTTGACATAACAAGATAATTTTTTCTTCATTAACAAAAATGTTTCTTTACCACTCAAGGTCATTGTTGTCGACGAAAATAGTTGGTAACAAACTGCCGCTTTTTCTTAAAAAGAAAAAAAAAAAAGTCATGTTGTTGAGAAATGTCACAATAGAGGAGGAAGTCGTCAAATTGCTCGCCAGACGCTCGAGCTCCATGTTTCAAATTTGTTTACCAACTTTCCCATCGAATATAACTCTTACTCGATGCAAACTTCATAACCCGTCGTCAGCTTGCACAATAGGACATGTATTATAAAAAGAGTTAACTACATTTTTGGTCCTCGTGGTTTACCGGGTATAACGATTTTGGTCCAATAGTTTCATTTGTAACGGATCATGTCATATTTTATCTGACCCGTAACGGGTTTAGTCCAATTTTAACACTCCCGTTATCTTTTGCCCTCACGTGACACGCATGTGACGGTAAACTTGTGATTCACTAATATTTCTAGGGACATATAAGTCTTTTAATTTTTCCCGCTATAAACTCTAGGAATTGAGTACCCAGTCAGTCCAATTAATACCCACTCACCTCAAAAATCATCCACCTACCTTCTCATTCACTCCCATCAATAATTTTGATCACTGATAAGTCAAAACCCTAATTGAGATTGATATCCCCAAGAATGGTTTCAACTTGGAAGTTGAGAGAAAAAGGTGCCACATTTAATCCATACGTGAAATATAGTAAGTCATTTTGGTCTTTTGCATATTGTGTTTGGTTTTGTATTTGTTTAAAGGAATGTGTGTTTGATGATCGTTTGTTGTAACTTTTTGATACAGAGAATGAGCCTAATCTTTTTCCCTGAAAATCAACCATGGAGGTCATTTCACTTATTTTCCTGGTCCAAAAAGAACTAGGGCTCCCAGACGTGTATACAGAGGTGGTGATGCGGACTGGTTTGATGATGTTGATGCAGATGGGTTTTCAGTTATAGAAGTATCAGGTATGCTAAAAGAGTTAGGTTATGTGAATCCTAAAATGAAAGTGTATTTCAAAAGACCTACACAAGATTTAGATAAAGGGCTTGAACCACTATTCAAAGATGTTGATGTGTTGGATATGATAACCTATGTGCATAAGTTCAAACTAATGGAGGTATTTGTTGAGCATCCTATTGATAGCATTGCTATAGAAATAGACCTTGAAAACCAGGAAAATGTTGATTTAGAGAATGCTAATGTAGGTTTAGACACACAGGAAAACCAGGAAAATGTTGATGTTAATGTTGATTTAGGGCAGTCAAGTGAGCCTACACCTAGTCATAATGTTGATGAGTTTGATCCTCTGTTTTCTTACCCTGTCAATGAAATGGGACAATCAAGTGAGCCTAGACCTAGTCCTAATGAAACTACTGATGTTAGAGAAGACATTGAAGGTAGTGATAAAAGTGATTCAAATGATGGTAGTGAAGGTAGTGATGAAAGTGATTCACATGATGACAGTGAAGACAGTGATTTTGAGTGTGATCTAGAGGATATGATTAATGATGTTGATGTTGACATGGAAATGTTTAGAAAAAACACTGATCCTAGTGTAGAATGGGTTGGTTCTGATGAGGTAGATCCTAGTGAAGTAGATGCTGATGTTGACATGGAATATGAGGAATGTGACATTGAAGATTTTGATAGTGATATTGATTCTGATGATGATGAGGCTGAGAGGAAGAAAGCTTTGAGGAAGTTAGGAAAAGCTAACAAGTCTGTAGATGGTAAGTTTTATACTAAAAACTTTTATGTTAGTCAAACATTTGCTAACAAAGAGTTGATAAAACAAATGGTGACAAGAATTTCAGTTGAGCAGAGGAGGAAAATATATTTGACTAAAAATGATAAGGTAAGGGTAAGAGCAGAGTGCAGAGGTATTATTCCTCAGTTTTCTAATAGTGGGCCAAATGTTGATGGGCTGGGTGAAGGCAACAGTCAAGGCCCAAGTGTAAGTCAAGGTCCAAGTGGGGTGGATTCCAAAAAGAAGTCAACAAAAAAAGGGTTAAAGACAGTTGGTGGGGAATTAAAGTGCCCTTGGTTATTGCACTGTTCTAAACCTAGGGGGGAAGGCACATGGTATGTGAAAATATTTCAAGATACCCATACTTGTCTTAAATCCAGGACTGTCCCAAAGTGTACAGCTTCATTTCTATCTAAAGAGATTGAGCAAACAATCAAACCAAATCCTAAAATACCCCTTTCTGCTCTCAAAGATCAACTATCAAAGAAGTATGAATTAGGTCTGTCAAAACAGAAGATCTTTAGGGCAAAACAAATGGCACAACAGAAGGTGATTGGAGATCACACAAAACAATATGCTCAGTTGAGACAATATTGCTTAGAGTTGAAAGAGAAGAACCCAAATACAACAGTCACGATTGATGTTGAAAGAAACTTTGAAGCTGATAGTCAGACAAGGAAGTTTAGAAGAATCTATGTTTGTTTAGGGGCTTTGAAAAGTGGATTCAAAGCTGGGCAAAGAGATCTTTTAGGCCTTGATGGTTGCTTTATGTCTAGGCCATTTCCTAGTCAGATCTTAACAGCAGTAGTTGTGGATCCAAATAATGGAACATATCCTTTGGCTTATGCAGTGGTTGAGTCAGAAACTAAACAATCTTGGCTTTGGTTTCTTGACTGCCTTGGAGATGACTTAGAGTTGTTCAGAAATTCAAACTTCACATTTGTTACAGACAGGCAAAAGGTAATCATTGTTATTTCATTTTGTTCTACAAAATATACAAACCTGTTTGTGTTGTGCAAAAGTATTTAACTCATTTAATTCTTTTTAGGGGATTATACCAGCATTGGCAGAGTTGTTCCCAGCAGCATAACACAGGTTTTGCCTAAAGCATATCTATGATAATATGAAGTTGCAATGGAGAGGAAAGCAATTTAAGGATCTATTATGGAGATGTGCAACTGCAACTACCATACCACAGTTTAACAGAAACATGGAAGAACTCAGGGCAGCAAACAAGGAGGTGTATGAATGGTTAAGACTGATTCCTCCTCAGCATTGGGCAAGGTCCCACTTTTCTCGTAAGTTTAATTCATCCCGAACACTATCATTTGAAACTGCATAATTTCATATCAGTCAAAATTCATACTTAGACTATTCTAATTGCAGCAAGACCTCATTGTGATGTTCTTTTGAACAACATGTGTGAGGTTTTAAACAGACAACTTTTGGATGGAAGGGATAAGCCTATAATTACATGCCTTGAGTTTATAAGACACTATTTGATGAAAAGGATTGTGATAGTTCAAAATGTAATTAGGAAGACTACTGGTCCACTAACCCCTGTTGCCACTAGAATGTTTGATATCATTAAGAAAGAAGCTGCCCAATATGATGTTACATGGAATGGTGGGGATTTGTATCAAGCATCTGGTCCACATGGTGACCAATGTGTGGTCAATGTGACTGCAAGAACTTGTTCTTGCAGAAAGTAGGATTTGACTGGGATGCCATGCAAACATGAAGTGGCATCTATCTGGAACATGGCAGAGAATGGTTTGGAACCTGGGATACCTGAGTCATGGGTACACCCAAGTTATTGGCTAGCAACTTGGGAGGAAATGTATAGCTTTAAGATCAACCCTTGTGTTGGTCTAGATATGTGGCCTCCATCAGATAGCCCTATAATTATAACCCCACCAGATTATCACACTCCCATTGGCAGGCCTCCAAAAAAGAGAAAGAAGAGTGCTGCAGAGTTGTATGATGGAATGGTAAAGAATGGTAAACTGAGTAGGGCTGGGAAAACTGTGACTTGTATGAAATGTCATCAGAAAGGTCACAATAGTAGAGCTTGTAGAGGTAGAAGAGAGTCTCAGTCTACTGAAAGAACATCACAGTCAAGCCAAAGAGCAACAAAAGCAAAAAAACCCACTAAAAGACCATCACAGTCAAGCCAAAGGGCAACACAGTCTACACCATCTCAAGTTGCCCCAGAAGTGGTACTATCTCAGTCTGCAAATGTGCCATCTCAGTATGCAAATGTGCCATCTCAATCTGCAAATGTACCATCTCAGACTGCAAATGTGGTACCATCTCAGTCTGCATCATCAAGTTTCAAGTTTTCCAAGAGAAGTGCAAGCAGACTATCACCTATCAAAGCTACTAACACTGCACCAAAACCTTCTGAAGGTCCAAGTGGAAATTGATGTGTTTTAAGACTTGTCTTTTGTTTATGTATTATGAATTTGGTTATGTGTTTTAAGACTTGTGTTTTGGTTATGTATTATGACTGTTGACTATTATGACTTGTGTAAGACTATTATCACTTTTGTATTTGGAAATGTTTTATGAGTATGGTATTTGCAGTATGTTTGTTATTTGCAGTATGTTTTATGACTTGTTTGTTCATTGTTGTGTGACTGGTTTTACAACTACAAACAAACCAATTTGACCCATTTGACATGTTAAATAAGTCAACTACAACAAATCTTGAAAAGTCGTAATAGCATTCCATTAACTTGATGCCAAAACACAAAAGACCTACTGACATTATCTAATACATTACAGTCACTTCAAACCAACAACAACCAACTTCATTTAAGAATAAAATACAACACAAATAACAACCAACTAAACCCTAACATGATCTTCATTCTTCTTGCTTCACCTTGGTACCTTGCAACAGTACCTTGTAACCCATTCATGTTTCGTAAAAGCCCAGGAATAATCTGAACAGCTCTTTCACAAATTGGTGGGTCGTACCAATCAATAATACCAAAATTTGTGCCCTAATAAAAAACATCACCAAATTAGGGAAAATATGTGATATTTAAAAGATCTCATAATTAAGGTCTTACCCTTCTAGAACAGCAATAGAAAAGCCTTCCTGGATTAATATCAGTCCATGATGTTCGAACAATTGCTCTCGAATGGCACCTTGGACAATGAACCATGGTTGTGTGTTATGCGTGTTTTTGGATTTAGGTTTCACTATAAGTGAGTTAGAAAAGAGAAGGGAAGAGTATATAAAGAGGATTGATAAGGAATGACTAATTTGCCCTCAAATTTTAGTCAACTAAACGAGTTAACGGTCAAAGATAACGGGAGTGTTAAAATTGGACTAAACCCGTTACGGGTCAGACAAAATAAGACATGATCCGTTACAAATGAAACTATTGGACCAAAACCGTTATACCCGGTAAACCACGAGGACCAAAAATGTAGTTAACTCTTATAAAAATGAAAGAGAAAAAATAGTTATCCCAAAAATATAGAATCTTGTATTTTATTTTTATTTTTATTTTTTATTTTTTTTTTGTGCCTTATCAATTAAGTAGCCCAAGTGTTTTCTTTTTCAAATATTTTTCAACAACTTTTTATTACATGCTTCCTTTTATGGGTCGCATTTTTTTTTTTTTTTTTTAATATTGGTAGATGTTTTACGAAGTTGAGCTTTTTATCAATTAGTTTTTCTTTTTAATACGATCATATTTGTAAGGTTGTTGTAATATTTTGATAATATTTCTCTATATTTACTTGAGCTAGTTTTCTAATAGTATTATGTTTCTTGTTCACATGCAAGATTATGGTAGACTATGAATATAGGTCTTATAGATACGAAAAAGACTGTAAAATAATTTTCTTTGTTGGGGCTGACGACTTCAAACACGGTTAGGGTGATGGCAATGGAGGATTCGGAATCATGGGAGGATTCCCACCAACTAATCACAGACTGCCATTTGGCAGGCAAAAAAGAGAGGATTCTGAAGCCTAAAGTGTTGGCAGTGAGATGACTATGGAAGATTCGGAATCATGCTTTATTTTATTTATTTATTATTTATATATAATGTTATAAATAATAACAATTATATGCCTCATTTTGATGATGACTGGCTCCTCAAACCATGCTCCTCAAAACCATCACAAACACCACCCTCACCATCACCTCCCTCTTTCACCACCACAAACCCACCACCTTCCCCATCACCACCACCACCACCAAACCCTTCACCCACACCCTCCGTACCACCACAGTCAAACCTATGTCTTGGCTCACACGTCTCGGTTTCGGAACACGCACCCCAACAGACCCATCATCAAACCAGTCATCATGCCTCAAAAAGTTGAATTAAAAAATAATAATAAAAAAAAATTAAAAAAATAAAATACCCAACGGTCAAAAAAAGAGCCGTTGGGTTTGTCTTTTTATGCCTTCATTCTCCATAACTCGTCGGCTTCACCTTGCTTCCAAATCACCAGCCGCTGGCGGCAAAGGGGTTGGCGGCGGTGTTTGCCGGCGGCCTCCCCCCAAGCCGCTGGCGGCATTAGACCCGTTGCCATCACCCTTAGGATTTCCTCAAAATTTGAAACAAATCCAATTGTGCAAACAATGCCCGTTAACTTCAAGCGGTGTGAAGTTGCTGTCAAAACCGTGTGTCATGTTTTTCTTGAGTGATTATAGCACTGGCTCATGATGGCCGACAACTATCAGGAACTTACATTAGCGAACGACCTTAAGAGGCTCGTGGTTTCTGAATTTGCATTCGACGCTTTTTACAGCATACTTTTTGATAATAAATATAATTAGAAAACTTATGCGGCAAATGTCTTTGAAAGACTTCATAGCTATTTTTCACGGTTACGTTCTTTTAACATTATATAGCTCTACTACTTGTAAAGCAAAAACCACTTTTGATTAATTACTAATAATTAGAGAAAAGTTGATTTAATAATACCTTGATTAAGAACGGTAATAGTATCTATCTCAAATTAATATTTTAAATATTAATTTAGTACTCAAACATTCATTAGTCTTTTAGTTAACCGTATACTTTTTTGTTGCATTTGTTACAATTGAAACCTTAAGTGGATTACGGGTTACACCATAAATCGGCAAGACAATCTTGAAAATGTCAATAATAATTTTGGTAGAAAATGAATTATATGGTACTGCTTTACGCGGTCTATGTTATTTTGTAAAAGTTTCAATATTCTATTAAAATTAGAAGAGGTTGTTTGTCTAAACTTATTTGATAAATTTGAGAAGCCAGTAAGCTTTTTTTGTGACGTTCCCTTATATATAAGGGACCGTCACCTATTTACGGGACCGTCCCGACAGACGCTCCTTTTTTTGTCCTTTAGTGGTAAAAATTTATCTGGTGAAAATTTATTTGATTTAGGCGGGAAAAATAACTCTTGGGAATTTGAAATTCAAATTTATTTTTCTTTAAAACATTTCTTTATAAATACAAAAATAATTTGTTTAGTTTATTTTTGTAAAAATGTTTTGTCACATTTATAAAAATGTGAGGTTTAAGGACAAAAATATTTTCTTTGATCACTTAACAAAATTGGTATAGAGTTTGTTCATACCTTAAGTGATGTAGACTTGAGCCGTCGAGAGATGTTGATGCGTTCTGGCATTGATGATTTGTGTAAACGAGTAACTTGTGCACTTTACGTTATGTATTACAAGTTACATGTTTGTCATCATTAAAACATGAAGACACTGTATAGATTAAACGTCGTAACGTTTGCACTAACAATTTCCCCCCTTTTTGATGATGACAAATATGTAAACCGTAACTCATAGCAAAGTGTAGAAGTTCTCTCTCCCCCTTTTGTCGAAGCAAAAAGCTGTCGCCAATGTAGAGGTAGAAAGAAGATCGGCGAGAACTTGAGAGGTAGACTTGAGAAGATGACTCGAGAAGAAGATGACTTGAGAGAAATGCTCGAGCATTGAGGAGAAGTAGAAAACTTGAGAAGATGACTTGATAAGAAGACTTGAGAATAAGCGATGTATTTGCTTGTATTAGAGGAAGACTTGGGAGGACAACTTGAGAAGATGAAGAAGACTTGACCATGTAGACGAAGATGACTTGAGAAGACAACTTGAGAAGAGACTTGAGAAGATAAAGAAGACTTGACCATGTAGACGAAGATGACTTGAGAAGACAACTTGAGAAGATACTTGAGAAGATAACTTGAGAGGAAGACTTGAGAAGACAACTTGAGCATATAGGTTAAAGGATGATCCCCGAATGTATTAGACGATCCCAAATCCCATCATTCAAAGAAGTGAGGTTGCATCATCCTAGTGAAGCCTTGCTCCTATTGCCATGGTTTAACCAACTCCGAACCATGTACCCAACTACTTCCGAGCTCCCCCTAGCTCATTGCATCCCTATTGACTTTAGCATATCCATGAATCAAATATGTTGCAAATGCTTAACCTACATCAAAGGTTAGTTTCAAGCAACAAAGTATGCAAAAGAATATGAGTAGCATTATAGAGGTGGACTACACATAGCAAGAAATGTGTAGATGCGTCAACGATTTGCAACCGAGTTTGACATTTGCAAATGCTCCCCCTTGGTGTGTGCTCCCCCATGTTTGGGCTACCAAAGAATCGAGCGATGAAGGTATGTTACAAAACAGAGTTAGTAGACAAGTGCACATATATATAATAATGATGATATCTATAGCAAGACATTATCAGAGATTAATACATGCATGACTCAAATATGAGTATTCTAATGTATGGCACGAAAGGAATTGAAACTAAACATATATAATTATTGGTTATTTATTAACACATCATTCTCTAACTTCTTCCAAGATAAGTGTCTAATGTCTAGGTGATATAGAGTGAAGATGATATGCTCCTAGATGAGAATGAAGATGACTCTTTAAAGTGGAGAAGTGGGAAAGGATGAACGGAAATGAAGAAAGAAGGTTTTAAGCCAAGATTGACAAGGATGATGTAAAGATGAGAAGGGATGTGTGTAGGAAAAGAATGAAAGGACCGTTTGCACTTACAATGAGTGAGAATGAAAAGAAGTGAGGAAGATGAGAGACTTTAAAGAAGGTACATACTATCCTAGTTTTATTGGGTGCTTTATCAAGAAGAGGTAGATGTGAGAAAAAGAAGATGGATGGTACAAGGGACTATGAATATGGTCTAGAAGTTTTTTTTTTAAGGGATTCTCATGGGTGGTACCAATTGTATGTATAAGTCCTATAAAGAAGAGAATGAAGGAGATGATGAAGGAGAGTGAAGGAGTAAGTCATCAAAAGTGTTAAGATGATAAAAGTGGTTGTTATTTTGGACACGACATGGTGTAGGATGGTTCAAAGTATTGTTTAAGGAGAAAGAAACTGGTCTAGAGAGTGGTGAGTTAAGGATACAGAAAGAGAAAACAGTGAACCAGTTCATAACACCATTACTGGGGACAGTCCTGTAAATAAGGGACGGTCCTTTATATATAAAGGACCGCCCGCATGTTTTTGGGACCGTCGCCAGTGAGGTGCAGAGTCTTTCCAGTTTTCTCTGTTTTTCCCAGATGAAAGGATAGAAATAATCAAATGATTGATTATGTGAGAATCATATTGCCATTAAGAAAGAAAAGAATTGGGCAATAATGATTAAGGAATGATTTAGGGATTTGATAAAGAATGTTTATAGGAATGTTGGGATTATATGGAAAAGTCTGAATAATCATTTGTTGGGTAAGAGGAGAATTTACAAATGATTAGGGAATGTTTTGGAAAAAAGAGAGGTGTAGATAATAAGTAAAGAATGTAGAGAAGTGTGGGAGTAATCTTTCCTAGACAAAAGAGTGGATTATTTGGAAGAGTGCGAGATGGTGATTAAGGAAATGTAAGTCATTTAAGCAGGCATCACATAATAATCAAAGATATTAACGTGCAAAACATCTAAGAAGTTATCCAGATAGCCATACCTAGTCCGTTGTATATTAAATCGACATAGTGTGGGTGCACAAATAACATGTAAGTCATGTAAAGAGATGCATACAAAGCATAATTACTATGAATGCAAGCATTAAGTAAAACATGTTGACATTTAGCACATAACAGCATGTATCATGGACATATATCAAAAAATATAACATTAGAAAAGCTAATTCAAAGCAAAATCTTTCTAAGGAACAAACATTCAATAATTAAGCAAGTAGGCATTAAGCATTTAAGAAAGCATGAAGACATTTAATCATATTTCACAAGAACAAGTTGTTTTCAAATATTAAACACATATATGCAAGTAATCTAGGTTTGTCAAGAAGAATCTTAATTACTACTTGTTTAAAATGAAATCCTAACGGGTAACAAAGATCATCAATGTAAAACATCTTTAGTCAAATGTAGGAATGGAAAATTTTCAAGTTAGAGAATGGATATGAGACTATCAATAGCGGTGCTCAATTAAGGCTAAACACGACCATTTTTACGGGTCTACCATAAACCCAACTTCTCTCCTGTAAGCAATTCAACCATTAGGTTAAATTGAATTTCTAATGCAATAGGTTCTCCAGTAGCCATTCTCATATTAGAAGAATTGGAATTCCTATATTTTCCCATCGAAGTTTTCCAGAGATGATATTAGCCGATTCTGCTAATACATGTCCTAACCATATTTTAAAAGCCGGTTAATGAAGACGACATGTCTTACACAAAATTCTTACAAAGGCAAGCACAATATTTTAAATATGTGTTTGAGATTTGGATTTTTTTTTAGATGGTGTATTATATGACCTTATGGATGACATCTTTGTTTATTGAGTTTTTATTTAAACATGTTTTGGTTTCAAGAATACTCCATAGTAAATCTTGAGAAAGAGAGTCTAATTAAGGTTACTTGCCTTAATAGATCTTGTAATGTTTTACGTTGTATCATTGAGAGAAAACATATTGTATCTTTTGACAAATATGCTTATTTAAAAGGATAAACTTTTCATTCTTATGAATTGCTTATGAAAACAAGTATTTTAGTTATAATTTGATTAACGAACTTTACTTGTTTAGGTAGTGACACACATTGTATTAGATTGCTTAAAAAATCTAATGACCTATATTTTTTGACATATTCTCTTGTAATATAACCATTCATGTTATAGGGAGAATGAGATGCATAGGATATAAATTATTCTTTTGAAATACATGTTATCTTCTTGAAGATTGATGATGTATTATGTGTGACATTTTTACTTGACATGTGATTTGGTCATAAGCAAAGTCTACATATGTTGTTTGTTTGCTCGTGTTTGGTTTTTTGGAAATGACACATTTACAAATTGCGTTGCAATGTAAATTGCTTAAATATTTTGGATGAAACATCCAAGTCGTCAATCCTACTTCGTTGAGTATTTTAAGCATCTTTTAAACATATTAGTTTAATATTTAGAACACAACCATTGCACAAGAAGACTCAATATGACATCATCAACACAAGCGTGAGTTATGATCCGATGCACATTCTTTTCGTCTTGAGAAGGACGTCATTATTTTCATAACAATCGAGTGTGATTGAGTATGTAGGTTCAAGATGATATATTTTGTTATATCTTGAAGCTAGACAAATAATGACTTCAATTTCATGTCCACACTCAAAAACTTGTCAATTAGATTCGATAATGATATCAATCATAATTTGAATAATGAATCGATATATGCTCGAAATCTTTCTTGACCCTCACGACCACTCTTTTTAATAATGAAAATAAATAAGGATTTATGGAATGTGCTCTATTAAATTTAATACTTGTTGTATGTGTGAGGTTAATAATAATGACATGTTAACTTCAAGATTGTCATTTATTTTTGTGTGTGAAAAACTATTTATTATTACGTATAATATACATAGTTTTTGACATTTCATGAGTATAAAAATAATTTTTCTAACCATTTTTATACAAAACACAACTCTTGCAAAATACTATATGTTTAAAACAATTTGTGTGTTTTCAAATACATGCAAGGCTTGAAAATGCATTTTCTTTTACTTAAATACTAATGTATTATTATAAACATTTCTCTTGATTAGACAACGCATGGCCAACCAAGTTAAGAGCATGCCATATTTTAGAAATCATGTTGAAAGTCTGATGAAGTGTAAAAAGTTTTGAGGTGACAAATTTTAACACTTGAACCTTTGGAAAGTTAATTGTGTAAGAAAATTATTTTCGACCTACATGATTTAATCAACTTAGTCTACATATCTAAGTGAGTTACTAAAACATTATAAGATAAGCAAGCAATCGAAAACACATAATCATTTAACATAGTACACATAATGATATTCGTTATCGTTTTGTGTGTTAGATGCAACAATGTATACTTGATTGATTTTGTCTAAAAAGAATTTTCCTCCCCATTTCAAAAATTAATTAAGATTAATATTTTGAAAGGATAAAGTCACCATTTTTCAAAAATTCATTTAGTAAAGATGTCCGACTCGAAAGAAAGAGTAAAATACAAGTTTTACGTTAAGACGTAACACAAGGTTTTGACCACAGAGTTGTATTTTGAATCTAAGATTTAATTAAGTTTGGAATCAATACTTGAAATTATTTTTAAATGAAAGTAGACTCAATTACATTTAAAATGGCGGGTGGCATGACTCCTACGGACCTACGGTTGATTTTATATGAATTTTCAAAGTTGACCCAGTTCTGGTGAAGGTCCCTTAAATAGTGACGGTCCCATAAGTATTTAAGGGACCGTCCCGTATATTTGGAACCGTCACCAGTACTCAGAAATAGGGCTGAGCAAACGACCCGAACGGACCGGACCGACCGAAGGACCGACTGAGACTGGACCGGACCGACCACATTCGGTCCGGTCCTCGGTCTTGGCATTTTGGCTAATTCGGTCCTCGTTCCGGTCCGGTCCGGACCACAATCCGATTATTTGGCCTTGTTGGACCGGACCGACCGACGGACCGACCGACGGACCGACCGAGACCGGACCGGACCAGACCGGACCGACCACATTCGGTCCGGTCCTCGGTCTTGGCATTTTGGCTAATTCGGTCCTCGGTCCGGTCGGTCCGGTCCGGTCCTTGACCGATGCTTACCCCTACTCAGAAATACGTCTTTTGAGTATAAATTCATTTGGTGACTTATTGGACGTAAGGAACTTGTTCCTGCACATAAAACACGTGTTTTGGACATCATTACTACTCTTTAAAACTTAGAAAAGAAAATATCGACACTTTCAAAATCTTTTCAGAAGATTTACTTTCAAGCAAGTATGCGAAGTGCATTTAACAAACAAAACTAGTACGAATAAAACAACAAACCATTTTAGCATAGATTTAGCAACTAAACACTTTTCATATTTAATCGCTCTTAATGAGAAATTTGATACGTGGACCGTACTCTATTTTAAAAACCATTTGTTTTGAAAACTAGAGTGACGTGGCTCTGATACCAATTGTATAAATGTAGAAGAGGGTGAATACGTTCCTGTTTAAAATCTTAAATGTTTCGTATCAAATTCCCGATCAAGTGTGACTAAATATGAATAGTGGTTATGTCACTCATAACAAATATATATGTCACGTAATCACAAGTATGTTTACCAAAACAAGACTCACGTATCATCAATACAAGTAATCACATAAACATAAGCACAACACAAGGTTAAAAGAATTAAGCTATTTCATATTAAAATGTGGACGGTCCCTTAAATGTATGGACGGTCCCATATATATGTTGTTTCAGAGACACGTGATTAAATATGTATTTGCATTTTTTAAGTTGTTATAGTTTTTATTTTAGGCACAATCACAATCTAAGCAACAAGCCACACAAACACAACCTAAATGCAAAAAGATAAATGCAAGAATAAAACGCAAAGAGATAAGGTAAAAGAAAGCGCAAACCAGACACGGTGATTTATAGTGGTTCGGCACGAAGCACCTCTTCGCCCTACTCCACTCCCCGAGTACCCAACTCGAGAGTTACTTCACTAGTCAACACGCTCCCTTTAGGCGGAACAAACCGTACACCAAAGCTTACTGATGAAGCGAAAAGTGTACCGCTTTTAAGGGGTCATTTAAGCCCTAAATCGTATTTATTTGATCAAATATTGCCCTAAATCGTTCCTTTTGTCATTTTAGGTACTTTGGAGAAGAAATCTGGAAAAGGAAGCATTTTGGACGTTTTTGGAGCATAAAAGTGAAGAAAACGACAAAGTCTCAAAATCGGCTGAAAAGTACATTAGACGGCGTCAGAAATTACCCTGGACGGCGTCATGGCTTGGCAAGAAAAAGGTAGATATGAAAATTACTCATGATAAGCCAGAGAAATTTGCATGGGAATTCTGACGGCGTCACCCTTTGGAATGATCAAGGTCGTCACGGCTTAAGCTAAAGAGGGACGGCGTCACGCCTAATTCTGACGGCGTCAAGCCTTGATAAGCCAGAACGGATTTTGGAGAGCTAAAGAGGGACGGCGTCAAGAAGGCCATCCGGGAACCCTAAAAGAGGCGAGGTGACGGCGTCACACTCCATAACGTGACGCCGTCAGATCTGAAAGTCTATATATAGTTTTGCAATGTTTTGTCATTAGTGTGGAACTTATTGGGGAACTTTGTGTGTGAAAACCCTAAGACGATTTTAGCAGCTTTTTCAAGGCTTTTTGCCTTGAGATCTTCCATGTTACATTGAAGATAAGTTATCAATTAATCATTCAATATGTCTATGTGTTGTTTGATTCTATCTTGTTCTTGTCTTTTGTTTAACATGCTAGGCTAGATTTATCTTGTGTTTGCTTAGATCTAATGAAACCTAGCTATTGATTATTGGTTATTAGTGTGTTATTAGTTGTATTGGATGATTGTTTATCTATGTTAGGCTTAAGAAAACTGGCTAACTTCCTATTCGGTAACTTGCTTGAACGTCTTAAGAAACATGAACCAATGCGTACTAAAGGTTTTTATGGTTGTATTTAATGCACAAGCGAATTCTAGTGATCCCATGTTAGGAGCTTCCTAGCCGGCTCGACATAGGAGTGAAGTAGGAGCTTGTAGAGTTGGGGAAGTACGTACGCCACCCCACGATTGGTATTAAGGAATACACCCGTCATCCACGCAATTAATACACACTAATCAACCGGTAAAAGATAGTTAGGGAGTAAGGAAATCTAAGTAAACACATTTCTCTCCACATAAGTTTTACCACATTTTCATTTTCTGTTATTTTATTTTATTTGCATTCATAGTTATTTGGGTTAGTTGATTAGCAACTAATTCCGCCCACTCTTTCAAACCCGAGATTTTACTTGCTTTCATAAAATTATAAAAACATAAAAAAGAATCTTCTCTCACCCTTAGACCTATTAGAGTAGTTTTTCATACCTAACGAACACTATTCCCTGTGGAGAACGATCAATCCCCCGTACTTACCACTACACTATACTACATCGGTCAGGTACACTGCCTGGTGGGGTTGTAAGCCTCTTGAGATCCCTTGAGAGGTAAAACCTGTTGTAAGGTTGCAAAACCACGCATCAAGTTTTTGGCGCCGCTGCCGGGGAATAGTTATTGTTTAGGTTGAATTTTTATTTTATAGGTCTACTCACTAGATTCCTTTCTAGTGAGATTTTTATTTTATTTTTCTAGGTTTTCTTTAGTCTATCTTTTTTCTTCGTTTCTTTGTTCGTAACCATTACCATCCGACATCATGGAAGGTGGTAATATCCTCGATCCCAACAACCCACCACAACAACCACCACCTCCTAGAGCCCGTACTTTAGGAGAGTACTCCCGTCCTAGCCACCATGGCTATCGAAACACCATTGAGCTCACTCAAGGAGCCAATGTCACTCCCTTGCGATCCGACACCATCCGGTTGGTGCAAAGCGGATGCGCATTCCATGGACTTCGTTCTGAAGATCCTAATCAACATCTCAAGGACTTTCTCAAAATCGTTGATTCTATAGACCTTGATGTTGCCACTCGAGAGACGACCCGACTGCGTCTCTTTCAATTCTCTTTGCGGGACCAAGCTAGTCAATGGCTAGAGCGTCAACCCGCAGGATCCATCACCTCTTGGGATGATCTCACCACTCGTTTCCTTGCTCAGTTTTTCCCACCGGGAAGAACTACCAAGCTAAGGAATGATATCTTGATGTTCCAACAACGTCAAGGCGAAACCCTCTACGAGGCATGGACTCGATTCAAGGACTTACTCCGAAAAGTCCCTCACCATGGCATGGATCCTTGGCTACAAATCCAACGATTTTATGACGGCGTAAACCATCAAACTAGAAGAACCCTTGATTACGCTGCCAATGGGAGGCTGAGCAGGCTCAGTGTCGATAAGTGCTGGGAAGTCATCGAGGACTTAGCACAGTACGAAGAAGAAGAATGGAATGACTCAATGTTCTCGGAAGTAGGGACTTTAAATTGCATAAGTGCAACCCAAGAACAGCTGTTCGAAAACATAAAAAGGCAGGTTGAGAAATTGATGAAAGCCGAGATACCTACGGCTGAGGAAAATCCCGATGAGTGTGTGAACACAATTGGTATACATACGTCTCATCAATTCTCACGACAAGTTGAATTTGAAGGGATAATGCTAACTTTCGTGAACAACCAAGAGAGACGGATCCAGGAATTAGAAACTCACTTGAAAAACACCCAAGATATGTTCATGGAACTAGCAGAAAAATTCATCTCGAGAATAAAGGAGAAAATTAGGGAAAAAGCTTCGCACAAAAAGATCGAGAAGATCTTTGAACTCTCGGTCCCTAATGAACCATACAACGAATGGGATGATGAAACCCCTCTCCCCAAGCCTTCACCTTTAAAACCCTCTTATCCATTTGGATCCCCTCGCGAGAAAGAGAATTCTCAAGATCATAGCATTTTCGTAGGAAGCATGGTTGTCACGCTCCCTAACTTTCATGAAGCTAGGAAACGATCTTTTGGCTTTAAGCCAGGAGTGAGAAGAACTAAATTAAAGCACACCCTCAATTCGAACACCCCCTGGAAAAGTTCCTCCCACTCCCTGAATACCTGCCGTGATGGAAATTGGAACCTGAATGAGACGTCAACCGGCCCTTTTCAACATTTTACTACATCCCGTGACAGTAACAAAACATTTGACCCAGGAGGAACTTGTTAACGAGACTAGCTATCAGGATTATTGACCCTGACTAGCTTCTCCCTTAAAGTACAAGGGGCTCATTTGTAAACTGACACAAAGTAGTAAAATACGCTAACCTGACGGCGTCAGGATTTGAACGTGACGCCGTCACCCCGTCTGCACAGCAATAATAACTTTATTTCCATCACTTTCATCACAAACCCCACAAACCATATCCACTCCAACCCCACCTCCGAATTTCCCAGGACAAATTCGCCAACTTCCGCTACCAATCTTCACGTGGTAAGTAATTTTTACTCATTCTTTTCGCTTCAATTACTCATAGGATTTGTAAATTTCGAAAATCCCCAACTCATGAAACCCTAGGATTGATTCATGCTTAGAACTCATAATGTCCTTTAATTAGTGTTATGTAGCAATAATTAAAGCATTTGATGATTGGCAATCAATTGGGTCTATTCACTAATGGGGAGGCCACGAATTTGAACCATAACCTATGATCCAATCACCCATTTTGCTGTAAAAAGGGGCGTTTGGTTTATAAGCTTAAAGTTTGGATATTGATTTTTCCCTCGTAATTTCGGATTTAAATTTGGTCGAACCTGACGGCGTCACCTAGCAAAGGGTGACGGCGTCAGATCTGTCTGATGCTCCACCGAATCTTTAATTCACATATTAACACTTTTGTTCCTCCCTGCTTTGTTCCAGATAATGAGTAAGCGTCAAAGACCTAGCCGAGGGAGTTCTTCCAGATCTCAACAAGAGAACTTTGGGGACACGGTCCTCAGTTGGGGTGTCTTTGATGATGATGCCGCCACAACTAAATACACCCAACTGCTACAGCATAAAGTTGAAAATGGGGCTGTGGTAGATTGGAGCTTTCTGAGGAGGGAAGGTCTTGAGCAAACCTTTCTCCAAAGCTTTCAGATGGATGAGTTTACCGGCCCTTAGTGGGAACGCCTGTTTAGAATTCAGGAGCCGGTCTATGATGAATTGGTACGTGAATTCTTTGCCACTTTTCACTTTTACATGGCTGAGGCAAGGACCGATGTAGACAGTACCACTATCTACTTCAGGCTGAGGGGTGAGCTTAGGACATGCTCGGTTACTGAGTTTGGATGGAGACTTGGGTTGTATAGTCAGCATGAAACCACTCAAGCAGGGTTCATGCCTATGTTGTTGCATGGGGAGTCGATGAGGAATGATTTTAGATGTTCCATGTTTTGGCCTACTATTGGGGATGGGGTGTACACCTCGACTACTGTGGCGTCTCAAATCAGGGAGCCTAGGATTAGGTTGACCCATAGGTGTCTCACCTACAGCTTGACAGGGCGCCACAGCTCTCATCACCGTATCACCACTTCAGACCTCTTCTACTTGTACACCATTTACTCGAATGAGGTTTACTGCAACATCCCATTTTGGGTTGCTAGCTTTCTGCATGGTGGAGTTGGGGAAAGGGAAGGAGACAGGATTTATGGTGGGATGTTTATCACCCGGCTGGCCCGATCCTATGGAGTCCTCAGGCTCGAGGTCATGAGGTATTTGAGTAGTGGTGATGCATGCAGGATAGTGAAGGTTAGGTCCCTGAAGCAGATGGAGGTGGTTATGGAGATGCATGATGGGACCTTTATGTGGTATCATCCAGACGGTGGTGAGGATGCGGGTGATGAGGATGATGAGGAGGAGGAGCAGCAGCAGCATCAGCAGCAGCAGCATGGGGGTTATGAGGCTGGTATAGCAGATCACTACCGGCACATGAGCAGAGGGGATTGGCAGGCTCACCAGGGGGCATGGATGGGCCAGGTTGATACTTGGAGGACCCGGGTGGACGAGAGGTTTGACTGGATGTACGATCACACTGTTCGTCAGATGCAGCATTTATCTACACGTGATCAGTTGGACCCACACCTGCAGATTGACCCCTTCCCGGGACGTGAGCAGGACTACCCACCATATGGGTACTACGGGCACCTTCCTCCTGGTTATGACTATCGCCAAGGTCCCCCACCCCAGTGATGATTTGATGTGATGTTATGATATTTGAACAATTTAATTTATGGTTGTATGATTTAGAACAATTGGGTCTGTAATAATTTAGGATAAGGCCTCTGTTGGCCTTTAAACATTTGTGACATTGATTTTCTTTATTGCATGCAAGCCTTAGTTGTTTGTTTATTTATTTATTTGTTTGTTTGATTTTATTTGTTTCCGTATGTGTGTTTAAGTTTTATTATTATTGATTCATGTTAAAAAACTAATTTGTGAAAATGCTTTATTTTGTTTTTAACTTCGTCTTAACTACATATAAAGGTATTTTGCAAAAGTTAAGTGTAAGGGAAATCCAAATCGGTTTATTAGAACACAAATAAACATGAATCATAATAATAATAAATGAACATACATATTAGTGTTTGTTTGAGTCAAATGCTTATATCAAGTCATAATGATGTTTTGCAGGATTTCCAGGAAGTAAGGTATAGGTTTTTCCAAAATTTTTCCGGAAACTTAACATGAGAATTCTGTCAGATCATTTCTGACGGCGTCAGGATTTACAACCTGACGGCGTCAGGTTTAATTTTCTGAAAATTTTTTGAAAGTTTTGTTTTCATAAAAAGTTTTTATTAAATCTCTAACTTATAATCTCCAGGAATCTGCAAAACTATCATTCCACAAGCATTATATCCTTATATATAGAGTTTATCCCGCCGATGTTATGCAGGTTTTCGTGTTTGTTTTCTCAGGTTTAACAGGTTATTTTGGACAAGGAAATGTTTTGAATCAAGCTTTTGGCGATGCATTAGTCATGGAGCTTTTACATTCTCTTTGGAAGAAGATCTAACCGTGTTACTTCATTATCCACCGAGCGAATCAGGGGAGTATTTGATTTCATTCTTTTACTTTTTTTAACTCTAACATTTGTTATTTGAACATTGGGAACAATGTTCATCTTAAGTGTAAGGGGGGGTAAAAGTACGATTAGAGAATGCTATTACGCTTGATTTTTGTTTGTTTAATAGTTGATGTGTAATAAAACTGAGATAAATACCTGTTAGGGCAATTTTAGTGCCAAATTTAAAATTTTTTACAACATTTAGGAGTGAAACTTTGATCTTAATGAGCGTCTCACGGATAGGAGTTATATGACTAGCACAAAAACCGTACCACTAAAAAATTTTCCACCCCCAAATATGTGAGGTTCGCCCCTAGAATTGGTAGGAAAAGCATTTATGCTATGATGTGTGTACCGGTAGCACTTAGATTCTAGAACTTGCGTTAGGACCATTCCGAGGCCACAAGTGAGACTACATTCGTGTAGTTAGATTTACTACATGATAAGAGGCATTAGGATTAACCCATTGTTTTACACCTGTGTTTTTGTTATAATTACGTTGGCTACATGGGTCAAGTAATTCTCCCACACCCTTTGCGTTGTACTCATTTTTAGTACACGATACCCCTAGTACACCCCTCAGAGCCTATCTTTTCGTTTCGACCTTTAAGCATTTTACTTAAAGGAAGAATTTGTTACACCCCACTAAAATGTACACCCAAATCGCCTTAGCCTACCTTGTATGAACTTATCTTTAGTGCATTATTGTGACAACATTTGTTTAAACCCAAGTTAATTATCTAGTTGATTACATGGTTGCTAAGTCGAGTCATATCCTTGTACATATTGTTTTGGGACGATTGGGACTCATGGGTAAAGTACTAGTGTAATGGAGTAATGGGGAAGAACATCATTTATTACCCCCATATGTGCTAAATATTTTAAAAGTACCACAAGTTTTTCAATTTTCTTAATTCGAGTCATTAGAATAGTTAATTGTAAAGTTATGTAAAAGTTCAAGTGTAAGGGGAATGCAACGCCCCTATGATGTATTATTTTGGATGGTAGGGCAAGAGTGTATGGAAAAAAAAAAAAAAAAATCAAGAAAAATACAAAAAAATGAGAAAAAGAAAAATAGAAAAAACATACGGACTACCATCCCGTTTCATTTTATGTTTATTTTATGTTTTTGTTATTTTGTTTTTAGCTTAAGATTGAGTCGAGTCTTGGCTTAGCAACATTGTATAGTACATGTAATTAATCAAGATCTTTAACTCGCCACCAGTAAAATATCCCTTATCCAACAAAACCGTGTTTATCATATCCCTACACCTAACGTTATAACCCATGTAAAAGCCCTCTTTGATAGTTTATCTTAGGTGCTTACGCCTAGTGGAGGAGGTTTTCGATCCTTTCCCAAGCCTATGATAATCTATTTGCTATGACAGGTAGTGAAAGATATTATCCGTTTTCATTTATGAGATTTATTTTGATGACACTTGAGAGATGTGAGTATCTAAACACTACTTGTGAGGTGCTAGTCTGTAATCTCCGTGCTTATTATGATTAAAGTGGAACGAATATTTGTTGTAATTACTTTTATGTTAGCATTAAATGACCCCTAACTTGTATTTTGATTAGAATAAAAGCGCATTTGCTTGAGGACAAGCAAATCTCAAGTGTAAGGGTATTTGATGAAGCGAAAAGTGTACCGCTTTTAAGGGGTCATTTAAGCCCTAAATCGTATTTATTTGATCAAATATTGCCCTAAATTGTTCTTTTTGTCATTTTAGGTACTTTGGAGAAGAAATCTGGAAAAGGAAGCATTTTGGACGTTTTTGGAGCATAAAAGTGAAGAAAACGACAAAGTCTCAAAATCGGCTGAAAAGTACATTAGACGGCGTCAGAAATTACCCTGGACGGCGTCATGGCTTGGCAAGAAAAAGGTGGATATGAAAATTACTCATGATAAGCCAGAGAAATTTGCATGGGAATTCTGACGGCGTCACCCTTTGGAATGATCAAGGTCGTCACGGCTTAAGCTAAAGAGGGACGGCGTCACGCCTAATTCTGATGGCGTCAAGCCTTGATAAGCCAGAACGGATTTTGGAGAGCTAAAGAGGGATGGCGTCAAGAAGGCCATCCGGGAACCCTAAAAGCGGCGAGGTGACGGCGTCACACTCCATAACGTGACGCCGTCAGATCTGAAAGTCTATATATAGTTTTGCAATTTTTTGTCATTAGTGTGGAACTTATTGGGGAACTTTGTGTGTGAAAACCCTAAGACGATTTTAGCAGCTTTTTCAAGGCTTTTTGCCTTGAGATCTTCCATGTTACATTGAAGATAAGTTATCAATTAATCATTCAATATGTCTATGTGTTGTTTGATTCTATCTTGTTCTTGTCTTTTGTTGAACATGCTAGGCTAGATTTATCTTGTGTTTGCTTAGATCTAATGAAACCTAGCTATTGATTATTGGTTATTAGTGTGTTATTAGTTGTATTGGATGATTGTTTATCTATGTTAGGCTTAAGAAAACTGGCTAACTTCCTATTCGGTAACTTGCTTGAACGTCTTAAGAAACATGAACCAATGCGTACTAAAGGTTTTTATGGTTGTATTTAATGCACAAGCGAATTCTAGTGATCCCATGTTAGGAGCTTCCTAGCCGGCTCGACATAGGAGTGAAGTAGGAGCTTGTAGAGTTGGGGAAGTACGTACGCCACCCCACGATTGGTATTAAGGAATACACCCGTCATCCACGCAATTAATACACACTAATCAACCGGTAAAAGATAGTTAGGGAGTAAGGAAATCTAAGTAAACACATTTCTCTCTACATAAGTTTTACCACATTTTCATTTTCTGTTATTTTATTTTATTTGCATTCATAGTTATTTGGGTTAGTTGATTAGCAACTAATTCCGCCCACTCTTTCAAACCCGAGATTTTACTTGCTTTCATAAAATTATAAAAACATAAAAAAGAATCTTCTCTCACCCTTAGACCTATTAGAGTAGTTTTTCATACCTAACGAACACTATTCCCTGTGGAGAACGATCAATCCCCCGTACTTACCACTACACTATACTACATCGGTCAGGTACACTGCCTGGTGGGGTTGTAAGCCTCTTGAGATCCCTTGAGAGGTAAAACCTGTTGTAAGGTTGCAAAACCACGCATCACTTACACCAATTTAACGACACTAAGCGGAATGTCAAGTCCTAATCCTAGCTAGAACCAATCTACACAAAGCCCACGTGGCTACACGAACAAGCACTCTTGTCCACTTGCATTTAAACACAATCCAAGTCTTTACACGGACGATCACCCCGTCCAAATCTTCACATGGACGATCACCCCGTCCACTTGAATCATCACCCAATCCAAGTCTTCACGGACCTTCACCCGGTCCTAGTCTTCACAAGGACGATCACCCCGTCCTAATCTTCACATGGACGATCACCCCGTCCTAACAAACTATTACAAGGACTACACACTTTGTCCTAATCTAAACTAACACAACTATTCACGACTTACACACAAGTCGGATATACTAATATACAAATGAGAGAGTTTGGAGGAAGAAGAGAATCGTAACACAAGTTACGTGTGTGTGGACTACATTATAACAATTCGATTCTTGATGACTTCGAGTGTTCTTCTCTTGCACTTGAGATAGAGGATGATGGGATCATTTATAAACACATACCAAAAAGTTATAGTGATCAAAGAAGGAGGAAGAAAGAACATAATATTTTTGTGCAAAGAGGTCTAGTTTTTCTGAAAAAACAGTGGAGTATTTATAGGCACCTGGAGGAGCGGGGACGGTCCCTTATATATAAGGGACCGTCACCTATTTACGGGACCGTCCCGACAGACGCTCCTCTTTTTGTCCTTTAGTGGTGAAAATTTATCTGATTTAGGCGGGAAAAATAGTTGTTGGGAATTGGAAATTCAAATTTCAAATTTCAAAATTATTTTTCTTTAAAACATTTCTTTATAAATACAAAAATAATTTGTCTAGTTTATTTTTGTAAAAAATGTTTTGTCACATTTATAAAAATGTGAGGTTTAAGGACAAAAATATTTTCTTTGATTAATTAACAAAATTGGTATAGAGTTTGTTCATACCTTAAGTGATGTAGAATTGAGCCGTCGAGAGAGGTTGATGCGTTCCGGCATTGATGATTTGTGTAAACGAGTAACTTGTGCACTTTACGTTATGTATTACAAGTTACATGTTTGTCATCATTAAAACATGAAGATACTGTATAGATTAAACGTCGTAACGTTTGCACTAACAAAATTAATAAAAGAATTTAGTTCATGTGCGACTTAGTTTTGCGTGTCAATAAAACTCGCGGTTTACCAAATGATTTTATGTGTACCTTTTTATCAATGTGTTAATTTAATGGGCTAATGGTACCGTAATATATCATACTTGTCACTTGCACCTTTTATATATATCGAACATTTTTTTTACTATTCTATGTACTAAACTTGATTTTATTGTATTTTTTGTGTATTTTATAACCATTTTGCCCCTCATTTTTTTGCTACTATATGTATCATAGTTTTCATAAAGTACACAAAAATACAATAAAATCGAGTTTAGTACATAAAATAGCAAAAAAAAAAAATGTTCGATACATATAGAAGGTGCAAATGACAAGTATGATGTATTACGGTGCCATTAGCCCTAATTTAATTTGATACATTTTGAAAATAGTTCTATTGTGTTGGATTATAATAATAGTATATCATACAATTTTGAGGCATACATTGTATGTTGAGCCACTTTTTGAGAGTTTAATTTTGTTACAGAAGATAATTTCTCATTCTTTGTTACACGAAACACTAATATGCAAATTTACCAATATAACTATTGTCATACGCTACCGCAATTATGCATGTGTATTTGGCTAGTTATATTTTATGAGAATATAATATGAGTAAACTGCAAAATACATCCCTGTGGTTTACACTTTTTGGCACTTTACATCCCTGTCAGAAACTATTGGCAATATACATCCCCCGTTAGGCAAACGTTTGCCACATTACATCCCTGAGTTGGATGGGCGTTATCTTTCTCCGTTAAGTGTTTGCATCGTTAGTCCTTCTGTTAAAATGTTTGCACTGTTAGTCCTATGGGTTAAGTCTATTTGCACCGTTAGTCCTTCGTTACGTTTTCGTCTAGTTTTTTACGTTTTCGTCCGGTTTTTTACGTTTTCGTCCTATTTTTTACGTTTTCGTCCGATTTTTTACGTTTTCGTCTGTTTTTTTACGTTTTTTTCCGATTTTTTTCGTTTTCGTCTGATTTTTTTTCGTTTTCGTCCGATTTTTTTACGTTTTCGTATGTTTTTTTACGTTTTCGTCCGATTTTTTACGTTTTCGTTTGTTTCTTTAAGTTTTCGTCTGATTTTTTACGTTTTCGTCCGATTTTTTACGATTTCGTCTGTTTTTTTACGTTTTTGTTCGATTTTTTTCGTTTTCGTCCGATTTTTTTCGTTTTCGTCCATTTTTTTACGTTTTCGTCCGTTTTTTTTACGTTTTCGTCTGTTTTTTTACGTTTTCGTCTGATTTTTTACATTTTCGTTTGTTTTTTTACGTTTTCGTCTGATTTTTTACATTTTCGTCTGTTTTTTTAAATTTTCATCCATTTTTTACGTTTTCGTCCGATTTTTTACGATTTCGTCTGTTTTTTGCGTTTTTGTTCGATTTTTTTTGTTTTCGTCCGATTTTTTTCGTTTTCGTCCATTTTTTTACGTTTTGGTCTGTTTTTTTACGTTTTCGTCTGATTTTTTACGTTTTCGTCCTTTTTTTTGTTTTTGTCCTTTTTTTTACGTTTTCGTCTGTTTTTTAACGTTTTCGTCCATTTTTTTACGTTTTGTTCTTTTTTTTACGTTTTCGTCCGATTTTTTTCGTAAAAAAATAGACGAAAACGTAAAAAAAAAACAGATGAAAACGAAAAAAATCGGACAAAAACTTAAAAAAGGGACGAAAACGTAAAAAAAACAGACGAAAACGTAAAAAAAACAGAAGAAAACTTAAAAAAGGGACGAAAACGTAAAAAATCAGACGAAAACGTAAAAAAACAGACGAAAACGTAAAAAAATCGGACGAAAACGAAAAAAATCGGACGAAAACGTAAAAAAATGGACGAAAACGAAAAAAAATGGATGAAACGTAAAAAAACAGACAAAAATGTAAAAAATCGGACGAAAAACGTAAAAAAAACAGACGAAAACTTAAAAAAATGGACTAAAACGTAAAAAATCCGACGAAAACGTAAAAAAACAGACAAAAACGTAAAAAAAGAGGACAAAAACGAAAAAAAATGGACAAAAACGTAAAAAAATCGATGATAACGTAAAAAATCATATAAAATGTAAAAAAACAGACGAAAACGTAAAAAAATAGACGAAAACGAAAAAATGGAAGAAAAGGTAAAAAAACAGACGAAAACTTAAAAAAACGGACGAAAACGTAAAAAATCCGACGAAAACGTAAAAAAACAGACGAAAACGTAAAAAAATGGACAAAAACGAAAAAAAAATGGACAAAAACGTAAAAAAATGGATGAAAACGTAAAAAAACAGACGAAAATGTAAAAAATCAGACGAAAACGTAAAAAACCAGACGAAAACGTAAAAAAATGGACGAAAAGGAAAAAAATCAGACGAAAACGAAAAAAATCGAACAAAAACGTAAAAAAACAGACGAAATCGTAAAAAATCGGACGAAAATGTAAAAAATCAGACGAAAACTTAAAAAAACAAACGAAAACGTAAAAAATCTTACGAAAACGTAAAAAAACATTCGTAAACGTAAAAAAATCGGACGAAAACGAAAAAAAATCGGATGAAAACGAAAAAAAATCGGACAAAAACGTAAAAAACAGACGAAAACGTAAAAAATCGGACGAAAACGTAAAAAATCGGACGAAAACGTAAAAAAACGGACGAAAACGTAAAAAAACGGACGAAAACGTAAAAAACTAGACGAAAACGTAACGAAGGACTAACGGTGCAAATAGACTTAACCCATAGGACTAACGGTGCAAACATTTTAACAGAAGGACTAACGATGCAAACACTTAACGGAGAAAGATAACGCCCATCCAACTCAGGGATGTAATGTGGCAAACGTTTGCCTAACGGGGGATGTATATTGCCAATAGTTTCTGACAGGGATGTAAAGTGCCAAAAGATGTAAACCACAGGAATGTATTTTGCAGTTTACTCTATTTTATGAGAATATAATATGTGTCGACTATAAAGCATATACATTGTTTTTTCACCAACTAGATTATAACACTTACCAATCATATATAACTCAAACATCATTTTAAATAATACAAGTAATATTATCACTAAAATCTAACAGCTAATTACCATAAATTTTATTTTGTTAATATACGAGGTAATTTTACTCGTATACTAACTAAGGGCGTGCCTGGTAAGTATAGGGGAAAGGGAAAGGGTAAGAGAATGCAAAAGAATGAGTGAGGTGGATAATCATTACCTTACCAAGCACCATTATTTGAGTGAGGTGAGCTATTTTGAATACCTTACCCATTCCCCACCCCCCTTAACCACCCACCCCCCCCCTAAGTCATTTTACTTTTTCTTTGTTAATATACGAGGTAATTTTGCCCGCGAGGTAATAGTAAGAAAAATGACTTGAAAAGTGTCAAAGTATAAAATACATAGAAATGATTGTCATGATTAAAGGTATGCATAATTTTATTTTGACTAAACACGTGTGTAGCGTTATAGTGTAGCATTACATTGGTTGTAGCAAACTGACAACTTCTTTTACAAACCAATAAACTACTGTGATATAATTTTAAACATAAATTTGTCAGTTTTATATTTATTTATTTATTTATTTATTTATTTATTTTGCCATCTTAATCATTTTTCCAAAGTTTAATAGATTTAGTGTTAATTAATAAACTTAAAGAGTTTTAAAATGGAAATCTTTTAAACTTAAGAGTTAAATTGTTATTTTTTAAAAGTTAAAGGGGTGTTTTTGATTTTTTTAAAGAGCACTGTACATATGAATAGTCCCTTACATTTGTTAAGATTTTCAAAAATATATTTTAAGTATTACAAGTTATAAAACTATGTTTACAATTATTTGATGCACAATACATCTATACGACACATATAACTAATGTTATTTTTAATATACCCCCTTATTCAAAAATATAATTAATATAATGCATGGTACAAATTAAGCAAGCTACTAATCTATTATAAAAATCTTGACATAAACTAACTAACAAGTACCTTTCATCGCAAATAATCACAACTTCCTAATACTACTGACTAACATTTTCGTATTGCCATTGCATCGTGATACACGACACTCTTCTATTTTTATATGAAATAGTGTCGATAAAATTATTTCCTAAAATTTTCGTCATGCGTAAACTTATTATCACGAAAAACATATAATCGAATAATTGTTCGCCAAAAGTTTTGACAAGGTATTGCCATTACAACGCGCGAGTACAGGGTAGTTATTTATAAAATATCATTGATAATAGAATTTGAGTTAGAAACAAAAACTCAAATTTAAAATACACAAACCATAAATAATATTTTACTAAATGCCTAAATGTCCAACCAATTCAAAATACAAACCTGGGGGCATTTGGTTTGCAAAATATTTTTGAATGACTTATAATTTTTAGAAGAAATTGTAATTTGAATGAATTATAACTCAAAGAATTGAAATGTGTTTGGAATTGTAATTGATGAAATATGTTATTGCGTTTGGTTGACTTGCAACGTAATTTTATTCAGAAAAGCATTAATAAATTAAGAAAAGTATAATTTGATAAAAATAATATTAATAACTTAATATGAATATAATAATAATAATAATAATAATAATAATAATAATAATAATAATAATAATAAAGTGATGTTTATAATAATAATAATAATAATAATAATAATAATAATAATAATAATAATATTTTTTTAGCAGAATTAACTTTACTATAGCTAGAGGAGTGGATGCTTAGATAGTATCTTGGCTCTCCACTAATTTTTGTAAATCCTATTAGTTTCCAATAAAGTGATAATAATAATAATAATAATAATAATAATAATAATAATAATAATAATAATAATAATAATAATAGGATGCTGTGGTGAACTTGGGAAGGATGCTGTGACCCTACTGAAGCGGATCCGAAAGTTCTCAGTGACTCAAGACATCAGAGCGCGTGCCGCGGCTCATATTTTTAATAGAGTTAGCTTTGCAATAGCTAGAGGAGTGGGGGCCCAGTTAGTATCTCGGCTCCCCTCTAATTTTCTTGTAGATTTTATGAGTTTCTAATAAAGTGATGTTTAAAAAATAATAATAATAATAATAATAATAATAATAATAATAATAATAATAATAAAAATAATAATAATAATTTGATTGATTGTTTAACTATAAAATGTAAATTACAATGTAACTGAAAACTTTATATTCATATTGCTATGTAATATGAACTACAACATCGGATGTAATTGGGGGAATTCAATCCCTTTTCCAAAGCAAACCAAACACTCCACGTAATGTAATCTAAATTACAATTCCAACTTTTCTGCCAATTGTTACAAGATTGGGATATATTTCATATTACAATTACATCATTTTATATTCAATTACGGCGAACCAAACACCCCAAGTTAAACGGAAAAAGACAATCATGCATTCCGCATATACACAATTGTTTAACAAACTTACTCATTTTAACTTTACCTTTTCAATCGCGTATAGTTAGACTGATCACTCTATAACTAAACGTCGATCGACACAAGAGTTACTGTGATTCTTATGTATTCCTCAATAGTAGATAATGCACTACTTGATTAAAGTTTGCTTATTTGGAAATTAACTCTTTGCATAAACAATTGTTTTCTTTTCTTTTAATGAGTTCGAATTAACTCCCACAAATGTTAAAAATAGATTAACCTATCATATCTATGAAAAACTATCCGTGACATACAACATAGTCCATTCATCAAGCCAGAACTCGCATACATTAAAACAAGGAGAAGCTCAAACTCCCTTTAAAGCTACCGTTGTCTAAAATGATATATAACAACACAAACTCATGAACATACAATACGCAAATTATCATAACAGTTGAACACTAAATTGGTTGAACTACTTTTGTCTAAATACGTCCTTTGATATTTTGTCATATACAAAATGGCCATAGCCAAAGGTGGCCAAAATATAGCATCATATGCTAGGTAACATTAATTAATCCTTTAGAACTCTTGAATAACGATAAAATCTATATCTAGTATAGCAGGGGAGGGCTTTATCCGGTTTGAGACAATGAGATGATGGACTCAAATTTCGTAGATTAGTTGGCTAAAATGTTGGAAACCATGACTTAAAATAAATAAATAAATAAATAAATTAAAAAAAAAAAAAAAAAAAAAAAAAAAAAAAAAAAAAAAAAAGTTGTTTAGACGATAGTCATGAACATGCTATTGAACAAGTTAAATTGTTAGACGATAGTCATGAAAATATTAGCCATAAATTTTTGGACAAACGACACTTGATAAAGACTAAGGGCATGATGTGTAATCCAAGGTTTGCATGGATTTTTTTTTTTTTTTTTTTTTTTTTTTTTTTTTTTTTTTTTTTTTAACATTAAATCACACAGATGAAACATGTGGTATACATCATATTTTGGTTTTGGTATGTAAACTTTATATGACGAACAACCATTTCACGTACTAGTGTATTAAAATCGAGAATTGATAAAAGTTTTAATTTTGTTGTAAGGTGCCCAATTCACGTACGCTTGGCCGGCCCGTGTGACATGTTCGTCACACGGGAGCTGGTAAATAATGTTTACCGAACAACTTAATGAGATGGTAGTTAAAAAAGTTTGGATAATTTTAATTGCGCATATGCATAACCCATTAAGCTGCAGAACCAACTAAGCTATATATTTCGTGGTTATTTCCATCTTTGATGATATTGTAGTTATAAGAAGCTAAAATAACTGTTGTTGACATAAAAAGCTAGACTTTCAAGAACATCGCATGATAAAGTACACAAAATACCTTCATTACTTGCCTAGCAGCAACTTCTATTACATGGCCAAAGCAATTTTTGCAGTGATTTAGTACGTTACGTATACATAAATATCATAAAAGATCAAGCATAATTTGATTACCACATGATTGCATGGAACAATATCCACGAATTTCAAATGTTGATCAAATTCAAGTGTTGTCCAAGGTTTAAAAATTCAAGGTCCATGTGTTGTTCACGTTTCAAGATTACAATTTTCAAGGGTGTTGGTTAATTTCACAATATGTCAAAGTTCAAGGAGTCTAGTTATAGCCATAGATTTAAAAAAAATAAAAAAATAAAAAAAAAAATGCCAATTGCTCTAAAATTTAGTTAAACGTGACACATTTTATAGCTCTGTGTAGTCATTTACTTTTCTTTTTACATTTATGTAACGTAGTTTTGATGTTCATTTTTTTGGTATACTGCGTGACCAGTTGTGTGTATTATTTACCGATTTACCCCTTCCTCGGTTAAATAGGAGTGTGCAAATTGAGAGTAAAACGGTCAAATAATATACACAACTGAACACACGAGACACGAAAAAGACTGAATTCAAAAGTATGCTACATACATAAATAAAAATAATCAATATGTTTTGTTATCCTTCTTGATCATTTACCAAAGACATTATATAGGATACACTCGAGTACTCGACTGTTAACTAAATTATTGGGCCAACATGGCCTATAACAAATATGAACTAACACTTTGTTTCACTGGTACCTCAGGATTTCAATCAGAATATAAGTCTTACCATTTCTTTATACAAGAAAGGTAATCACACCACAACATTCATATATTGGTCATAAAACTATATAAGAAGAGATTAATCCTTAGCGTAACAAGTATAAAGAATCAAATGACTATCTGCCAAGACCGAAAAGTTGTAAACACACTTTCACCCTTTATCATCATTAGGGTAACTAGTATAAAGAAATCAAAAGACTATCAGCAAAGACGTAAAATATTGCACCCTTTAATGATCATATTTCAGCTTTGCTCAATAGTGTTCTAGCTTGTTGCGCTCTTTAATTACTTTCGTTACTAACCAGTAACAGGAATATCATCATCTCTTACTTGAAGACATAAGATACATAAGTGAATTATATTATGCTAGAAATTGGTTATCTTCATGGTTTTGGTATTGCCAATACATAAGTGAATTATATTATGCTAGAAATAAGGGTAACTTGTATGGCATTATGTAATTCTCTAAGACTAGAAGCAAATAATTGAAGTAAATAGCAATGCACCTGCAACAGATTCTTAACTGGGCCCAGAAGAGTTCAACAAATTTCTGCATTAAGAAGGAACCAAATTGTTCAAGTAAACAGATTAGGCCATTTGTTTTGTTTACATTGTTTAGGCCATTTCGTCTTCTGCTAAACAAACCAAACCTTAAGTAATGGACATATGCAAGTTTAACCGGCTAAAACCCTGCACAAAACAAGGTACAAAGTCCTGGAAAGTGATTACATTCGTATTTACTGGATATATAGTGGCCTGATAAAGAAAATGTTAAATTTTATAGAACAATTCTCATAGGCCTTCTTACATATGCAAGATTAACTGGCTAAGATCCTGCACAAAAAAGGGGACAGAGTCCTGGAGAGTAATTACATTTAAATTTACAAGATATATTAGTGGCCTGGTAAAAGTCATTGTTGTTTTTGGTTTGTTTGCAAAACTTTAGTCTTTATATGGCTGAAAATAAAGAAAATGAAAATTTTTATACAATAATTCACATAGGCCATCTTAAAACCTATAAGAGACTTATGAAAGAAGGTACAAGTAGTCATCTGATAAAGTATATTTATCTTGAAATCTTGAAGCATCTTATAATGAAAATATGGAAATTTTCATGGAGGTGAAATTCTATGAATGTAAGGAAACTTGTAGCAAGGAAGAACCCTCTCAATAAAAGACACCATATATAGCTGTCTCATAACTAATTTCCCAATTTTAGGCGATTGAGTAATCTTAATATCCAATTAATATTATGTGTGTATCAGAAGTTTTATTCAAAAATGTCATATTCCATGTTGTCTGCTTGAAGTGAAATATCAGTGGTTGAATACGAAACTCTCTACACCATGTAACTCCCCATCGGCCCCTCTCATAGAACTATATATATAAGCATCAGGATGAACCCATAAGACATATACACAAACTCTTCGATTATCTTAACTAGTGATAGATACAAAATGTTGCAAACAACGATTGGTTTTGTGTTAATTCTCACCTGCACCACCATTTTCAATATATATCCTACCCAAGCCAATGAACTCAAAACCTACATTGTTCATTTACATTCACCTGAAGGCAAAGAGTTTTCTGAGCCACACAAGCTTGAGGAATGGTATAACTCGTACTTGTCAAAAGTAGCTACTGGCACTAACGAGAAACCAAAATTGGTTTATGCGTACCGTCGTGTGATTACAGGATTTGCTGCAAAAATGTCGGCTGAGCAAGTAAAGGAGATGGAGAATTTGGATGGAGTATTATATGTAAGGCCTGAAAGTAGCTATGAGCTGCATACAACTCGTTCACCTCACTTTTTGGGCTTGCGCCAAAATACTGGTTGTTGGAAAGATTCAAACTACGGAAGGGGAATCATTATTGGGCTTCTAGACAGCGGAATTACTCCTGGACATCCTTCGTTTAACGATAAAGGAATGCCCCCTCCACCAGCAAGATGGAAAGGCAAATGTGAAGTGGTAAGATGTAACAACAAACTGATCGGATTAAGAAACTTTGTTAGCAACGATTCTGTAATTGATCTGGTAGGACATGGGACACACACTTCAAGTACTGCAGCTGGGAATTATGTAGGCAATGTGAGTATTTTTGGACAAGCGAATGGAACTGCAAGTGGGATGGCGCCGCTTGCACACTTGGCAATGTATAAAGTATGTGGTGGGCCTTTTTGTTTAACTACCGACATCTTAGCTGGCATGGATGCAGCTATCGAAGAAGGTGTTGATGTGCTTTCGATTTCGCTAGGTGGATATCCCGAAAAGTTTTATGATGATACTCTGGCAATAGCAGCCTATACTGCCACAAAGTCAGGGATATTTGTGAGTTGCTCAGCCGGTAATTCTGGGCCTAGGAGTGGATCGGTATCGAACGATGCCCCATGGATGCTTACAGTTGGAGCTAGTACCACTGATAGAAGCATAAGGACATCAGTTTATCTCGGAAATAACAAGATACTTAATGGTGAAGCCTTATACCAACCAAAAAATTACAAGCCAAAGGTTCGGCCCCTTGTTTACCCAGCTGAAAAGGGTTATTCATGCAGTACAGGGTCACTGAACAACATTGATGTCAAAGGGAAGGTAGTATTGTGTGATGCAGACTTTATTATCATGCATACTGAAATGGGTCGGGCAGTTAAAGAGGCTGGAGGAGCGGCTATGATTCTCGCAAACAACAATACATTAACTGGCCGGAGTGTAGCAGCAGAATATCAAGTGCTTCCTTCATCACATGTCGGCTACAAAGAAGGAGTTGCCATAAAAAAGTATTTGAAATCTACTTCATCCCCTGTAGCGACTATCATCCAACATGGAACTGTACTTGGCGTAAAATCAGCTCCGGAGGTAATTTGCTTCTCTTCAAGAGGACCTAGCACTATAACTCCTGGAATAATGAAACCAGACATAGTTGGGCCTGGTGTTGACATTCTTGCCGCATGGAAAGAGTCCGTGGATAACAACACAAGAAGCAAACCGGTTAATATGATACATGGCACATCAATGTCTTGTCCTCACCTCGCGGGCATAGCAGCACTTGTAAAAAGCACACACCCTGAATGGTCTCCCGCTGCAATTAAGTCTGCAATGATGACCACAGCAAGCCATGTAAGCCTAAATGGACATGCCATAGTAGATGAAAGAGATCTTCCTGCAGACGTGTTTGCCATGGGCTCTGGTCATGTGAAAGCCACAAAAGCCATTGATCCTGGACTTATTTATGACATCCAACCTGACGAGTACATTCCGTATTTGTGTGGATTAGGCTATACACCCAAGCAAGTTCAAATGATCGTTAAAAAGAAAGTGTCCTGCTCAAAAACCATAACAGAGGCGCAACTCAACTATCCTTCTTTTGTGGTTGAACTAAAAAGAGGTGAGAGCAAAACATACTCTAGGACGGTGACTAATGTCGGCAAAAAAGACTTCGAATACAAAATCGGGGATATTTCATTACCAAAAGGTGTAACTATTCATCTCAACTTTGATTCTCAAAAGCTCAGTTTCACAGCGTTGGACCAAAAAGCTTCATACAAAGTAACATTTACCCGATCTGGTAAGGGGCATGTTGATGGTGCATATGGTGGAGGATATATGACTTGGGTATCTGGTAAATATTCCGTCCGGACCCCATTTGCGATCATCTTTAAATGAAGCAGGCCAATGTGATCTATTTCATAGCGGTTGATATTAAGCCTAACGTGTAAAACATCTACGCTCTTTTATGGAAGTTATATTATGGGAATCAATAATGAATGCCAGAACATTTAAAGTTCAATCACAGACTTGTTCGGTTCAATATATATTTGTATCTGGAAGTTATTACATATTTAGTAACGTCTATGTTTTTTGCTTATGACACTGCAAATCATGAAATTCTTCGGCTTATGGGTAAATTAGTGTATTTGATAGAATAACAATACTAAATAATTAGTGATTTAGTGTATTCAAATTTTCTGTAACTGTAAGAAAGATGTCTTTGTAAAGAACAGGACGAAGCTAGACAACTTTAACTTATTTCTTTAAATCATGACTCAAATATGTTAACTTACTTATTTAAATGTCAGCCCACAAAACACTCTTTATTTTCATGGTGCTGCTAAATTATGTTTAAATTTTAATTTATGCCGAATTGCCTAATGGCCGTTTGAGATTGCAATTTTAAAAGTGATGTTTTGTTTTCTATGGGGCGAAGGGGAAAACTCCCGGAAATATTATAAAGTGTTAACGACATTTTTAGCTTTTGTGGTTTGTCGGATGTAATACTTTTAGTCTATTAGTTTGAAAAGTCTCGGATCCTTTCCTGAAATGAAACACCTGTAACGGTTTAGTTCATTTTTTCATTGACAGTTAGGTTGGCTAAAAACCAACCGATGCAGCTAATGAGCTTTGCAAGCACTCGAGTCGTGTGAGAAGCTCTTTAGATGCGGGACAAATTCTATAAACCAATACCACTAGTCGGAGTATGGTTGAGTCCATTAGGTTTTGGGTTGAGTATGGGTGAGTCCATTAGGGTTTGGGTTATGAATATATTGCTTATTGTGAAAGTTTCTGTTACCTATTTGATATTAATCAAAGATAAATGAATAGTAGAACTCTTATAGTATTTTATATGGTATTAGAACTTTAGGTCAAACCAACAAGAAATTTGTTATCCTCGGATCATCGGCTATTCGAAGATATCGATTATTTACATTCTTCCTTTTTATTGTTTTTATTTTACTAGTCTTTTCTTTTTGAAGAGAGGTCATTTACATACCAAAAGATTTGACAGCAACTTATTTTTATATTAAAGAAAAAGAATGGGTAAATTTACTAATATTTTAAATAGAAAATGCAATTATGTCCAAATTTTATAATTTAAATATCTCATGAAACGTTAACCGTTATGTAAAACAAATTATGCCATCGCGACGACCATTTTATTATCTTTAAATAAATGGGCACTTTCATATCACTAATATGGTAGTTCAAACACTAAAAAACCGTGCTAAAACAGGCATAAATATATGATTATAAATAAACGACTTTCCTCGTTTATTGCAATGTAAAACACACATTCATGGTTTTCAACCATATATCACACACTATATTTGAATTATAAATTATAGCAGTTCATTTTGAAACTTTTATAACCACATGTGATGTGGTAAAAATCACATGTGATTAAGATCACGTCTGATAAAAATCACATATGATTCTATGTTTTTTCTATGTGTAACACTCCAAATTTTACAGTTTTAACCAGAGATATATTATACTATTTTTAGTATATAAGAAAAGCCTTCCAGTTAGATTTAACATAAATAAGGATCAAGGGTATCAATATATAATGAAAAAGGACATATGGTGCAATAGACTTAACAGAAGGGACTAATGGTGCAAAAGAGAATTTTAGGGCAGAATCTTTTATATAATAAAACAAAACCCCAAGTGGGAACTTATGTATTTCAAAAAAAAATCAGTTTATTCCTTATTAAGTAATAACTTTTTTAATTAGATTTTTATTTATGAATTTTGAAAAATAACTAAAGCTAATTGGTGACAAATGGTTTGCTATTTATAGGAAAAAAAGAGAAAGTTGTTTACTGTTCACCTTGTAAACCAAGGGATCCGCGAGGGATCCTACGACGCTCCTCTTTATTTGGGTTATGGATAACGGGTAATGGGTCATGGGTACCCAACATGATGTCAAGCATGATGTCAAAGACATCTTGGGTTATGGGTATGGACTTTGGGTCATGGGTCATGGACTTTGGGTCGTGGGTCACAGGTTTTACCCATTGTGATGTCATGCATGATGTAATGCACATTAATGCATATGGGTCATGGGTCATGGGTTTTGAGTTATGGATAGTCCAAGCCATTTTATTAGTATATTACATTTAACTAGTTGATTCTAAAGAATGTATTTTATGAAAATGTAAGTAATAAATATTAGTTATAAGTGTTTCATAAAAATGGCTTTGGTTTTATATATAAACTATTTTACTAGATGTGTTTAATGGTTTATTTGGGTTTTGATTATAACGCAACATAACAAACATGCACGATGTAACACCCCAAACCCGACAAGGGTCAAAATGCCACATTATGGTGTCAATCAGAACATACAAATGCAAGCGGAAGACTTATAAACATAATAGTTACAAAGGTATTCTAAGGTAATAATGAAATACTAACATCTAAACATAAAGAGTCCTAAGGCCAAATAAAAATCCAAACTAATCTATCTGAAAATGAATCCAAATCTAATCCAGAAGCAAATGGGTGTCTATCATCAGGGTAGTCCACTAAGAGCTCCTATGCACTCTTCCCTTAAACCCAACTTCCAACCTAAAACCTTCCGC
This sequence comes from Artemisia tridentata subsp. tridentata, assembly GCA_021014915.2. NCBI lineage: Eukaryota > Viridiplantae > Streptophyta > Magnoliopsida > Asterales > Asteraceae > Artemisia > Artemisia tridentata. The sequence continues at coordinate 245,982,084 of CP139505.1, forward strand.
AGAAAATAAATGCGGCTGAGCTTAAAAAGCCCAGTGAACAGATTTAACCAAAACGAATAATTGAAGCATATATAAATATAGGGAATTGGAACCATAAGATCCTGTTGAACAAAATATTAAATGTCAAACGAATAAACACTCAAGGATCAACTGAACAGATATCATAAGTCAAATGAGATAAACGAAAAAAATAATAATCAAGAGATAATACGAATGTCAGATAATCATAACGAACCAAGGAATGAAATAGGAATTGCCACGAGCGTGTCTAAACGAGATACTCGAATAGACCAAATAATCACATAATCTCATATATCCGTCAAATCATATGTGTACCTGGAGGGGAGACCTCCAGAATACCAAATGGAGTAGCTAGCTCCCAGAAGTGAGGGGGTGCAAGGCACGCACAACCCAATCACTAACAAAACGAAACAAAATGCCTAGGATGCATCCATACGCCCCCTGCAAAACAAATCATATATATACACATGCTCATGACAGGTATATACACATATCATAATGGCCAAGTGATCACATATCATATCATATCATATCAAATGGGGATGCCGTGGACTGATCACACCGCCACAAATGGTGTCATGCCATTGGTGCCATCAATGACATGGCCATGGTACCTCCATGGCTAGTTAGCTCGGGCACTGAACAGAACAAATCATATCATAGCATATCCATAATCATATCATATCCAAACAGATCATATCAACAGAACGGAATCATATCATAACAAAGGATATCAAGTGAATATCATATCAAACGAATAGCTAAGCGAATATCAAATCAGATGATCATATAAAAGCAAATCATATCAAACGGAATCATATCAAGGAAAATGACTCAAATTCAAGGATCGATAAGTAATAAGAGAAAACACCCTTACTGGGAAAGGGTAGAATATCTGTACCTCAAACCACAAATGAAACCATATCAGAAAACACATGGATCAGAAGTTACTCATTATTCAGCGAATCTACACGAATTAATGATCGTCTTATTATTTAAGAACCATTTCATAAGTTATTTCCGATTCCATACTATTTGTTGTTCAGATTGTCATATTAGGTTTTCCTGCTATTTATAGCAACTTTCCAATTTAGTAACTTTTCATATTTAGTAACTTCCCCGAATTAGTAACTTTCCCGAATTAAGTAACTTTCCCGAATTAGTAACTTTCCATATTTAGCAAGTTCTCATAATTAGTAAGTTAGGGTTACATTTATAATTAATCAAACTTAGGGTTTATAGGTACTTCTAAATCATATATCACTTAATTAGGATATATTAGTGAATCTGGGTCACATCCTTAAGATTTTTCATGCCTGACAATTAAGCTCCAAAAATTCTGAAATAATTCTCAGTGATTTTCATATCAGTTAAGTACCTTTCCAAAATTTTATAGATTTTATTACCAAGCAAAAGTATTTTTTTAAAAATCATCTTTCTAGACCAGTTCAAAAAGTTAATTGCACATACATACATAAAGTTTTCCTTTAATTTAACCCATTGAGACACTTCATAAATTTCGACAAAAATTCCAGGAAGTCACACATAACTTATATATCACCCTTGTAAAAGGAGAACTCTCAGTTCCTTGTGGTTTGAAAATGAAAAATAAAAAACATCGACTGATTTTTAAGTTCCTAAAACTAAGGTTTGACACATGATCCCATAAAATTTAAATACATGACCAAAACAACTCCAATTCATTCTAAACCAATTGGAAAACTTAAATAGGACATTAAACTAAGTTTTCATGCAAAATACAAAATTAAACACTTATGGAACTCGAGCTGTAGCGCACACATATTCAGCTTTCAAAACTGTCCCGTTCAAAACTTCGTTTAAGACCATTATAACGCATGTTTACTTACACAAACGCACATGAGATCTTTATATATCACAAGACATGTTTTAAATATCATATTAACATCAGATTAGACTCTTAATTTGACACACAAAACTGTCCCATAACCCCAAGGATTTAACGAGTCAAAACATGTACTTATACCACACATAAAATCATACAAGACCTTATAATTCTTTCATTAATATTTCCACCTAGGGTTTCTGATTTTATACGCCTTATTAAATGTGCTTTTAAAGCTTATATTAGGGCTTGTTTAAAATGACACAACTCAGCTTCAATCACATGACACAAATCAGTTTCATAACCGTATATATATGTTTAGACTTATCCGATTCACAAAAACTACACATGTTCATATAAACTATTACATATAAATTTCTTCTTTTGTTAGGTCTTATTCACACGTTTTACCACCTGGTCAAACCAAAGGACCACATGAATTCGACCCACACGAACACAATATAGCCGTTAAACCTTGGCACCATCAAACGTGGCAAACACATGAAATTATAGCCCAATCTAACTTCTCGTTAAACTCGTACAATTAAGGTTTCATCAATTAACACCTCATCTATTGTATAGTGACTGTTTGTCATTAATGTTTAATGATTAGCAAGTCTAGAGCTTAGAATAACAATATGTCGACACCATTAGGGATAACTAGACTCGAAGGAAAAAATGTTCTATAGAAATTCATGTGGCGTTAACCTCTTAATCTTTTTCGTACTATATTCTTAGATATGTATATGTTTTCGAACATAACATTATTAACAAAACTTAGCATGTTATTGATTAGGCTGGTGCATTATTTAATTTGCAGACAACAAGAACGATTTGAGGAATACCTTAGGCCGATGAGGAATGAATCAAAAGAAGACCAAACTTAACCCCTTCGACTGGAACCAAAACTAGACCTTTTCGACCAAGACACCACACGATCAACCACAGCTTGAACACCACCTTCGTACCTCTTTATTTCTTGAAGAACACAGATGTAGAGGCTGCCATCTTGTATGCGTTTTTAGGGTTTAATGAGTGATAGGAAGATGTGATATTTGTTTTGTTGAAGTGAGTAACAAAAGGGGGAAATAGGGCTGGAAGATGCCGAGTATTAGGGGAGTATTTGGGGACCATTTCTTCTTCAAGTATTTCAAATATTATTTGGTATTATCAATACAATGTTGTGTACACATTAAAATACATTTGGTCCCTATATAACTTAATAAACATGTGATGTTTACTTAGCCAATATAGTTTGAGCCAAAATTCATATTTACTTAGGTTAGGATTTCATATCTTGTGGTTTTCATTCATAACGTATAGTTCACTTAGGGTTAAATTCGTATTCAAAAGTTCAAATGCCATTACGGAAATTAGGCTGTTATAATTCTTCCCCTCTAAAAAGAACAATTTCATCCTCGAAATTGAAATCATAAAAGTTAGACGGATACGTGCCAAATCACAAAAGAAGTGACCTTAAATAGCCTCACGCTCGGAGAGGTTCTTCCAAAAGCATCTTCACAACGGAATAGTTTTATTTCTCATGACTCGATCCCGACAACTAGGATAGCCCTAGGATCTCCACATAACACAAATCATAACAAATCTGATCCAACGAATACGAAACAAATACGTAGCAGGTGACAGTTGTAATCTCACAAAGAGATACATAAAACACATATACACACGAGTCAAATACGGAGGAAGTGCTAAACGATAAAAAGTCATCAACTCTCTCCAGATTCTGAACGAACTAGGGAACTTGCTAATAACCAGAGAAGCACATACCGAATCATCAAACGTATCAAGAGTCTCATAAAGAGATGGGTAACCTATTCATACTAATGATCAACTAAGCACATATTAGAGTATCAAAATGTATCCGAAGGCATAACGGAATAGGTAGAATAATCATACGGATAAGAACGAATCTAAGGTCTAACATACCCATTTCCACATACGAACATCCAAAACTAAGGAAAACCACTTGTACGCTGATGCTGAATCTTAAAATGTTGACACGCTAACCACTTCGCCACCAATGTAGTCACAACCGTCTTCATACCATTCCATCAAAATTTCTGCTGTAAGTCTCTATACATAATAGTACAACTAAGATGAATATAGCAAATAGAACTGTGTGCTTCAATCAAAACCGCTTCCTTCAAGTCTTCTAACATAGATCATATTCCACCGTCTTGCTCTTGAGCTTCTTCATGCCTGTCACAAATCACTCCCAAGTCATGCGTCGGATAGTTCACTTCCTATGGTTCTAGATGTACTGATGCATAACCAACAATCTTCCAGTGTTGCATAAAGACATAGCTAAGTCTCCTTCTTGAGTAGAAACAAATCTCTTTTCAGCTTCTCAAAATTCTCCTCTCATTCTTCATCCCAACTAAACTTTACTCTTCGAGAATATAACATATAGCTTCTTCTGACGTAGAAATCTCAACACAAAATACGAAGATGATTTTCGTGTTTCTCTTTCATCTCTGAATATACCAATATGTCATACTATGAAAAATTGTCCAAGTATTCATGAAAGACACGATGTAATCAAGTCCATAGGAACAGTCAGAGCAGTAGCCAATACAATTGGCATCACTAATACTCATGAAGACCATAATGAGTACGAAAGGTAATTCTAGGAGCATCTTGCTCCTTTATACATAACTAATAATAGTCAGATCTAAAATCAATCATAGAGAAAATTCACACCCAGAAATTGATTTGACAAATCGTTGATCCAAGGTAACGGATAACGGTTCTAACCGTAATACTATTCAGCTTCCAGAACTCAATACACAACCTCATACTATAATCATTCTTCTTTACGAATAAAACTGGAGTACACCACATATACATACTCTGACAGATAAAACCACTTTCTAAAATCTGGTCCATCAGTTCTTTCCATTCAACTGATGCCATAAGATACGGCGTTTCAGAATTAGGAAAAATGTCGCTCTTATACGGATAGAGTTCTAAATCAACCAACTCACTGTTCTCAGGTACTTCTCAAGATATCCTATGATCCCAATAAGTCCAAGTTATATGATGTAACTATTATCACGTTGGCCAGGCGTCATAATACTTGCATCATATACACATGCATTTATTGCAATCACATTCTACCTCGAGTCGTGACTAAACATGTAAAACCCTAAATTCTAATTTCAAATTGTTTTCCATCTAATTTGAATTTTAATCTAAGTTTTGTAATAATAGTTAATAAATGCCTAAAAACTATATGTTATGAGTTAATATTACATTATATGAAATAACCTAAGTCAATTTACATATTAATTTGCTAAAAAAAATAAAATAAAAATAAAATAAATAAAATCCTATCCTAAACTTCAAACCGATTCTCTCCCCCATTCATAGTCTAAAATCACGACCCATTCTTAAAACAAAACCAATCAGTATTAAATTGTTTCCAAAATTTGATACACACTCCTCCCTTATCCGGCTATACGCGTTTCTTTTTTCCCTCTCTTCTATCATTTGATGAGTGTCTAAATACTCATCATTTCTGTCACATTTAGACTACAAAAACAGTCAAAAACACTTTAAAATGCTTCAAAATACAGAAAATATCATTAGATTGTGTTTTTATATGTCTCAGATGCAAAATGATTAAAAACAGATAAAAAATGAACAAAGTTTGCATAAATGACAAGTCTAGTCCCTCGAATTTCAAAAGTTGTCAAAATTAGTCCCTGGGGTTTGAAAAATGACATTTATGGTCCCCGGGTGTTTTTTAAAATGGAAAATTATGTTTTATGGTCCTTGGATATATTTTTCAGCATCGACATAAATGGTCCCATAATTTTCAGAAGTTGGCAACATAAGTCCCTAAAGTTTAAACACTTCCAATCCTAACCCTTTTACACCTAAACCCTTTAACCCAAATTATATAAAAACCCATTCCATAAAACCCATTTAACCCAAACTTAACCAGCCCATCACCCCACACAACCCCAAAAGCCCAAATAATACCCAATACCCGGTCTTCTTTTTGTTTTGCTAAAACACCTAACACTTAAATTAGGTCAAAATAAATCCGACCATCACGTTCCCTCTTCATCCCATTCCCGCCAAACCTCCCACTTCCCCATACACAGTACCATCACCATCACCAAAACCCTCTTCCCCAAATTCCTTCCTTGTCCACATCAACCACTTCAGTCCAAAGAATACTCACGGGTACCCCCTCCACCTCATCAATCCGAGGTAAATAAAGAGCCAACGGCTCAGATCCTTGGTGTGGTCACAAAGATTGATCCAACGGTGAAGACAAGAAGCACAGAAAAAGAAAAAGACGAAGAACTCATTTTTTATTGTATTGTTCTTTTTTTATCTTGTGTATAAAAAGAGTCGAGTAGTTTAGTTTGAGGGGAGGTTTTAACTAGCTTTAGATTCGGTATGTTCTATTTTTAGTTGTAGTTTATTTTTGTAATTTTAGTTTAAGCAGTAGGATTTAATTAGCTAAAATTTTAGACCTGGTTTCTTTTCTTTTTAAATTATCGTAATAGTTAGTTATCATAGTGTAATCTAACTTCCAGTTAATGCAATTTGAGGTTTTATTAATTTCTTCCTCTTTGGTCAACGTCGGTCAAAGTGCTTATTTCTGCTTATTTGATTGCTGAATTGCTCACTTTTATTTTTATTTTTATCTGTTACCTCTGAAAAGGTTGAAAGTAGTTTAAAGTATTTAGTAGTTTGGATTTTCCTTTTGTTAAATTGCTTATTAGTATAGCTTTTGTTACAGTGCTTATTTGATTGAAAAGATTGAAAGTAGTTGAAAGTAGTTTAAGTTATTGAGGATTGAGTTAACCTGCAAGTCCTCCCTGATGGTTTTCTGTTAATCAGTGCTATTGGTTTTGTGATTAAAGCTTATTGAGAAATAATTCCTTTTCAGTAGTGTTTTGTTTTAACATTTCTGCAAGTTGTTAAAAGAAAAAAAAAAGAAAAAAATGTTTGAAGAAAAATGCTAGACCTGGGGTTCGAACCCAGGTCAGCAGGTTTACAAACTCAATTCACACACATCCAACTCTGCTACCAGTCCTTTTGTTTTTAGTTAATATCTTTAATTCTTTTATGTAGTTTATGTTATGTTTAGCTTTATTACTCAATTAGCTCAATATCAGCTTATCTTAATAAGCTAGTGTCTCCGGCTTATTTTTCCTAGGATCTTAATTATTTTTTTACACTTTTCTGAATTTTTCCATAATTTTCCTATGTCGTTTAATATTTTTAATGTATTTTTCTTCGTAAATTAGTTTTTTAAATGATGTTTAATTAGATTTTAATTAGAAAAATGTAATTCGTTTTCGTAAAATTTTCTTTTGTCGATTAGAATGTAGGAAATTTAATTTGGAATCCGTAAGTTTATTTTTCATCGTTTTCACGTTTACGTTTTAAGCATTTCCCGTTTAGTTACGTTTTCAGCTTTCGTTTACGTCTTTAATTTCGTGCACTTTAGATTATCGATTTCCTTAGATGTTTAGTCGTTTTTAATTTATGTTTACTTATTTTAGCGTAAAAAATCCAAACTCTCATCTTTATTTAACCATTCAAAACACGTATTCACAAACCGAGATCACAAACTCCATTCAGCCTTCGTTGGGGATAACGACCCGGGAATACAACTTCCGTTGTACTCCTTGGAAATAAATACGACTTGATTCTCGCGAATCAAATTTTGGCGCCGCTGCCGGGGAAGGCTTGACGCGAATTTTTAAATCTCGTTTGTCGTTGCGTGTTTCGTAAATATTTTCTTATTAAAACCCCAAAAAGATTTTTATTTCAAAATTTATTTTCTTTTTTTCCTTTGAATTTTTTTTAAAAATGTTATTAAAAATCCAAAAATATTCTTCGTATCCCCTCTATTCGTTTAATTCTTTTTCTCATCCTCTTAAACCGTTTAATTCTATCTTCTTAACCCTCATTTATGTTTAATTCTTTGTCGTCACTGGGCTATCACTGTTTTCATTGTAAAAGCCCGTTGATTGACACTCTTCGTTGTGCAAAGTGTAAGTGTGAGCGGTGTGGAAATCATGCACCAAAGGATCGTGGATCTTGTTATTGGTGTGAAGTAGCTCTCGAAGAAGAGCTTAATTCCGTCGATAATTCTCAAGATTCTTCCGACCACCCTCCACAACCCCAACCATCTTCACCCAAATATTGCGTATATTGTGAAAATCCGTTGGGGGATGATCCACTTTGTGGACGATGTTTCTGCAAAGGATGTGGGTTTGTCCCTGACCTTTGCGTGTGTTGCAATTCTGAAATCGAAAATACAAACACGTATCCAGATTTTCAAAAGGATTGCAACCTTCCTCAGAATTCATTTTGGCAAGAACCATGTTTCCAAAACTTAAATGTGCCAAATGATCCTAGTGCTGATTATGGAGGTCTTCACCAAAATTTTGATTGTCAAACGAGTGACATGCTTGTCTATGAGCAGGTTTCTTGTAACGAGCAAAATCTTGGTTTTGACCAAAATCCATATCAGTCATTTCATCAATCACAACAATACTATTGTTGTGAGTACTGTGGAGGTCCTCACTATGGCTCTGATTGTCAAACAAGGTACCCGCTTGTCTATGAGCATGACCCTTGTAACAATTATGATTATTCTTATCCTCCACAGTATCAAACCACTCAAAGCCAGCCTCAGATATCTCCTGAAGATATATTCCAAGAACTTCAAGAGATACGAATTGAACTTACAAATCTGGCTATTAAACATAACCCAAATGATCGTCATGGTGAGTCTATGGAAGATTTACTCGCCATAGAACGAGCAGCACACAACCGTTTCTTGTTTGATCAGGCGTGCATGCTCGATGACGAAGATGAGGAAGGGGAGAATACCATCTTTGTGAACAATTCCATTATTCAACCCCCTCAGTCCACCGCATCCACACCCATATCACATACTTTGGATTCCGATGACTCTCTCATTATGGGGGATGAGCATCTTGACACTATTCCTGAAAAGGAATCGGACGAATTCATAAAGTCTAGTGTTGAGAACCTTATCCCAATCCCAAGTGAGTCTGAGGATATATCCTATAATGAGTGTGATTGGTCTTATTGTGATCCTCATGACATTTCTGAGGATACTTCCGGGATCTTCTCTAACTCGCTCTTCAATGCAAATGATGATTTTTCCTCCAGTGATGACGAATCACTTTCTGATGAGGACGCTTCAAATGAAAGTCTCAAAGTCTATTCGAATTCTCTTTTTGAATTTGATGATGAGTACTTTTCTAGCGAAATAAATCCTCTCTTTGATAAAGTGTTAGAGAACGATGAGGTCGAGGACTCTCTTAGTCCTAAACTCGATGATATGACCTCACTTGATCCCGAGATGCACACGGATGCTCTTTCTCCGACATATGTGACACTTCCCTTTGAGGATCGCCATTATATTGACGTCACATATGTCGTTCGAGTTTTTCTACCTTTCCTCTCTTACAAGGTAGATTGTCCTTTTATTCACTCGTTTGGGAGTGAAGACAAAGTTTTTGACCCCGGCATCTTCATTCATCATTCTTTAGAGCCGGATATATCTCATCGGAGTGGAACTTTCATGTACATCAATGTTTATCCAAACATTTTAAATGAAAGTCCGATGGAGATTTTCTTTTCCACATGCTTCCCCAAGAACAAATGAATTCGGGGTCGAGTCAAGCTAGCGACTCGGTTAACAAAAACAGTAGCACACCATATGGGTTTTCACCCATATCTCTGACTTCTTTCTACTTTCTACTACCCTAGTGTGGGGAGATGCCCCCCGCTGTTGTATATAAATTTCAAAAAAAAAAAAAAAAAAAAAAAAAAAAAAAAAAAAAAAAAAATTTAACCACAAAAATAAAATAAATGGCCCGTAATATTTCCCTTTTACGTTCTCAGTTTCGGCATAACAGCCGGTACTTTGAATATTGAGGGCAATATTCATTTCTAGTGTGGGGGAATTCTCACGAATTTAATCACGTATATATACCATCTAATTCCCCCGTTTTTGGCCAAATTTTTTTTTTTTTTTTTGGTGTAAGTGTTTTGCACTTACACAACAAATGGTTATCAGTCCACCATGTCTAACACACAAAAGGATTGGCTAATCCAGGAGCAAACGGCTCTTGGTAAAGATATATCAAATCCGTTTATGGCTTACAATTTGCCCAAAATTGTATGGTATTCGACTCACCATATCCTAAAAAGATGAAGAGTTGGCTAGCCCGCAAGATTATGGCTTGTGGTAAAGGCAGTTGGAAAACCATAATTGGTCATCAGCTCACCAAAGATAATAAGTTGTTTTATCTAAGAGTTAGGCTAGTCCAGAAGCAAACGGCTTCTGGTAAAGACGAACCAAATCCGTTGGCAGCTGGTGATTTGCTCAAAATCATATGGTTATCAGTGTACCATAGTTCTTACTTGAACTGAAACATTTGGCTACTCCAGAAATGATGGATATCTGGTAAAGAGAAAAATCCATTAAATCTTCATAAAAGATTGCTAGGGACTAGCAATAGTTTAGTGTGGGGGATTGATGAGTGTCTAAATACTCATCATTTCTGTCACATTTAGACTACAAAAACAGTCAAAAACACTTTAAAATGCTTCAAAATACAGAAAATATCATTAGATTTGTTTTTATATGTCTCAGATGCAAAATGATTAAAAACAGATAAAAAATGAACAAAGTTTGCATAAATGACAAGTCTAGTCCCTCGAATTTCAAAAGTTGTCAAAATTAGTCCCTGGGGTTTGAAAAATGACATTTATGGTCCCCGGGTGTTTTTAAAATGGAAAATTATGTTTTATGGTCCTTGGATATATTTTTCAGCATCGACATAAATGGTCCCATAATTTTCAGAAGTTGGCAACATAAGTCCCTAAAGTTTAAACACTTCCAATCCTAACCCTTTTACACCTAAACCCTTTAACCCAAATTATATAAAAACCCATTCCATAAAACCCATTTAACCCAAACTTAACCAGCCCATCACCCCACACAACCCCAAAAGCCCAAATAATACCCAATACCCGGTCTTCTTTTTGTTTTGCTAAAACACCTAACACTTAAATTAGGTCAAAATAAATCCGACCATCACGTTCCCTCTTCATCCCATTCCCGCCAAACCTCCCACTTCCCCATACACAGTACCATCACCATCACCAAAACCCTCTTCCCCAAATTCCTTCCTTGTCCACATCAACCACTTCAGTCCAAAGAATACTCACGGGTACCCCCTCCACCTCATCAATCCGAAGGTAAATAAAGAGCCAACGGCTCAGATTCTTGGTGTGGTCACAAAGATTGATCCAACGGTGAAGACAAGAAGCACAGAAAAAGAAAAAGACGAAGAACTCATTTTTTATATGTATTGTTCTTTTTTATCTTGTGTATAAAAAGAGTCGAGTAGTTTAGTTTGAGGGGAGGTTTTAACTAGCTTTAGATTCGGTATGTTCTATTTTTAGTTGTAGTTTATTTTTGTAATTTTAGTTTAAGCAGTAGGATTTAATTAGCTAAAATTTTAGACCTGGTTTCTTTTCTTTTTAAATTATCGTAATAGTTAGTTATCATAGTGTAATCTAACTTCCAGTTAATGCAATTTGAGGTTTTATTAATTTCTTCCTCTTTGGTCAACGTCGGTCAAAGTGCTTATTTCTGCTTATTTGATTGCTGAATTGCTCACTTTTATTTTTATTTTTATCTGTTACCTCTGAAAAGGTTGAAAGTAGTTTAAAGTATTTAGTAGTTTGGATTTTCCTTTTGTTAAATTGCTTATTAGTATAAGCTTTTGTTACAGTGCTTATTTGATTGAAAAGATTGAAAGTAGTTGAAAGTAGTTTAAGTTATTGAGGATTGAGTTAACCTGCAAGTCCTCCCTGATGGTTTTCTGTTAATCAGTGCTATTGGTTTTGTGATTAAAGCTTATTGAGAAATAATTCCTTTTCAGTAGTGTTTTGTTTTAACATTTCTGCAAGTTGTTAAAAGAAAAAAAAAAGAAAAAAATGTTTGAAGAAAAATGCTAGACCTGGGGTTCGAACCCAGGTCAGCAGGTTTACAAACTCAATTCACACACATCCAACTCTGCTACCAGTCCTTTTGTTTTTAGTTAATATCTTTAATTCTTTTATGTAGTTTATGTTATGTTTAGCTTTATTACTCAATTAGCTCAATATCAGCTTATCTTAATAAGCTAGTGTCTCCGGCTTATTTTTCCTAGGATCTTAATTATTTTTTTACACTTTTCTGAATTTTTCCATAATTTTCCTATGTCGTTTAATATTTTTAATGTATTTTTCTTCGTAAATTAGTTTTTTAAATGATGTTTAATTAGATTTTAATTAGAAAAATGTAATTCGTTTTCGTAAAATTTTCTTTTGTCGATTAGAATGTAGGAAATTTAATTTGGAATCCGTTAGTTTAGTTTTTCATCGTTTTCACGTTTACGTTTTAAGCATTTCCCGTTTAGTTACGTTTTCAGCTTTCGTTTACGTCTTTAATTTCGTGCACTTTAGATTATCGATTTCCTTAGATGTTTAGTCGTTTTTAATTTATGTTTACTTATTTTAGCGTAAAAAATCCAAACTCTCATCTTTATTTAACCATTCAAAACACGTATTCACAAACCGAGATCACAAACTCCATTCAGCCTTCGTTGGGGATAACGACCCGAGAATACAACTTCCGCTGTATTCCTTGGAAATAAATACGACTTGATTTTAACCGATCACCTCTCTTCTATCATTTGACAAAACACACAAACACACATAGTTGGTCAAAGATTAGCAACAGGTTTGGTGATCATGTTTTGATATTCTTGGTTCATAGCAGTTTGTGGGTCGATCATACTCTTATTCTTCTGTTTGATTCCTCTTTGATCCGGTCCTTAAGGTATTCCACGTTAACCATCTTTAACATGTTTTGTTACATGACTAAAACCTAATCTAAATCATGTTATATTTACATGCCTCATCATATCAACATAAGTATAAAAGATTTAGGCCACGTTAGATTGATGTTGTGTTTGTTTTTTTTATTCGACCTAATCGTTTAAGCCCTAAGTTTGTGTCATTAACCTTCATCTAAACATCATTTGAACACTAAAAGTGACTAACTAAAACTGGAAACCCTAAGTGATAAACTAACGAGTGCATTAGAGGGTTTAGGGTTTCGTGATTTTATGATTTTATGTGTGAGTTTGTATGATGTTTGTCTTGTTAAATCTGGTGTTGTGTGGGCATGTGTTTAGTGTCGATGTAAGGGTTGTGTACCTAGTTTAGTGTCATGATTTTATGTGTGATTATGGGTTAAATGGGTTAGAGTATATATCATGTGTCGTTAAAGGCCTAAAAGTAATATGTAGATTTTGGTTGCAAATCAAAATAAAGGATTTAAGGTTTATGGTCCCTTGTGGTGTCGTTAAATTTGAGGTTGGTGTTTGTGTACGTGTGTGTGTACATCATGTGTCGAATCATATTAAGACTTTTTTAAAATTGTGCACTTAAAACGGATTAAAAGAATGGGTTGAGAACTTGTTTTCTGTCTCACTAACATGCTGTCCAGAAATTGTGTCGGGTTCAAGGGATCTAATTTGATGATGCCAATGTGTTTTGGCAAGATTTTTGAGTCTAAAACAAGTTCAGGTTGTGTTCTATCTAGATATAAAATTTCATGATTTTTGGAGGTCGGGTAGGCGACTTTTTGATTTTTAGAACATTAGATGTCAATCCTGAGTTTAGAAGTCCGAACTTTTAGCTAGTGTTTTTGAATTTTAATTTCCAAAAAGTGAAGAATTAGGAGGTTTCATTTTACAAGGAGAATATTTAGGATGTATACGACTTACTGGAATTTTTGTAGATTTTTATGAAGGGTTCTAATGGGTTAAGCAAATGCAAACTTTCGGGGTATACCTGCAGTACACTTTCTGGGCAGCTTTGGGAAAATGATTTTTGAAATGGTACTATCACTTTGAAATAAAATATGGGAAAATTACTGTAAGTTCCCAACATGTATTAGTATCTATGATAAATACTTGAGCTCCTCAGTAAACACTTAAGTATGGTATAAAATTCATAAATAAAGGTACCAGAATATGATAATATCTAAAATATGTTATAAGTTAAGGTTTTAGTGTAACCTAACCTCATTTAATGTGTTTTGACCTAAATTACATTTGTAACGTTAATACGGATACTCTTAAACATATGTTAACCTAACTTCAGTAATGAAACCCTAATCACAAATAATGGATAACTATAAGTATTTAAGAATCAGTTATGACAATTAATGACCTTTAAAAATAGACTCCTAAATAATAATTGATCCATAATTCATGTAGATTCTCTGAAGAAGGAGTGATTTCCATCCCTGTGCTCATTTCATTTCATTTCCTTTCATTCACGTTAAGGTACAAATATTCTGCCCTTTCTCAGTAAGGGTATCTCATGACTTAATTCCTTGATGTTTAATATTCTGAATATGATCCATTTGATATTCGTTTGGTTGTTTTGTGTGATATGATTCGTTCGTTATCTTCGGTGACTTTAATATTCGCATTTGAATCCCTTGATACTTTATAATGCGTTAGATATTATGACTTGTATGAAAAACCTTTTTGAATATATATCTTGATGATGGTTTTGGGAAACACTATTTTATAATGATTTCTATGAATACGAGGTAACACCACTTTTTATATAAAGGTTTAATGACTCTCATAAAAACGGCTTTTAAAAGAATACTTTCATGAACACAACATTGAAATGATTTTCATAATTACATAATCTGGTTGTACTCTATCCTTAAAGATTTCTCATGACTCATTGTTTCCTGATATTTGTTATGCTTTGATCTGGATTTGTCTAGTTATTTGTTTGATTATTCGCTTCATGCTATATTCTGTTCATATAGCTATTATCTGAGTTGGATAATTTATAATTATCCCTTATCATTAGATTGCATGTACTATGCCTATTATGTTGCCCATATTTGTAGCCAGTCATGGGGAGTCCATGGCCTTGCCATTGATGCACCAATGGTATTGACACTATCTGTGGAGGTGGGATTTAGTCCACAGCGTTCCCACTCATGCTATATAGCAACCATGGCCGCCATATTTATTATTATTATACTAACATACGTAGTCACAATCTCGAACTTGTATATGTATATCTATTTTGCAGGGAGTGTATGGATGCATCCTAGGTACTTTGTTTTGTTCAGTAATTTAGTGAATGGATTGTGTGTGTGCTATGCACCCCATTTCACACTAGTACTATTGGAGTTTGCAGCTCCTATGTACAATTTGCTATGATATGATATATGTTTGTTACTTGGGCATTTCCTTGTTATGATTGTTATCCGTTTCATATTCCTTGTTATGCTTTGATTCCATTATCATACATCCCATATTTCATTGATGTTGGAAATTAAACCAATAGTTAGTATTGCCAGGCTAAATGTTACAACTGCTGGAGTATAACACTAACAGTACTAATTAAGTTAGTACTGCCAGTATAAACACTTTGTACTGCTTATGTTCTGAATACGAGTAATGTGATAAGTATAGAAAAGATTTAGTGAATATCTTCTAGTTATAGATTGATACGAATATTGTAGTTTACTTGTACAGGACTCCTTGTGCTATAAAAGGAGGTGCTAGGTTAGGTTTTAGATATATCGTGTTGTTAAGGATTCAAGGTTGTAAACCCTAGTGATAGCTTAAGATCACTCGTATTATTATCAATAATATTGAATCTTTTGGTGTTAATCATTGTCTTCATTGTTCATACACATACATTACTGTTCCATCACTCAAACAAATATTCTTCTAAGTATAATCAAGTAGATTCCGCATACTTGGTTATATCAACTCATAGTATCATATACACGTTAACAGGACTAACATCCTAAGTGTATCAAAATCCTCTCAAGTGGTATCAGAGACAGGTTGATACTATTGATTTAGAAGGAATGGACATAGAGACTTCTACAACTAATGTGGCTGCAAAGTTACCAATGCTTAAGCAGAATGAATTCGACATGTGGAGGCTACGTATTGAGCAATACTTCCAGGTGCAAGACTATGCACTCTGGGAAATTATTAAAGAAGGGAACTCATTCAAGCCAATAACCACAACATCAACTGTTGATGGTAAGGTTCAGACTATTGTGCAGGCAAAACCAGTGACTGCAGAAGAGAAGGTTCAGATGAAGAATGACCTCAAGGCAAGGAGTATGCTCATGATGATAATACCTAATGATCGACTATTGAACTTCAGCAAGTTCAAGGATGCTAAGTCATTATTTGAGGCCATCGTTGCTAGATATGGTGGGAATGAAGCCACCAAAAAGACTCAGAAGACACTCCTCAAGCAAAATTTTGAGAACTTCTCTGCAACAAGCAATGAATCATTGGATCACATGTTCAACAGACTTCCGAAGCTTGTAAGCCAACTTGCTGTTCTTGGAATTGATATACCTTAGGAAGACCTCAATTCAAAATTCCTGAGAAGTTTACCATCAGAATGGGCTATGCATGTTGTTGTCTGGAAGAATAAGCCAGACATTGATTCTATGAGCTTGATGGATTTGTATAGCAACTTCAAGATTGAATTTGGCATGATGAGATGTGAATAGAGTTTCTGTGTTATAGTTCCTACCATGTTAGATTCTAACTACACTATTTCATGCCAAACATTACTACTAACAAAGGGTGTTTTAAGAAAGCGTACCTGTGCCTGAGGTGTTAGCTCTTAAAACTAGAAGACTAGGGTACCTTTGTTGAATGTTAAGCATGAATGACACGACTTGACTATTGCGTCACCGGGTATGCTTGATAACGCATCATACTCCTTTAGTTATACTCCAAAGTTTATTTACACTCATGTTTTCCTAGCAAAACAAATGTTCAAACATCTGGTCCCCAATATCTCATGGGTCCAAAGTTGTTAGAGTTAAACATCCTACGCATTTGTTGCGTTAGTTTAGGATGTGAGAATGGAGGACACATTTCCCATGGTAAGTAACTTTGTGGTGGACGATCATTCCAAGTTACGGGAAAGTTACTTGGATGATTTTGTCTTCTAAAGTTACCTCTCGGTAGAGGAGTTCTAGACCGAGGTTTGGGAGAGTTTACCTTTCTAGGTGGAGGAGTAGTTGACCTAGTGTCACGCTTCACAAATCCATGTTCGGGAGATGACAATGGTTTGTTAAAGCCTTTGGTTTCCTCTCTACTTGGAGTAGACACTCTAGTTCTATTTACAACTACTTGACTTGGTTTAGGACTTAAGTTACTTTTCAGAATTGACCCAGTTTTGTCCTCAGCACCACACGGTACCACGGTACCACTAAATTTAGTGGTGCCGTCTGTATCTTTAATGGTGCCGTCACCTTCAGACATGGACTTTTCAGGCATTACAAATTTTACTTGTTTAGTACTACTTGTAGAAGCCTGATTTGGGTCAAATCCTAAACCCGAACGGTCATGTTCACTATATCTAATATTTTCAAGTATATCATTAAGCTTTTTAGTTCCTTCATCAAACCTAATGATTCTTAAAGCATTTTCTTTAAGTTTTTTATTTTCTACTTGAAGACTAATATATGACCCGCATCCTAAATCTACTTCCTTGTTTTTCTCAAGTCTCTTGACTTGATCATTTAGTTCTAAGACTTGTAGTTCTAGTTCTTTTAATTTTAATTTTAGCTTTGTGTTTCTACCTAAAATCTTAGTACTAACTACGCATAGTTTGTTGTATTCGTCATGTAATTCATTGTCATCTACTGACGAATTATTATCACTATAATAAGAAGTGTCGGATTGTACCTCGTTAGAAGCTTGAGCCATTAAGCACGTTTCATCGTTAGGCTTCTTCTCTTCTTCTTCACCGCTGTCACTCCAAGAACCTCCTACAAAGGCTCTTTGGTTGTTGGATTTTGGTGGCTTAGGACATTCTCCTATGAAGTGATTAGGATCTCCGCATCTAAAGCATCTCCTATCACTTGTCCCTTTTCTTTCATCATGATTTCTTTGGGATGACTTCTTCTCATCTCGAGATTGTCTAGGAAATCTACCTTTCCTCCTAAAGAACTTTCTAAAGTTCCTAACGGCTAGTGCGTACTCTTCATCTTCACTACCGGAACTCGAACATTCCTCATCACTAGACTCCTTCTTGGCTTTTAATGCTAGAGATCTAACTCTCTCGCTTTTGCCTTTGACAATGTCGGAATCCTTCTTGATGATCATCTCGTGAACTTTCAAGTTTCCTATAAGTTCATCGAGTGACAATGCCGCCAAGTCCTTTGACTCTTCTATGGCGGTGACCTTTGCTCTCCATTTAGGATGTAGAGCTCTAATAAACTTCCTAACATAGTTCTTACTAGAATAACCTTCATCAAGAGCTTTAAGACTAGTGATAATAGTATTAAATCTAGCAAAAGCGTTATCTATTGACCCATCCTCCGAAATGGAGAATTGTTCATATTGTTGAACAAGAAGATCTATCTTGTTCTCTTTGACTTGGTTATTACCTTGGTGAGTGACTAACAAAGTTTTCCAAATGTCTTTTGCCGTATTACACATAAAAATTCTTTCAAATTCCTTTTTAGGCAAAGCATTATAAATCATCATTTTAGCCTCATTATTTTTGGCTAATTTCCTTTTAAGTTCATCACTTTGTTTATCATAAGAAACTATTTCATCCTTTTTAGTTTCCGGATTCTTTTGAATAGGTGGAAAGTCACCCTCGGTAATAACATGCCAAAGATCAATGTCTTTTGATTTCACATACGTTTCGAATCTTGTTTTCCAATAAATAAAACAATCGGTTTCGAAAAGTGGTGGTCTTTGCATAGATTGCCCTTCTAGATATTTGTCGAAATCCATTGATCGGTTCAAGCTTTAAAATACAATATACTTTAAAAACTTGACTGACGTGGCTCCTGATACCAATTGTGGGAAACTAGTAGGGGGGTTGAATAGTTTACCGGTTTAAAAACTTCTTTTATAAATCTTGTTTTAAAAGTATGCTATTGGAAACTTTGATTCGAACTCTATGTGTAATCAATCAACACCAATATGAACTACAAACTAAGCTACGTAATAATAACAAATAAAAGTAAAGAGTAGAGTTGGAAAGATCAAACCGAGACAGAGGATTTATAGTGGTTCGGCTACGAAGCTCTTCTTCGCCCTACTACACTCCCCGAGTACCACACTCGAGAGTTTCAAACACTATATCAACAACCTCCCTTCAGGCGGAGAAAACCGTACACGTCGCTTATCCTATTTCCGACACTAAGCTAGATGTCGAGTGCTAATCTTAGCTAGCACCAATCTACCAAGGTCTACGTGACCAAACCCTCAAGCCCAATGGCTTCAAGAGATCACCAAGATCTCAAAACGATCACAATGATCAACACTCACTTCACTCTACTCAACTAACACTAACCTAATGACCCTTGATCTTCTTGATCAATCACACAAGCCCAATGGCTTCAAGAGATGTTCACTATCTCTATAGATCACACTTGATCTTCACTCTCACTCACAAAAAGGAAATATACTTGATGTATGCTAAGATACAACAAGGTTGTAACAAGTGTTACAAAAACCTATCAACTACAACTCTAGTATCTTCTTGATTACTTGAGTTCTTCTCTTTCTAATGAAGAGGGATGACAACACCTTGTATCAACTTGGATACTTGTGTTCTTCTCTTGCTTGTGAAGAGGTATGAAGAGGATCACTTGAAGGATGATTGGATCACTCTTGAAACAAAGAAAAACTAATCTAAATGACCCTAAGAAGTAAAAGGTGTGAGAGGATTTTACTAAGGGATTTTTCTGTGTGTGAAGGGTGCCTAAAACTGTGAAAGAGGTGGGTATTTATAGGCAAAGAAAATCTTAACGTTACAATTCAAAATGGTACGGACGGCTCCACTAAATGACCCACGGCTCCGTTAAATTTAACAGTACCGTGGAGCCGTGGTAGACTAGGACGCTCCAAATTTTGTCTTTTCTGGTGAAAACTTATTTGGGGAAGGTTGGAGCTGATTTTGGGGGGAAAAATAGCTGTTGTGATTTTCAAACTTATTTTTCCATTAAAACATTTCTTAATATTTCAAAAATAATTTGTCATGTGTATTTTTGAAAAAATGTTTTGTCCCATTTAAAATGTGAATTTTCAAAACATGAATTCACTTCTTTGATCACTAGTTAAAGTTGTAACTTTGTTCAAGAGTGATTTGCGTAGAAACGGGATCTTCCAATTAAAAACTTGTTAACGTTAATTTTAACGTAACGTGAGTTCACATTTTGTCATCCTCAAAACGTGAAGTAATCGAAAGATATAAATAACGTTTTTAGAACATTATTTGCATCAACAGGGTTCCGTAACTTGAATTTGGACATCTGGAGGTTGGACGTGTGCGGTACTTTGTGGGCTTGAGAAATGCATCTTGTCCGTTGTCACCTCGGTATCTCGATTCACTTCCCTCGGTGGAGGGGGCATAGGAGTCGAGGGTCCATTATGCGTCTTACCACTTCGAGTGGTGACGGCTTTCAACTCAGCATTAGGATTAGGAATGGTATTGCTCGGAAGTCGTCCGGAAGATGAAGAAGATTGGTTCATGTTCATATTCATGAAACTGCCCATCATATTCTTCAACTCATTTTTTTTGACGAGACATCGTAGTATCAATTTCCTTTCTCAACTCGACTTTCATATTATTGATTTGAGTCTGCATTGAACGCATGCTGGACTCAGTAATTTTCATGAAATCATTTGTCAAAGGAGCTTGAGGAGGTTGTTGATAAACATGTTGATTCGGAGCTTGATAAGGCTGGTTGAAATTGTTACGGTTTTGGTTGAAATTCTGAGAATTGTTGAAATTTTGTCCTTGATTTTGAACAAAGCGATTTTGATTATTTTGATTTGGCACGGGTGGAAAACCAGGTGGT
This sequence comes from Artemisia tridentata subsp. tridentata, assembly GCA_021014915.2. Taxonomy (NCBI): domain Eukaryota; kingdom Viridiplantae; phylum Streptophyta; class Magnoliopsida; order Asterales; family Asteraceae; genus Artemisia; species Artemisia tridentata. Next base: position 246,002,960 of record CP139505.1, read on the forward strand.
ACCATAGCATTTGGTGCTCGGTAATGAGTTTCAGCATGCGGTCGGTTTTGATTGTAGTTTACTGCAGCTACGGGAGCTTGGTAAACAGAAGCATCGGTTGCTTGACAATCGTAATACGCATGCGGGCCACCACAAGTTTCACACACTTTGTTTACGGCTTTGATTTGTTCCGGTTTATGAATTTCACTCTTAATTTCTTTCACTTCCTTCATCATGCAACGAATTGCGTCCGTTAGAGCGGCTAACGGTGCGGCTAACTCTGAAGAGTTACCGGATGAAGAAGCAGGAGTGATAGGAACATTCACTTTGTTTCGAGAAATAAGAACTTTTGACTTATTCTCACAAATTTCAAGCACATCTTTAGGTCGACGATTCAAGATATTTCCACCAGCGGCAGCGTTAAGAGAATCTTGATCGTTTCCATTCAACCCATTATAAAACGTATTGATCTGTTGTAACTCCGTGAAATCATGATGCGGGCATTTTCTTAGGAGATCTTTGAATCGTTCCCATGCCTCTCCGAAGTTTTCATCGAAACTTTGACGGAATCCAGAAATTTCATTTTTCAGATTAGTCGTCTTTGAAGGAGGAAAGAAATAATTGACAAATTTCTGTACGAGATCTTCCCAAGTTTCAATGGATCGAGGGGGTTCTTTTTCCAGCCAAATCCGGGCTGCCCCTTCGAGAGAAAACAGAAATAGCATCAATTTGATAACCTTTTGTGGCACATCCTTGTAATTGATGGTTGAGGTCAACTTGTTGAACCAACGGATGTGTGCATACGGATCTTCTAGTTCAAACCCGTGGAATTGATTTGTAGACACGAGTTGAATCAAATGCGTTTTTAATTCGAAATGATTAGAATCGATTGGTGGTAAAACGATGGCATCTCCGTAACCCTCAGTGGGTGCTTAGAGCATCTCCGCCATTGTTCGATTGTCTGCCATTTTGTCAATGGGAATAGTACGAATCTCGGGTTCGACTATTCGGGCAGCACGCCTACGATTACGTCTTCTCGAAATATCTACGAGTTCACGTAAAGGACTTGTCGACGTAGAAGAACGAGTGCGCATGCACTAAATAAAATAATTCAATTAAAACAAGATCGAAGCAAAACACAAGGAACTTAAACCTTAAATCAAACAAGCGTACGGTAGCTCTCTAAAAGATAAACGCACAGAGTGGCGGAGGAGCAAAGGTGGGCAATAAATGCTCCTTAAAATCCCGCTCCTTTCGGTTTGTCAATTTAATGCCAAACCTCCTGAAACCTCCGTTAGAGTTTGTTTATCAATCAAAGGTGAGCCGAATTCGCAAGCGACACAAAGACAAGTTTTAATATTTTGTTTAGGAACTTATTATGATAATATTCAAAGTTGAGGAATATTATATTGATTTTGCTTTTATCTTTTACTTAACAATAAAACAGAAAATGCTTTTGGGTTTTTATTTTTATATGATAATATATATATAAAAGAAAAGAAAAATATTTTTGTTTTTTATATTGGGGTTTATGGGAAACAAGAACTTCACAAGGAAGGATCTCAAGTCACTACTCGTTTAAATCTCAACGATATAGTCGCAACACAACCTCCCCGGCAGCGGCGCCAAAATTTGATCCGTGCTAAAGTATATATATAATATCAGACGGATACACGTGATACGCGGGAATTGACAAATCAACCCTTTAGGAAAAAGGCTAACTTGCAAAAACTCACGTTAGTGATATGTGTGATACCGGGCAAGTGTTTCCCGGGTCGTGTCCCAGCGAGGTTGGAATCGACAATCGTGTAAAGTTTGGAATTAGAGTGACTGATGATTGTAATATGGAATTTTTGTGTTTTATTTTAATTCTAATTAAATAATGAGAAACAAATTCTCAAAATAAAATTAAGATTAAAGCAGATTATATTAAAAACGCGAAACGGGAATTCTAAAAACGGGTTTGAAAAGTGAAATCTCTAAAATTTAATCTTACAAGTACCAAATTATTTTTCCTAAGTTATAAATGACAAAAGAAAATTTTAGAAAAAAGATTTATATTTTTCTAAGTTTTATATTTTTTATTATGAATTAAAAACTGTTTTAAAAAGAAAAATGCATAAAAAATATTAAAACTATTCTAAAAATTCTGAAATTTTTTGTGAAATTACTTGATACTAAAACGAGCATAGGAAAAATACAAACAAGGTGCCAGCTTATTGGGATAAGCTGGTAATAAGCTAATAAGTTCGGATAGCTTAAAATGGAAAGTGGGGTTAAGTATTAATGAGTGTAGGATCTAACTGGAAAAGATCCAAGGGCAGGTGGTTGTGTTGTGTGTTGGTGAGTCAAGAGACCAGGGTTCGAATCCCTTGGTACCCTTTTTGCTATTTATTTTATTTTTTATTTTTTCTTTTTGAAACTGATTAAGCACAAGATAATTAGCAATTTTTATAACTAACACTTATTTTGAAAATCACAAATAAGCCCTGAAATAAGCTAAAGTTTGATGATCAGTGGAATTTTATAGAATAAGCCCAAGGCTTTGATTGAAAAGGACTGATAAGCTTTCAAGTAAGCTAATGGAGACTGAAATAAGCTAAACAACTAATAATGAGCTAAAATGAAAAAAAAAAAAAAAAAAAAAAAAAAAAAAAAAAAAAAAAAAAAAAAAACACAAATACCCATAAATAAGCACTTAACAAAGAAAATAAGCTCAAAGGTGACTGATGCACAGGGCAAATTCAGTCAACCAAGGCAAATTCAAGCTTAATTTTAAGCACTCAAATAATTACTAAACACCACAAAAACTTATAACACTTAAAGTTCACCTACTGAGGATCTCATAGGACCAAAAATCAGACCAAGGTGAGCTTATTTAGAGCTTGTGAATAAGCTAAGAAGTTGGCACAGTCCACTCACTTAAACTCTGATCACTCAGGTTTAAGTTGAGTTGATCAGTCAACTTAATAGCTTAGATTTAAGCTTAAATAAGCCAAGCAAAGGTCTGGATTTATGGAATAAGAAAAGATCCAATAGCAATATATCTAGAATAAAAGGAAATAAGCACTAATTAACAAAAACAAGCACTTAAATGGGATCTAGAATAATGGTGCAGACTGCAGTTATGGATAAAATTGTGCAGACAAAGTTTTTAAGTCCAAAACCTTTCAAATCCAAACCAAATTGATCCAACTCTTGAGTATCCACTACTTGGACTCAAAAGACCTCAGAAAAGCTACAAGTAAGGTTCAAAAGAGCTTATTGCTCTAGTAAGCTTATGTGAACAGTTGAGACCCTATAACCTTCACAGTCATTTCAAAACTTCAAAAGCTATCAAATTGGATTAAAAGGTCTTAAAAACAGCTTCCCTTAACCAAGTTAAGCAAAATCAAAGTTGGGCTGATGGCAATAAAGCATAATCTACCCATTTTGACCCATTTTGACTTATAAGACAAACAGTCCTTATTGGGGCTGTTTTGAGATTTTCAACTGTTAAGACCACAATAAGCTAAGTTTTTGAGTCACAAAGGTTCCTCTAAATAGATTAAGAACTAATGAATAGATTTCTACTGGAAATAAGCAAAAAATAAGCAATTCCTTGGTTATCCTACTTTTGGCTTTTAAATGAGATTTTAAAGGAACTAGACGAAACTGAAGTTTAAACCATAGAAAGACAGATACACAACAATAATTAACACCTAAGAAATAGAAAAAAGGAAAAATAAGCTAGTAATAAGCTATTGAACAGTAGAATAGTAAAATACTTAAAAATTTAGAAAATGCTTACAGATGCATTAAGTCTCAAAATAAAAGGTAATGATCAGTGGATAAGTTGAGCTTCTCAAAAGCAATCTAGAAACCCCATTTAGCTTTTCCAGAATAGCTTCTCATCCAGACTGCTTATTTGGCTTCCCAGTTGACCATTTTTGACTTTCGTTGACTTTTTTGAAATTTTGAGATTAAGACTGAGTTACACTATCATAAGTTTGTCAAAAGCTATAGAGAGCTTATGTAAGCTTATAGGAACATCAAAGAAATTATTTCAATAAACATTTAACTTGATTCGAATTAACAGTACAACATATAAACTTAAAAACTTGGAACTTTCATTAATACTTGGAAATTGTACAAAGATTTATAGTAAAAAGACTTAGAATAACATGGAATGATAACTGAAAGCTAAATTTGATAAAGCTTAAACAATTAAAATACAATACGAATAAGAAAATAAACTACTTGCCAATTAAGGCTACATTGTGGTTCTATTTATACTATACTGAGGTGGGTTCTTCTTCTTATCTTCCTCTGATCATTCATTGACCCTTGGATTGGTGTGAATCAATCTCGGCCTTCAAAACCACTTTTGGCGCCAAAATAGTTAGTGGGAAAAACCACTTGGTCTGGTAACTTGTGATGGGGAAGAAACATTAAATGCATCTTGGTTTGTTTGGAAGAGTATTGAGGAAGCTTGGAGGGGGGGGGGGTGGATGGTGTCAGGGATAAGGTGGGAATGGCGGTATGGTTTTGAGCGGGAAATGGTTTTAGAAGAAGGATTTGACCGTGGTCAAATGTGGTATTAGCTAAGGGATAAAAGAATTAAGGTCGGGTTATTTGTTTTTGGGATTGGGCTTTGGTTTTGTTATGGGCTGGGTTAGGATAGGTTGGATTGGGTTTAATATTCTAGTTGGGTTGGGCTGGGTTAGTTTAGTGAGGATTTAGAATTGGATTAGGTTTAACTTTAAGGGACTATTGTTGCCAATTCTGAAAATCCAAGGACCAAGGCTACCAAAAGTGAAAATTATTTCCGAGGACCATTTGTGTCATTTTGGTATTTTATGGGTTGACTTTGACTTTTTCTTTGACTTTTGTCTTCATTGATCAAATGCACAATTGTTGTCGAGTCGATCCAAAAATATTCGTTTTCGTTCCGTTTTCAATCCTTCAGTACCTGAAACACATAAAACACAAACCAAGGATATCTGCAATATATATTGGGTATTTTTGGTCATTTTTGTGTCTTTTATGGTATAAAATGATGAGTATTTACACACTCATCAGAGGCTATCAATTTTGATAGTATGGATGGGGCTTACACTACTGCTTCAGGCTTAGTAGCTGGGCAGGGCAGTGTAAACATCATTAAGACCCCTACCATGGCAACATCTAATGTGCCAAGTCCTCATAGACTTGCCACAGGTGATGTAACCCCAAGCCAAATGGACTATATGGGTGGCTCAGGAGTACCTCCTAGTCCAACTAGGGAAGAAACTGAGTCTATGCCCCATGATTTACCTCTCATAGCAGGTAACACGGCTAGAAGTGATGAGGGCAGTTCTAAACTAAATGAATTGATGAAATTATGTACCAATCTGTCCAATAAAGTGGTTAGTTTGGAGGCCGAGCTGAAGAGTCACAAAAGAAAATTTTCCCTGGTGTACACAAAATTGGTGCTAAGAGTGAAGAAATTAGAGGCTCAAGTCAAGAGGTCCAAGGGAAAAAGATCTGCAAAGATGGTGCTTTCTACAACTTCTTCTGATTCAGATGATGATGATTTGGGTGATTCTCCCAAACAGGGGAGGAAAATAGGATCAGATACTCATGGGAGGCAATTAGATTTTGAAGAAGAATGTTTTGGTGGAAATGATGATATGGATATGGGTGAACAACAAGGTACTGAAGAGGTTCAACAACAACAAACAGAGGAAATTGCTCAGGATGAAAATACAGAAGTTGTTGTTTTGGAAACTCAAGAAGAAATTCTAGATACTGCTTCAAGTTTTAGACCAACAGTTGGTACTGCTGGCATGGAAGAAGGTACTGCTGGGCATTTAGAGTATGAAAGAAAGAGGGCAGAATAAGGAAAGACACCAATGACAGTAGAAGAAGCTGAGCAACAAATGAAAGTCAAGCCAAGAACACAAGTTCAAATGGATTTGGATGAAGAATTGGCAAGAAAGGTTCATGAAGATGAAGTTGCAAGCTTTATGGAAGCTCAGAGATTGGAAAAGGAGAGAGTTGTTTCAGACGCTATTGTGGCACAACAATCACATGAAGAGCAAATTCAACAACTGGTTGATTCTGATCCTAGTGTGAAGGCAAAGGCAATAGAACTTATTGCAGATGAAAGGTTAACAGTTGAAGAAAGGTCAGCTTTGCTTGCTGATTTTATCAATTCAAGGAGTGATGAAGAAGCCTTCAATGAGATAATGCAGACTATTAGAAAGAATCAAAGTCATATGAGAAAGAGAAAACCAACAAAGGCACAGATCATTAGTGGAATGAAAATGTATCTTAGTAATCAAGCTAATTGGAAGGCAGTTGAGTTGAAGGGAAAATCAAATGAAGAAATTGAACTTTTGTATTACAATGCATACAGAAGAGCTTAAAATTTTATTCCTATGGACACAGAGAAAAGATCTTCAAAAAGACTTAAGACTGCTGAGAAAGAACCAACTGAGAAAGAAGAAGCACAAGAAGAAAGAATAGAATTGTCAAAAGAACAGATGAGCAATATGCTAGTTACTGTGCCAGAGATTTTACATGTTGATCCAATTCAAGCTAGACATCCAATAATGGACTGGGAAATTTACAAAGACAAATTTGGAAAAGCTTGGAAGGTTACTAGAGTTGGTGGAGAGTCAGCAGTGTACAAGAATTTTGAAAATTTACTGAGAGCTTGTGATAGAGAAGATCTGGATACTTTATGGAGATTAGTTCAAGATAAGCTCAAAACAAAGAAGAAGACTGATGTGAAAGAGCAAGAGCTGTGGGTAGAATTCAAGAGGTTATATGAACCAGATCCTACAGATGTATATTGGAACTTTCTTATTTATGATCTATCTACCTCATGGGAGTTCTATGGTTCTTGTAATGTTCATCATCTGTCAACACAAAGTGGGGTTGATATCTTTATGTTAGCTGAACTGGAGTATCCATTAAGTTATGAAGTGCTTGCAGTGATGATTTCTTCAAAGCTCAGATGTGAAGAAAATACTGAAGTAGTTCAAAATCTAATCCAGAGAATATATGATCAGTTTGAAAGAAAGAGACACAAGCAAGAGACACAAGTTTTGAGGAAGAACAGAAGGTGAAGTGTTTGGAAGAATCCCCCCATCATCTACAGAGTTGAAGTTTAATTAAGAAACTTAGTGATTTGCAGAGAAATCATAAGTTTAGGGGATGATTGTTGGAAATTAAACCAACAGTTAGTACTGCCAGGCTAAATGTTACAACTGCTGGAGTATAACACTAACAGTACTAATTGAGTTAGTACTGCCAATATAAACACTTTGTACTGCTTATGTTCTGAATACGAGTAATGTGATAAGTATAGAAAAGATTTAGTGAATATCTTCTAGTTATAGATTGATACGAATATTATAGTTTACTTGTACAGGACTCCTTGTGCTATAAAAGGAGGTCCTAGGTTAGGTTTTAGATATATCGTGTTGTTAAGGATTCAAGGTTGTAAACCCTAGTGATAGCTTAAGATCACTCGTATTATTATCAATAATATTGAATCTTTTGGTGTTAATTATTGTCTTCATTGTTCATACACATACATTACTGTTCCATCACTCAAACAAATATTCTTCTAAGTATAATCAAGTAGATTCCGCATACTTGGTTATATCAACTACTAGTATCATATACACATTAACAGGACTAACATCCTAAGTGTATCAAAATCCTCTCAATTGATATCTTGTTCAGCAGGTTCTCGTGGTTCCGTTTCACTTATCCGTTCATTTTTCTACTTATTATGACTTATATCATTTTTATCCAGCAGATCCTTATGATTTCATTTAAGTTATTCTTTTGCTTTAGTTATCCATTTGTATATATCTGTTCACTGGGATTTTTAAGTTCATCCGTATTTTCTTTTCCTGCGGCAGGTTCTAAGAGGGAGGCTGGGATTCGAGTGATGAGTGCTTAGGAGCTTTTAGTGGAACACCTTGATAGCTTCCCATGGATTAGAGATGCATTTAGAGTTTTTCTTTTGAACTTAGTTTGTATTTTAGTATGGAAGTTGTAATGTTCAGATTTAGTACTTTATTTTTTCCTTAGAATACCTTTGTAAAGATTGTATTATTAAAGTCTCGTATGTTCTGTTTAAAGCCATAAATATGAAATTTGACCCGTTCTCGGATGGGGGTGTTACAAAACAAATTCTCATAACCAGATCAAAACATCTTCACATTCAGATGGTAATCTTGGTAGTTCATTAAGGAATACTGTAACACCCCCTAAATTATGAGTTAACAGCGGAAGACTAATCGGGATATTACGGGGAGGATCGAAGTCATAATCATAGAAAATGGCTCAAATGAGGCGTTTTGAAAGTACTTGTTATTCAAATAATAATTCAGTTACAAAAGTGAAATATCAGAGTTGTGAAATCCATAAAAGGAGATAGTAGTTTGAACTGAATGACATAATTTATTTTAAACACCATAAAAACTATAAGTTTATTTCCCGCTCCGTGCCTTGTCTGCTACGCTAATTACCTGAGATAAACATGCTAAAAGTCAACAAAATTGTTAAGTGAAATCATAGAGTTTGAAATTATAATCAGTTCGAACACAAGTGTTGGATTGCATGTGAAATACAATCATTGGAAATGGTGATATTGCAGTTTTATATATATTGCCCTAAGTCTCATGACACGCAAACGTTAACAGAGTACCGGGATTCAGTGGGGAACAGACCAAATTAATGGAGTGAGTTATGGCCCTCGGGTAATAGGAGATTTCCATCTTCTTATTTCATTCAAATATAATGCATTGCAACTAATCCAACTAGAAACTAAGGCTATCCGTCAGGCATTAGTGGAATAGGCAGTCAGCCTCCAATAGATCTATTCACTATATTCGCGTTCACTCGCAAGTGATTAATGGTTCATGATATAAGGGGCTTGTGGCAATAGTGGTAACATAGGCAATATCAATCAGGTGTAGCATACATAAAATACTTGTGTTCTATTTGTAGCATGTATCTCCCCCACGGAGTGTAAAGTGATAAAATGAGTAAAAGTGGGGCTATGACTCACCTTTTGTTTAACTGGCAAGCTGAAATGTGAATTCAAGTGAGATTACGGCTACGGATCCAACACACAACCTGAATAACAGTGAAGTCTAAGAATTTGACTTAATACGAACAGTGAGTGTGAAAGTGAGTAACGAATAACGATCTGATTGGTGATGTGAGAGTGTGATATGCTTAAAATGCTTAAAGTTCAAAAATAATATTATATATAACATTATGTTTTTTTTATATCTTTAAATCCAATAATATCGTTTCCTTGTAAGTGGTGTAAAGAAATGTTAAGTTAAATCGTTAAAATTCGTTATATATAAATATAAAGTAACGTGTTTAAATATGTGAACGAATCGTAAAAATGCACGTGATTATGTCGAAAAGTGTAAAAAGTGAAATAGAAATGAATATGAGTTAAAGTTAAAGTTTGATCCTTGTACTTACACCAATTTTACACTTTTTACCCTAACGGACTTAGTTTTGCACCGTTAGTCCTTGGTTAAGTATATTTTACATTTTTAGTCCAAAAACTTCCAAAAATGATATTCCAAACTTTATGTTTACTGTTTTAACATTTTCTACCCTTAGTTTTCTGATTTGGCAATTTTGGGATATAATTATATAAAACTTACACTTTTAACCCGAATAGTAAAATACTTTGCAAACTTAGTCCAAAATTTACAAAAAAAAGTGTGAAATGATTTCCGAAAATTTTATTATCCTTATTAAGCTTATTTGAGTCTAATCTAACTGCTTATTCTCGATAAGTGCTTATTTATTGCTTAATGGGCTTAACGAGTTAAAAAATAAAGCCCATTAACGATTTGTGATCCGAGGGGTTTTAAGACAAAGTGGGCTTATCATTGGGCTTGTTTTAAGGTTACAAAAACATAATAAGTAAGCTTATATGATCAGCTTATACGAAGTGCTTAATAACAGATTATTGGGCTACAAAGCCCAACCGAATATATTTGTGTATATTAGAAACAGTCCGGGTGGCATTTACTTTGGGGTTCAAAAATGGCTTATATGAGCTTATCAAATAAAACTTATAACATCAACTTATTAGGTGAGCTTATGAAGAATCAAGGTGTGTAATAAAAATTACATGTTGTATGTATGGTTTCGATTTTATTGAGCCATTTCTAGTCGACATATGTGAGTTGTACAAAATAATAAAGATGACTTATATATGTGTTATAATTTATATTCGATGCAACATATGTTAAAATGGTTCTCGATATGATATAAAATGAATATATAAATGTCGTGTGATGGTGTAACAATGGTTTCTAGCCTTCCATCAATAGGAGGCAACCATGTTTACGTGAAATGAATACAAGAAAGCGTAAAAAAATGTATAGAAATAAATACGATCGGGTGAGTATATATACAATGCATGGAACATTATAAAACCATAATAATGAGTGGAAAAGAGTTTAAGGAGCTTACTACACCTTAAAGGTGGTGAGTTTAACGTTTAAAAGGACTAGGAATCGAATGGAAACCCCGTCTCTTGCTAAAATGGATACGAACGAATAGAGTATGACTTAGAACACTTGCAAAAGAGCTCGAATGGCTTGTGAAATAGCTCCTGGTCTTCTTGAGGCTCGAATATGATGTGAAAGACTTGAGAGAATGTATGTAAAAATGTCTAGTGTGAATGGGGATTAATGCAAAGGAAATGTGTGTATATATGTACACGTATAAGTGTACATATTGTGTTTTAGAGACAACAATTTGTTCGAACAGGAACATGGCAGAGAATTTAGGACTTTTAGGAGATTTACAATCGAGTTCTAGGACTTTTAGGAAGGCTTGTGTGTGTAGGAGTGGTTGTGAGTGTCGATTTGGGTATATATACATATGTCGACATCTAAAAAGGTCCAAAACAAATATGTATCATGTGATATTGTATGGTAAGGTGAGGAATATGCTTCTAAACTCATATTCGACCAAAAATAATTAAAAGACCTAAGTGAAATTTAGTTAAACCGAATTTGGTAAAATGGTATGAAAGTTGAGTGAATTTGAAATTATGTCAAGGTCGATTTACTTTAGGTCTTGTTTACTTATCAAACATTCGTAATAGAAAACGAGATTCGACATACTAATTCCTTGGTGTATGAGGAGTCGAATGGTGTAAAAAGTTGGGTGTTTTGTGTGTCGAAATCAAAAGAAAACAAGGCCAAGTTTGGGTGAGCTAGTCGAGCGGTATAAGTGAGTTATAAAACTTATATAAGTTTGGGTTAGGCTGGTGAATAGTTCCAGGCCAGAATTAGGCCGAGTATTTGCATAAGGATCCGTTTGGTGTATAAAATGAGTGAGTTTATTTTGTCGTGTTCCGCTTGTGAGCTCGTTTCAGTATTTGGTGAATCACGTATCAACGTGCTTGTGTTATTATAATGTAATAAACAAAAAGTTCAAATTTCTGCCATAAAAATGGTTAACTGAACAGTAATGGTGATTAATACTTGATTAACTGTTACAAATCACTGGGAAATTTTACAGATTGCTACAGTACCCACCCGTCATACAGAATTCCGTCCCGGAATTAAAGTCTAAGATAGTTGCGAGGGTTGTCTATGGAAATAAGTGTGGATATTTGTCGCGAATTTGATCCTCGCGTTCCCATGTATACTTTGGTCCTCGCTTAGAGTTCTATCGAACTTTGACAATGGGAATATGGTTTTGCTTTAGCTGGTTCACCTCCCTGTCCATTATTTATACCGGTTCTTCTGTGAACATGAGTTTATCATCGAGTCTGATTTCTTTCATTGGGATGACTAGAGTTTCATCTAACAAACATTTCTTCAGTTGTGAAATGTGAAATTTGTTGTGTACTCTACTGAGTTCTTCCGGGAGCTCAAGTTTGTAAGCAACTGGACCAATCCTTTCAAGGATTTTGAATGGTCCAATGTATCTTGGATTCAACTTTCCACGCTTTCCAAAGCGTATCATTCCCTTCCATGGGAAAACTTTTAACATAACCCTGTCACCAATTTGAAATTCCATGGGTTTTCGTCTTACATTTGCGTAACTCTTTTATCTGTCGCGAGCAGCCTGTAGTCATTGTCTTATCTTAAAATCTTTTCCGTTGTTTCGTGTACCAGTTCTGGTCCTGTGATTTGTACGTCGCCAACTTCTGCCCAACAAACAGGCGATCTGCACTTTCGACCATAAAGTGCTTCAAATGATGCTGCCTTGATGCTGGCGTGATAACTGTTGTTGTAAGAAAATTCAGCCAATGGCAAGTGTTTATCCCAACCTTTTTCGAAGTCTATTACACATGCCCGAAGCATTTCTTCAAAGGTTTGGATCGTTCTTTCACTCTGCCCATCAGTCTGAGGGTGATAAGTGGTGCTCAGATCTAAATGTGTACCTAGAGCTTTTTGTAGAGTTTGCCAAAATCTTGAGGTAAATCAGCTATCTCTATCTGAGATAATAGAGATTGGAACTCCATGTCTAGTAACTATTTCCTTGAGATACAACTGAGCGAGAGTGTTCATCTCGTCAGTTTCTTTGATTGGTAGGAAATGTGTGGACTTGGTGAGATGATCAATGATGACCCAGATAGTGTCCAATCTAGTTGACGTCTTTCGTAATTTAGTGATGAAATCCATAGTAATTCTTTCCTATTTCCATACTGGTAGTTCAGGTTGTACAAGTAATCCTGACGGCTTTTGACTTTCCGCCTTGACTCTTGAACAAGTCAAACATTTCCCAACATACTCAGCAATGTCAGATTTCATGTTTGGCCACCAATAAATCTTTTTGAGATCCTGATACATCTTGTCAGAACCTGGGTGAATAGAGTACTTGGATTTGTGGGATTCATGCATGATGAGATCTTGAATACCTCCGTAGAGAGAAACCCAATTTCTTTCTTTGAAACATAGCATTCTGTCAGATCTTTTCATGAAACCATTCTCATTTTCTGGCATGCCATAAATTTTCTCTTGGGGTCTGTTTTCTTCTTTGAGAGCTTCTACTTGGGCTATGAGAATTTGTGATGGAAGGGGTGAACAAATGGTCATTCCCAGAGATCGAACGTTGAGATGTTTGATTCTTTCTTTTCTGCTCAAGGCATCAGCCACAACATTTGCTTTACCGGGGTGATAGCGAATTTCACAATCGTAATCGTTGAGAAATTCTAACCATCGACGTTGTCTCATGTTCAACTCCTTTTTGATCCAGTATGTGTTGAAGACTCTTGTGATCGGTGAAAACCGTACACTTGGTACCGTACAAGTAATGTCTCCATATCTTAAGAGCAAAGACCACTGCTCCTAATTCTAGATCATGAGTGGTGTAGTTTTCTTCGTTTTTCTTGAGTTGTCGTGAAGCATAAGCTATAACTTTGCTTCTTTGCATTAGTACCGCACCTAAACCATGATGTGATGCATCACAATACACTACGAAGTCTTCACTTCCTTCGGGTAGTGCTAAGATAGGTGCTTCACAGAGTTTTCGTTTCAAGAGTTGGAAAGCTGACTCTTGTTTTTCTTCCTAGATATACTTCTTGTTCTTCTGGGTGAGTTATGTCAAAGGCTTTTCAATCTTTGAAAAATCTTCTATGAACCTTCTGTAGTAACCAGCGAGACCTAAAAATTGACGAATCTCGGTTGGGGTTGTAGGAGATGCCCTACCTTTAACCGCTTCAATCTTAGCAGGGTCTACGTGGATACCTTGACTGTTGATGATATGGCCAAGAAATTGTACCGTTGGAATCCAAAAATCACATTTGGAGAATTTAGCGTGTAACTTTTCATTCTTGAGCAACTCCAAAATGGTTCTCGTTCAGCATGTTCTTCCTTGCTGCGTGAGTAGATTAAGATGTCATCGATGAACACAATCACCATGTTGTCCAAGTAAGGTTTGCATACACGGTTCATCAAATCCATGAACACTGCTGGTGCATTGGTTAGACCAAATGGCATTACTTGAAATTCATAATGCCCGTACCACGTTCTGAAGGCTGTTTTGGGAATGTATTCTTCCCTAACCCTTAGCTGATGATATCCCGATCTCAGATCAATTTTTAAGTAGATACTCGATCCTTGCAACTGGTAAAACAAATCATCAATCCTTGGCAACGGATATCAATTCTTCACCGTGAGTTTGTTCAACTCCTTATAATCAATACATATTCGGAACGTTCCCTCTTTCTTCTTGACAAACAAGACCGGAGCTCCCCAAGGTGATGAACTTGGTCGGATGAATCCTTTATCTGACAGCCCTTCAACTGCTCAGACAATTCTTTCATTCAGAGGGCGCCAATCGATAAGGTGTTTTTGCAACTGGTGCTGCTCCAGGCACTAAATTGATTTGAAATTCTACTTACCGAACTGGTGGAATACCGGGCAAATATTTCGGAAATAATTCATAAAATTCCTTGAAAACTGGCACTTCTTCAAGTTGTTTCTCTTTTGATTCATTCTCTGTCACCTGAACCAAAAATATGTGGCATCCTTTGTTCATGTACTTCATCGTCTTGATATACGAGATGATGTTGAGTTGGGTTTTACTGTGATCGCCACGAACGATAAGAGTTTCACCGTTGAGTGGAATTTGGACGACCTTCTCGTCACAAATGATTCGGGTGTGGTGCTTGGATAACCAATCCATGCCAATAACGATGTCAAAGCTACCGATTTGAATAGGCATGAAATCAATGGAGAAAGTTTTGTTTAGAAGTGTTAGGGTGAAACCTTGGATCATTGTGTTAGTGCCTATGAGGTTTCCGTTAGCCATTTTAATTTCGTAGGTAGTGTCTAGTTCTATTGGGGCAATATTAAGCAATGAAGCAAATGAAGTAGACACAAAGCTCTTATCAGCTCCAGAATCAAATAATATTTTAGCACTTTGTTGGTTTAGTAAGAATGTACTTGTAATGACACCGGGGTCCTGTGGTGCATTCCCGTCACCAAGCACATATGCTCTCCCACGGGAAACATAGTTCAGAATCTTTGGGCAGTTGCTCTTGTAATGCCCTTTCTTGCCACAACCATGGCACACTACTGCTATCAGCTGTGTATTTTCACTCGTGGCTCGGCAATCAGTAGTTTTATGACCCACTTTTTGGCAATTGCCGCAAATTGCACTACTAGGCCCAGTGTGATGTAGTTTACATCGGCTGCACTGGGGTTTTGTTCCGGTATAAACTTTTTCTTCTGTGGGTGCAGTAACATAAGCTCTAGTAGCTTCCTGTCTGCGATTCTGTTGGTGGTGGTGGTTGTTACAATTCTATTGGTAGTTTTGGTTACGGTTGTTGTTGTTGTTGTTGTTGTTGTTGGGGTTCCTGTTGTTGTTATTGTTGTTATTGAGGTTCCTGTTGTTGTTGTGAGTGGTGTTTCCACAATTTTCCAGACTTCGTTTGTGATCATTGTTTGCGGAGGTAGAACTCCGTTTGATTACCCGTTCCAATAATCGTTGAGCTAGTGCGATAGCTTCCTCCAAAGTTGCTGGTTTTGATGAGGTGACATCTCCCTCGATGCTTTGAGGCAGTCCCTCAACGTAGCTTTCCAATTTCTTTTCAATATCCAACACCATAGCTGGACATAGTACCGACAGTTCTTGGAACCACTTGTTGTAGGTCCTGAGATTATTCCCCTTTACAATCAACTGGTGGAATTCCTCCTCCAATTTCCTAATTTCCATACGTGGGCAGTATTTCTTTAGCATTTTTGTTTTTATTTCATCCCAAGAAATTTGATATGCTTCCTCCACACCCATGGTCTGGGCGGTAGCATTCCACCATGATAACGCATCTTCCAGAAGATTCCCCGTAGCAAAGGTAACCTTGTTGTTCTCTGGACAGTTGCTTCTCATGAATACTGTCTATGTATGCTCAAACAACTGAGCTAGTTCTGTCACTCCTTCTGAACCTTTGAAGGAAGTTGGCTGGCAACCTATGAAGTCTTTATATGTGCACTTGTGAGATGCAGATGCCTCGCCTCCAGCTGTTGCCCTGTTATTGTTACTTGAGCTGGCTAGGGTAGCTGCTTGAGTTTCAAGAGCCGCAGCAATGCCATCGGCTACCAGTTTCTGAACAGCTGCAGGAGTCATAGCTGTTGCGGGAGTGGCAGTTTCTTTTCTTGTGCGAGGCATTTTTCTGTTAATACCACAAGAAAATAAATATTTAGAATTCACATAATGACCATGTTAGAATAACCTGAGTAATAGGGTAATTGCAAACAATTCCTAACAATATTGTCACAATGTGAAATTACAACCAATTGAGAATCACAAAAATCACGACATGTTTGGGTACTATCGTACATAAGTGATCAATTCTTGGTATAGGATTGCTAAGGAACAAAGTGATTCATCATTTACAAAAGCTGAAGTTCAGCAACTTTCTCTTCATTCATCAAGTTTATTATGAAATTTTCTTTATTATGTGTTTGTAATTACATTCCAGTTGCAATATTTAAAGAACCATAACAATCACAAGTAACATCACAACATGTCTGAATACAATCACAATACACATGAACAACCACAGTAACATAAATCGACATCAATATATAGTAAACCATAACCAACAACGTATATTAATAACTTGATTAGTTGTGTTACATGACAAAACGATACAAGATCCTTTACTAATGCCACACGCGGCAGGCTAAGATGCCTCAAAACTATATAGATGTAAACTATGTCTAACTGCTGGAAGTCTCATTCATGGGTCCTGTGAGTTCTGAAATCTGATCCAGAAGCCTCTGTATGTCAGTCTGATGCTGGACCTGCATGTCTTCCATGAGGTTCTCTAATGTATCGGCTCTGTAGCGTGCTTGTAGAGCTTCCTCCATCTGTCGATGTCCTTCCCATTGTAGGACTGTCATGTGGGAGCGTGTCTCGAATACCTCTGACTGTATCCTAGTTAGACCGTCCTGAAGATCCATCCTATTGGATATGAGGCCATGTAGGGTATCGTCGACCATGAGTGGTGCTCTGTCAACAAGGCTCCGAAGTTCATCAATCTGCACCTCATGACGCTCTAGACGCGTCATGATGGTGGATGGGGTAGTTGTGTGGGCCACTTCTACTCTGGAGCTCTCTCCAATCTCGAAGACTCGGGCTGGAGGAGTGAAATCAGGTGGGAATAGTAATGATGGTGATAACTGACGGGGACCTGCTATACGAGTCCGGCTCTAAGAAGGTAAATTCTCTTCTGGAGTCGGCTTCCGCTGGTGGAGTGCAAACGGGTAAGTCTGAGTGAGTTGGTTGAACAAGTGGTCGGGTCATAGTGGTGGTGATGCATATTGATACTCGGGTGAGGATAGGGGTGTCATCCCGATCATGTCTAGGGGTGAAGTAGGAGAGTAGGGTGGAAATGGTGGTATAATCGGTACTGGGTGTAGGCATACCCTCTTGCGAGGTGTATGCTTCTTGATAGGGCCATTTGGATGGATCTGAAATAGTTTCATAAATGGTTCGGGCTCATAGGGTGCTAAGATCCTGACCCGTCTGCCCCGGAATACCGGTGAAAGCGGGGGTGGTGGAGTAGGTAATGGTGTGTCAGAATCTTCTGCCGGCAAGATATGTGCCCGTCTAGCTAGTATATACAGGTCTTCAGAGATGGGTGAATCTGGGTTACCTATTGAAACAGGTGTCATGGGAGGTGTAGCGACGAATTCACCCTCTTCAAAGGGCTCTGTTTCATCTGATGGGGTGTTCGACACTGTAGCAGTCGAAGTGCTGGGAACTATGGGTGAGGTGATAGATGTCATGGTGTCCTCGGATTCTGTGCCCGATGAGATGCTAAGGTGTGAGACTGTAGACATGGTACTGTAATAACCCGAAAGTAGTAAATGTAAGTAATCAATAACATCAAGGGTGTGAAAATAATGGTGAAATAATCAAGTGTGTGAGAGTAAATGTGAAATAATCTTAATAGGTAATATACTGAGCACGGTGATATGCAGGCACAGAGGGCATAAGGTGGTATGGTGTAAAAATTATTCATTTTGAAAGTGTAGTTATAGTCCAATGTTTGAAAACATTTGGTTCTCTATAACCATGTCTCTGATGCCAATCTGTAACACCCCCTAAATTATGAGTTAACAGCGGAAGACTAATCGGGGTATTATGAGGAGGATCGAAGTCATAATCATAGAAAACGGTCAAATGAGGCGTTTTGAAAGTACTTGTAATTCATATAATAATTCAGTTACAAAAGTGAAATATCAGAGTTGTGAAATCCATAAAAGGAGATAGTAGTTTGAACTGAATGACATAATTTATTTTAAACACCATAAAAACTATAAGTTTATTGCCCGCTCTGTGCCTTGTCTGCTCCGCTAATTACCTGAGATAAACATGATAAAAGTCAACAAAATTGTTGAGTGAAATCATAGAGTTTGAAATTATAATCAGTTCGAACACAAGTGTAGGATTGCATGTGAAATACAATCATTTGAAATGGTGATATTGCAGTTGTATATATATTGCCCTAAGTCTCATGACACGCAAACATTAACAGAGTACCGGGATTCGGTGGGGAACACACCAAATTAATGAAGTGAGTTATGGCCCTCGGGTAATAGGAGATTGCCATCTTCCTATTTCATTCAAATATAATGCATTTCGACTAATCCGACTAGCAACTAAGGCTATCCGTCAGGCATTAGTGGAATAGGCAGTTAGCCTCCAATAGATCTATTCACTATATTTGCGTTCACTCAAAAGTGATTAATGGTTCATGATATAAGGGGCTTTTGGCAATAGTGGTAGTATCAATCAGGTGTAGCATACATAAAATACTTGTATTATATTTGTAGCATGTATCTTCCACACGGAGTGTAAAGTGATAAAATGAGTAAAAGTGGGGCTATGACTCACCTTGTGTGTAACTAGCAAGGTGAAATGTGAATTCAAGTGAGATTATGGGTACGGTTCCAACACACGACCTGAATAACATGGAAATCTGAGAATTTGACTTAATATGAACAGTGAGTGTGAAAGTGAGTAACGGATAACGATTTGATTGGTGATGTGATAGTGTGATATGCTTAAAATGCCTAGAGTTCAAAAATAATATTATATATAATATTATCTTTTTTTTATGTCTTTAAATCCAATAATATCGTTTCCTTGTAAGTGGTGTAACGAAACGTTAAGTTGAATCGTTAAAATTCGTTATATATAAATATAACGTAACATGTTTAAATATGTGAACGAATCGTAAAAATACACGTGATTGTGTCGAAAAGTGTAAAATGTGAAATAGAAATGAATATGAGTTAAAGTTACAGTTTGGTTCTTGTACTTACACCAATTTTACACTTTTTACCCTAACGGACTTAGTTTTGCACCGTTAGTCCTTGGTTAAGTATATTTTACATTTTTATTCCAAAAACTTCCAAAATGACATTCCAAGCTTTCTGTTTATTGTTTTAACATTTTCTACCCTTAGTTTTCTGATTTGGCAGTTTTGGAATATAATTATATAAAATTTACACTTTTAACCCGCATAGTAAAATACTTTGCAAACTTAGTCCAATATTTACAAAAAAAAGTGTGAACTGATTTCCGAAAATTTTATTATCCTTATTAAGCTTATTTGAGTCTAATCTAACTGCTTATTCTCGATAAGTGCTTATTTATTGCTTAATGGGCTTAACGAGTTGAAAAATAAAGCCCATTAACGATTTGTGATCCGAAGGGTTTTAAGACAAAGTGGGCTTATCATTGGGCTTGTTTTAAGGTTACAAAAACATAATAAGTGAGCTTATATGATCAGCTTATACGAAGTGCTTAATAACAGCTTATTGGGCAACAAAGCCCAACCGAATATATTTGTGTATATTAGAAACAGTCCGGGTGGCGTTTACTTTGGGGTTCAAAAATGGCTTATATGAGCTTATCAAATAAAACTTATAACATCAACTTATTAGGTGAGCTTATGAAGAATCAAGGTGTTTAATAAAAATTACATGTTGTATGTATGGTTTTGATTTTATTGAGCCATTTCTAGTCGACATATGTGAGTTGTACAAAGTAATAAAGATGACTTATATATGTGTTATAATTTATATTCGATGCAACATATGTTAAAATGGTTCTTGATATGATATAAAATGAATATGTAAATGTCGTGTGATGGTGTAACAATGGTTTCTAGCCTTCCATCAATAGGAGGCAACCATGTTTACGTGAAATGAATATAAGAAAGCGTAAAAAAAATGTATAGAAATAAATACGATCGAGTGAGTATATATACAATGCTTGGAACATTATAAAACCATAATAATGAGTGGAAAAGAGTTTGTGGAGCTTACTACACCTTAAAGGTGGTGAGTTTTACGTTTAAAAGGACTAGGAATCGAATGGAAAACCCATCTCTTGCTAAAATGGATACGAACGAATCGAGTATGACTTAGAACACTGGCAAAAGAGCTCGAATGGCTTGTGAAATAGCTCCTGGTCTTCTTGAGGCTCGAATATGATGTGAAAGACTTGAGAGAATATATGTAAAAATGTCTAGTGTGAATGGGGATTAATGCAAAGGAAATGTGTGTATATATGTACATGTATAAGTGTACATATTTTGTTTTAGAGACAAAAAGTTGTTTGAACAGGAACATGGCAGAGAATTTAGGACTTTTAGGAGATTTGCAATCGAGTTCTAGGACTTTTAGGAAGGCTTGTGTGTGTAGGAATGGTTGTGAGTGTCGATTTGGGTATATATACATATTTCGACATCTAAAAAGGTCAAAAACAAATATGTATCGTGTGATATTGTATGGTAAGGTGAGGAATATGCTTCTAAACTCATATTCGACGAAAAATAATTAAAAGACCTAAGTGAAATTTAGTTAAACCGAATTTGGTAAAATGGTATGAAAGTTGAGTGAATTTGAAATTATGTCAAGGACGATTTACTTTGGGTCTTGTTTACTTATCAAATGTTCGTAATAGAAAACGAGATTCTACATACTAATTCCTTGGTGTATGAGGAGTTGAATGGTGTAAAAAGTTGGGTGTTTTGTGTGTCGAAATCAAAAGAAAACAAGGTCAAGTTTGGGTGAGCTAGTCGAGTGGTATAAGTGAGTTATAAAACTTATATAAGTTTGGGTTGGGTTGGTGAATAGTAACAGGCCAGAATTGGCCGAGTATTTGCATAGGGATCTGTTTGGTGTATAAAATGAGTGAGTTTATTTCATCGTGGTCCGCGTGTGAGCTCGTTTCAATATTTGGTGAATCACGTGATAAACAAAAAGTTCAAAAAGTATTTGAACTTTTTCTCCCATATTTGGTGAATCACGTATCAATGTGTTTGAGTTATTATAATGTAATAAACAAAAAGTTCAAATTTCTCCCATAAATATGGTTAACTGAACAGTAATGGTGACTAATACTTGATTAACTGTTACAAATTACTGGGGAATTTTACAGATTGCTACAAATACATCGTGAGCATTTCAAACAACCAAATAACTCTCGAGGAGAGTTCATCAAATGAAATATCTCCACATCTACGAGGGATTAAGGTACGAGTTTTCAAAGTAAAGGTGATCATAATTGTTTACCAGGTTGGGAACCATGGTACAAAATTTTGAGTTTCTCAAATTGCCAAAGATGACAAATCTAATATGACTGTTGTTAGCATCTCGATGCTCAGTCAACAATTCTATATTCAGAATAACATCGAATAAAACATTCCCAAAGGAAACAGATTAGCAGAACGAAACTTATCTTTAAATATCTTCAAAACATACTGGAAAATTCCGATACTCGTGACAAAATATCACAAGATTTCTCATAAAGATAGAATTAGGTATAGCAAATTCTAATAGTGCATCGGGAATCTTAATATGTTTATCACAAGCAAGAGAAACCACAGAATGTGTCGAACACATCGGATTCATACATATACGAATTCTCGGAACGAACGATAAGGCATCTAAACGATTATCAAATGAATCAAAGATCGAAGTTTTGAAAGAATGTGATAACCTCCAAAAGTGAAACATGTAAGGCATTACTACAAGAGTCTCAAAGCATTCTAAACTTATTTGATCACTAAGCTTATGTGGCGTATTCTGCTAAATTTTCTAAATCCCAAGAACGAATGATCTTATAAGGGCTTAACTGAAAGCAAAGCATAAATCAGAGTGATGCGCAAGAAGATAGCTCACTAATGCCTTATCATATAATCTACCCAATCCTCACCGGTCATAACTGAAGTTCCTATGGTGAGAAACCTAAAGAAAATCCTTCAAAGGTCATTCCATAAGCTCCTATAGAGCAAACCTAAGGGTCCAAATCTTCACAGGCCATAACTTATGTGCTACAAGTCAAAGCCTGAGCTCTGATACCATAATTGTAACATGCCAACCCGACAAGGGTCAAAATGCCATATTATGGTGTCAATCAGAACATACAAATGTAAGCGGAAGACTTCTAAATATAATAGTTACAAAGGTATTCTAAAGTAATAATGAAATACTAACATCTAAACATAATGAGTCCCAAGGCCAAATACAAATCCAAACTAATCTAACTGAAAATGAATCCAAATCTAATCCAGAAGCAAATGGTTGTCTATCATCAGGGTAGTCCACTAAGAGCTCCTATGCACTCTTCCCTCAAACCCAGCTTCCAACCTAAAACCTGCCGCAGAAAAGAAATGCGGCTGAGCTTAAAAAGCCCAGTGAACAGATATAACCAAAATGAATAATTGAAGCATATATAAATATAGGGAATTGGAACCATAAGATCCTGTTGAACAAAATATTAAATGTCAAACGAATAAGCACTCAAGGATCAACTGAACAGATATCATAAGTCAAATGAGATAAACAAAAAAAATAATAATCAAGAGATAATAAGAATGTCAGATAATCATAACGAACCAAGGAATGAAATAGGAATTGCCACGGGCGTGTCTAAACGAGATACTCGAATAGACCAAATAATCACATAATCTCATATATCCGTCAAATCATATGTGTACCTGGAGGGGAGACCTCCAGAATACCAAATGGAATAGCTAGCTCCCAGAAGTGAGGGGGTGCAAGGCACGCACAACCCAATCACTAACAAAACGAAATAAAATGCCTAGGATGCATCCATACGCCCCCTGTAAAACAAATAATATATATACACCTACTTGATGAACTCAAATAAGTACATTTTATTATCATCATTTTTCCTATTTATTTGACTTGTTTTATTATATTATATATGAGAATTGATACGTTAATGTTTACTTTTGTAATTCTCAGGTAAAAACAAGTATTATGTGAAACTTGGCGATTTTGGACTAATTATGGAGCAAAACAAGCAAGATGTTAAGAGTCTACTGAAATGTACAAGATCAAGATCATTCTGCTCCAGATACGCCGCATCCTACTTCTAACATACGGCGTATCACTATCAGGATTTCACAAGTTACGATCCAAGTACATGCGCCGCATACAAGAATGGAGTTACGCCGCATCTTAAGGCGGTGTACGAATATTCCTGAATATATTAATCTTGGACCCCACGCGAAGTTAAGTCAATGCGCCGCATCTATCAATTAGATGCGCCGCATCTAACCCTCAGACAGAAACTATAAATACCCCAAGGCCAGACGAATTTCGAGAGCCTAGTTTTACAAAAAAGACCGAAGACCACAGAAACCCTAAAAGCCGAATTCAGACGTATTAGCAGCACAAGACACACTCTAAACGAAGATACAAGAGCTGTTAGAAGGTCCTGCATGTATTAAATTCATTAAGTAGTTTTGTTTTATTGTATTAGTACACTTTAATTCATCAGGATTGATGGGCCGATTCCATGTGACTACGGAAAATCATGGGCACCCCTTAAAATTGCTTTCCCATTAATTAAAGTTTATATGTTGATGTCTTTGGTGACTTTTATTAGTGCATTGATAACATCTGTCTCTAGCTGAGCATTGCTTGGGTCGCCATGCCCCTTCCTCGCCTATTTAAGAGACGCTAAATAAATAGGATAGATATAAGTAATCATTAAGGGTTTACTCGCCGATAAGATTAGAGCCAACGAGAAAGGGTTAATTATATACACTTCATATAAAACTAGCAATAAAACAAGTGACAAGCTACTTAATTATCAGGACAGGTCTTCTTATTGTCTCAAGTATCTATCTGTGTACGTGTGTGCTAATCGCTGATTCGTGCTCATTAGTTTAGTTTTTTATTTAATCATAACCAAACCGTGCCAGTCTCTCAGGCTGAAACCCCTTTGCGTTAGATTAGGTTGTATAGCTAACTTAAGATATTAAAATACTGATTAGAATAACTAGATAATACGTTCCACTCTTAGTGATCGACACTCTACTTACCATTATATTCATACTGACCGGGTACACTGCTCGTTAAAGTGTGTGTTTTATTGATAAGTCGGCTAAATATAAATTTAAAACTTGAGTAGGCATTAATACTGCTAAACCACAACGACACATCACGCGCGCACCAAGTCTTTGGCGCAGCTGCCGTGGATATAAAAGAATTAGAGCAATAAACACATGCACATCAAGTTTTTGGCGCCGCTGCCGGGGAGTGAATTGTTATTATCTGTTAATTTGATTAGTATTTTAATTAGGTTTTCTTTTTAATTTTTAGATTCTAACCACTAACCCGTTATATATTAGATAAATTGCATTCATTGTATTATTTGCATATTTTCTGTTTTTGTGTGTTTTATGTTTTCTTTAATTTTTGTTTCTTTTTATTTGTTTTTATTTCTTTTGTTTTTCTTTTTCTATTTTTCTGCATTCTGCTATCGTTGTACTGTGCTAATACAAACGATACGGCGCATCTGTTTTCACAGATACGGCGTATTGCGTTTAATTTTTATAAAATACAACGCGTTTAATAAATTCGAGTACGACGCATCTTTCCCCAAGATACGGCGTATTCTGTTTTTAATAAGAAATTTTTCTAAACCCTAACGCCATACGACGCATCTGTTTTCATAGATACGGCGTATCTTTTATTTAAATTAAAAACAGTTTTCGAATTATTAAACAGATACGACGCAGCGATTTCAATTGATACGACGCATCTTCTGAATCAAAGATCTTGTATTTTGAAACGTAACGAAAATACGGCGCATTAGCTTCTGTTAATACGACGCATTTAATTTTAATAAATATAAACGATTTTTGATAATTTAAACCGGATACGGCGCATTCTAAAATTATAAGCGGCGTATCTGTTTTCTGAATAAAAGTCTGATTAAATTTTAACGATTATAAGATACGGCGTATCCAACTTTTTGGATACGGCGCATCGTCTACAGATATCAGCAACTTTTATTTTTCGTATTCCGTTTTCGTTATTAATTTTCTGATATATTACTTTCTTGAACATACCCTACTGATGCTTTTGTGATGGTTTCAGGAAGTGCATGACTAGGAGTTCAACTAAGAACTTTATTAAACCTTTCGAAGATCCTGAACGAGCCCTACATTCGCTTAAAAGGCTTTTCAACACAAAAAGCTTTGAAATTTCAAGTTCGTTCGAGCTTGATTACTTTTCTGAAGAGAAGGAGGAAGAAGAAACAGAAACAATGGCGGAAAACACTACTATGGAGGAATACATGAACAAAACCCGTGCTGATTACAGTTCAGGAGTAGCTAGACCAAAGTTTGATGAAAAGTCAAAGTTTGAGTTGAAGGGTCAGTTTCTCAAGGAGCTAAGAGAAAATGCTTTCAGTGGAACAGAACATGAAGATGCTAATGAACATGTTGAAAAAGTCCTCGAGATTGCAGATTTGTTTACTACAGAAGGAGTCTCTGACGATCAACTTATACTAAGAATCTTTCCAATTTCGCTTAAAGGAGCTGCTAATTAGTGGCTAAGGAATGAACCTGCTAGTTCAATCACAACATGGGAAGATTTGAAGAGCAAATTCCTGAAAAGATATTGTCCACTTGCTAAAACTGCTAAAAAGATGGAGGCTATCAACAGTTTCAAGCAAGAGCCTGATGAAACTCTTTATCAAGCTTGGGAACGATTTAAAGACTTGTTGATGAAATGCCCTCAACATTATCTAGGTCCAATGCAGGAGATAATATTGTTCTATCAAGGATTGGACGTGCCTACTAGATAAATCTTGGATGCTAAGGGAGCTGTGCCTCAAATGAGTGCAGCCGATGCTAGAAAAGCTATCCAAGAAGCTGCTGATCACTCTCAAAAATGGCACGACGGAACCTCTACTAGATCTAAGAGCAGCACTAATTTTGACGGGTTTGCTGCAATTCAAGCTCAATTGGATAAAATTAGTAGAGAGATGAAGAAGCGTGATGAGAAAGTTTATGCTGCCCAAGTTGGATGTGAAAAATGCGAAGGACCTCACTACACTAAAGATTGCCCTAATAAGAATGAAAGTGAGACTTTTGAAGAAGCATACTACACACAATTTGGACTACCATTCCGACCTTCAGGAAGATTTAGGGAAGCTGCTCCGGGATACTATCAAAAGAACAACTTTAATCCAACTTATCAAGAAAGGAGGCAGACTTTGGATGACACTTTAAATCAAATTATGGCCGATGCTGCTAAAAGACATGAAGAGAACACTGGTATGATCAAAGAAATCCGAGCCTCAACGGATACTATAACAAGAAATCAAGGAGCTTCGATCAAAGCATTGGAACAACAAATCGGACAAATGAGCAAAGTTCTTCAAGAAAGGGGATACGGAAGTTTACCTAGCTCAACTGAAACTAACCCAAGAGATCATGTCAAGGCCATATGCACTACTGAAGAAGTCACGCCTAACATACCTTTTCTTAGAAGATTGATGAATGGTAATGATGCTGCAAAGCCCGAATTTTTCTTTAATTCTTCAATCAGTTTAAGGAGGTTACTCAAGGAGAAGACAAAGGTTGAAGAGGAGATCAAGGCTACAATGAAAGAAGAGAGCTCTGCAACCGACTTACGTGCCTTGCCTCATAAAGAAAAGGACCCAGGAAGTTTTACTTTACCTTGCTCAATTAATGATATATCTTTCAATAATGTGTTAGCTGACTTAGGAGCTAGCATTAGTGTTATGCCCCTTAAGACATTCACTACCCTAGGACTAGAAAAATTAGCACCAACTAAGCTACTTATTGAATTGGCTGATAAAACGGTAAAACGACCTGAAGGGATTGCTGAAAATGTGCTAGTTAAGATTGAGAAGTTTGTTTTCCCCGTAGACTTTGTTATATTAGATATGCCCGAGGATGTTAAGATTCCTTTAATCCTTGGAAGACCTTTCTTGTCTACCGCCCATGCTAAGATTGATGTGTTTAAAAGGAAAATCTCATTAAAGGTAGGGAACAATAAACTAGTCTATAAGTGCCAAAATCCTGCTAAGAGCATAATTAGAGGCGTCTATGTGCTAGGATTAAGAGAACGTATGGACCTCGATCTAGAAGCTAGGCTTATGGGAGAAACATTGATTCAAAACAACTCAACTAATCCTAATCATGAGAACTTCGAAGAATTTATTGACCTTAATGTACCTACCGAACTTAAGCGCGATATTGTTAATGATTCTGATGATGAGTGGTATGATTGCGAAGTAATTAACAAACGTAGGAGGATAGTTGAGAATACAAATTTGAATAATGATGTGTTTATTGAACTACCACCCCACCTTGCATATTTATGCCTATATAATTATAAGAATTTCCCGTCTATCATTTTGTCATCTCTGCCCGAAAGGGACAGAACTTTGTTTATACAGATATTAAAGAAGAATGGCGTGGAAATTAAGGACGAGCAAGGAGTGTTCAATATCACTGGACTGGCGATGAGGGAGCGCGATGCTTCCGACTCTTTCAGTGATCGGTATTATGGAGCTGAACGTGAGTCTAACTTGAAGACTCTGGAATAAAGACAAGTGCTAACCGGGAGACAACCCGGAGAATTTTTACATTCTGTTCTGTGTCGAGTCTGTCAGACCTGCAGAAGATACGGCGCATCTCAATCCTAAGATGCGACGCATCGCCTGCACTGGTCATATCTTATTTAATTTTCTGCATTTTTATTTTTGACTTTAAAACTTTCTGTCAGTATTTTAATGCGGCGCATCCCTGGTTAAGGATGCGACGCATCTTTTATCCTGATTCGTATTTATTCCAGGCTCGATACGGCGTATCTTCTTCCATAAGATACGGCGTATCGACTGACCTGATGATTTTCATTTTAATTTTTTTAAGTTTTATTTTTACTAACTACTAATGTGTTATGCAAGTTTGAACCTTCTTAACTCAGGTGTGTTAAAGTCTGAATGGTATTATAGATTCCATTTCTGTGGATACATCATTTTTGAAGCTTAAACGTTCTAATCCACAAGAAAGTTGATTTTTGCTCTTATACGAATAATGGAGGATCATACCGAGCAAATCTCAGGGGAGTTTTTCTGTTCTAATTCTTTTATTTTCTAGTTTTTAACCTTTGACACAAACAACGAGGACGTTGTTTAACTTAAGTGGGGGGATTGGAGAATTAGAACACTTACTTGTCCTAAACTTTTTCAAAATATGCTTAAAATGCGCTTAATATATCAAAATTAAAAATTTTTAGCATGTTTTTGTTTAAAGTCTAAATTACATAGCTGCACACATAACCTTATTTTCAAAAATTGTGAACTTATCAAAATTCACAAATCTATGAGTGTGCCGGTGACTTGTAAACTTTAGAACTTGGCTTGTATACTATTCGAGACCACCATAATAAGTATTATCTATATAATTGGAATGACTTGTCTAAATTGGTAAATTTCTAGGATTACACCCAAATAGCCTTTATATGTTATGTGATATTAACTAACTCTACTGGTTAGTTAACCCCCGTATAAACCCTTTGTTACTCTCACTTTTAGAGTAAGATACCCCTAGAAAAACACTCAGAGCCATTCCTTTCGTTTCTTACACCTTTATTATAATGTTTCATTACACCCTTACACCTTAGCCTACCCTGTAGATTAAAATCCGTGGTTAATTGCTTTAGGCAAAGTGTGTTTCCTTACATTACCTGTGTTCGCGTGCGTAATTCATTATCTTTGGTTAGGTCGGGATATTGCACAATGCAATTGGTATGAAAGTAAATATCGTATATCTTTGAGTTTATTTTTCGTGTGTTTACTACTTTCGCTATTACAGTTATTTCTGAAAGTATGAAGAGTATGGAAAAATTATCCGTAAAAATAGTGATAGAAAAGTTGTGAAATTTCACACATATATGTTGATGTCAAAAAAAAAAAAAAAAAAAAAAAAAAAAAAAAATCGAAAAAAAGAGAAAAGAAAAAGAAAAAAGGAAGAGTTGGAAGTTTGTTTTAACCAACTTATGTAAAGTTTTGTATTAAGTGGGCGATATCACCACTATTTGTTGTATATTATATTTATGGATTGAATGGGAGTTGGTCGTTATGGGAACGCCAACTAGGATTATTCTTTTGATTGAGTTCTTGTTGAGTATAATTCGTGTCTACCTAAAGCGTGTGTTTCAAGTGTTAAAGCGTGAGTTATTCAATGATATGAGTCTTATTCATGGGATGGTTGGGAAAGTAATTTACCACACTTAGGATTTTAATTTATCTGTTTTGTTTATTTTTCATTTTACACCAATTTGTATCCCAAATATTATCCATACCCTATATCATTCTTTATCCAAACCTTTGATTTATTGAGATTAGGGATTTGAGCAATCTTAAGTATCGTAGTCGTGGATTCGGCTATGTATTTATGATTTTGTCGCCCTTTTTGATATAATATTATTGGTGAAGATTACTTGGTCCTATCTTTAGCCTATTCGAGTTAAGGATTTGAGCAATTGCAAGTATCGCCTTTTCTGAAATATGAGATCGATAGAGATTAAGAAGAATGATTAACCCTTAAGCCTCAAAACCCTTTTTACCGCTTTAGACTTGTTATTCCTTGGCTTTAGTGGGGGAGATGCGTATACTTGCCAAGCTTATGATAGAATATTCGTCACGACTGGACAGTTAAACGATTAGATTTGCTTTTATCGAAATATTTTATTTTATTTCTAATTCGTTAAGTGTTTGGTTGTGCAATTATGACAAAAAACGAATACATGCTTAAATATAAAAATAAATCCTAATATCTTTTAGGATACATTTTCATAAGATTAATTCTAAGGTTTACTTGGGGACAAGTAAAGTTCAAGTGGGGGGATATTTGATGAACTCAAATAAATACATTTTATTATCATCATTTGTCCTATTTATTTGACTTGTTTTATTATATATGAGAATTGATACGTTAATGTTTACTTTTGTAATTCTCAGGTAAAAACAAGTATTATGTGAAACTTGGCGATTTTGGACTAATTATGGAGCAAAACAAGCAAGATGTTAAGAGTCTACTGAAATGTACAAGATCAAGATCATTCTGCTCCAGATACGCCGCATCCTACTTCTAACATACGGCGTATCACTATCAAGATTTCACAAGTTACGATCCAAGTACATGCGCCGCATACAAGAATGGAGTTACGCCGCATCTTAAGGCGGTGTACGAATATTCCTGAATATATTAATCTTGGACCCCACGCGAAGTTAAGTCAATGCGCCGCATCTAACCCTCAGACAGAAACTATAAATACCCCAAGGCCAGACGAATTTCGAGAGCCTAGTTTTACAAAAAAGACCGAAGACCACAGAAACCCTAAAAGCCGAATTCAGACGTATTAGCAGCACAAGACACACTCTAAACGAAGATACAAGAGCTGTAAGAAGGTCCTGCATGTATTAAATTCATTAAGTAGTTTTGTTTTATTGTATTAGTACACTTTAATTCATCAGGATTGATGGGCCGATTCCATGTGACTACGGAAAATCATGGGCACCCCTTAAAATTGCTTTCCCATTAATTAAAGTTTATATGTTGATGTCTTTGGTGACTTTTATTAGTGCATTGATAACCTCTGTGTCTAGCTGAGCATTGCTTGGGTCGCCATGCCCCTTCCTTGCCTATTTAAGAGACGCTAAATAAATAGGATAGACATAAGTAATCATTAAGGGTTTACTCGCCGATAAGATTAGAGCCAACGAGAAAGGGTTAATTATATACACTTCATATAAAACTAGCAATAAAACAAGTGACAAGCTACTTAATTATCAGGACAGGTCTTCTTATTGTCTCAAGTATCTATCTGTGTACGTGTGTGCTAATCGCTGATTCGTGCTCATTAGTTTAGTTTTTTATTTAATCATAACCAAACCGTGCCAGTCTCTCAGGCTGAAACCCCTTTGCGTTAGATTAGGTTGTATAGCTAACTTAAGATATTAAAATACTGATTAGAATAACTAGATAATACGTTCCACTCTTAGTGATCGACACTCTACTTACCATTATATTCATACTGACCGGGTACACTGCTCGTTAAAGTGTGTGTTTTATTGATAAGTCGGCTAAATATAAATTTAAAACTTGAGTAGGCATTAATACTGCTAAACCACAACGACACATCATACGCGCACCAAGTCTTTGGCGCAGCTGCCGTGGATATAAAAGAATTAGAGCAATAAACACATGCACATCACTACTCATGACAGGTATATACACATATCATAATGGCCAAGTGATCACATATCATATCATATTATATCAAATGGGGACGTCGTGGACTGATCACACCGCCACAGATGGTGTCATGCCATTGGTGCCTTCAATGACATGGCCATGATACCTCCATGGCTAGTTAGCTCGGGCACTGAACAGAACAAATCATATCATAGCATATCCATATTCATATCATATCCAAACAGCTCATATCAACATAACAGAATCATATCATAACAAAGTATATCAAGCGAATATCATATCAAACGAATAGCTAAGCGAATAACAAATCAGATGATTATATCAAGGCAAATCATATCAAAAGGAATCATATCAAGGCAAATGAATCAAAGTCAAGGATCGATAAGTAATGAGAGAAAAAACCCTTACTGAGAAAGGGTAGAATATCTATACTTCAAACCGCAAATGAAACCATATCAGAAAACACATGGATCGGAAGTTACTCCTTCTTTAGCGAATCTACACGAATTAATGATCGTCTTATTATTTAAGAACCATTTCATAAGTTATTTCGGATTCCATATTATTTGTTGTTCAGATTGTCATATTAGGTTCTCCTGCTATTTATAGCAACTTTCCAATTTAGTAACTTTCCATATTTAGTAACTTCCCCGAATTAGTAACTTTCCGAATTAACTGAGTTTCCTGAATTAAGTAAATTTTCTGAATTAGTAACTTTCTATATTTAGCATGTTACTATAATTAGTAAGTTAGGGTTACATTTATAATTAATCACACTTAGGGTTTATAGGTACTTCTAAATCATATATCACTTAATTAGGATATATTAGAGAATCTTGATCACACCCTTATGATTTTTCATGCCTGCCAATTTAGCTCCAAAAATTGTAAAAATATTCTCAGTTGTTCTCATATCAGTTAAGTACCTTCACAAAATTTTATATATTTTATTACCAAGCACAAGTACTGTTTTAAAAATAATCTTTCCAGACCTGTTTAGAAAGTTAACTACACATACATACAGAAAGTTTGCCTTTAATTTAAGCCATTGAGACACTTCAAAAATTTCCATAAAAATTCCAAGAAGTCTCACATGATTTAAGTATCAACCTTGAAAAAGGAGAGCTCTCAGTTCCTTGTGGTTTGAAAATGAAAAATCAAAAACTTCGACTGATTTTTAAGTTCCCAAAACTCAGGTTTGACACATGATCCCATAAAATTTAAAAACATGACCAAAACAACTCCAATTCATTCCAAACCAATTGGAAAACTTAAATAGGACATTAAACTAAGTTTTCATGCAAAACACAGAATTAAACACTTATGGAACTCGAGCTATAGTGCACACATATTCATTTTTCAAAACTGTCCCGTTCAAAACTTCGTTTAAAACCATTATGACGCATGTTTACTTACAAAAACGCACATGAGATCTTTATATATCACAAGACATGTTTTAAATATCATATTAAAATCATATTAGACTCTTAATTCAACACACAAAACTATCCCATAACCCCAAGGATTTAACGAGTCAAAACATGTACTTATACCACACATAAAATCATACAAGACCTTATACGCCTTATTAAATGTGCTTTTAAAGCTGATATTAGGGATCGTTTAAAATGACACAACTCAACTTCAATCACACGACACAAATCAACTTCATAACCGTATATATATGTTTAGACTTATCCGATTCACAACAACTACACATGTTCATATAAACGATAACATATAAATTTATTCTTTTGTTAGGTCTTATTCACACGTTTTACCACCTGGTCGAACCAAAGGACAACATGAATTCAACCCACACAAACACAATATAGCCGTTAACCCTTGGCACCATCAAATGTAGCACACACATGAAATTATAGCCTAATCTAACTTCTCGTTAAACTCGTACAATTAGGGTTTCATCAATTAACGCCTCATCTATTGTATAGTGACTGTTTGTCATTAATGTTTAATGATTAGCAAGTCTAGGGCTTGGAATAACAATATGTCGACACCATTAGGGATAACCAGACTCGAAGGAAAACAATGTTCTATAGAAATTCATGTGGCGTTAACCTCTTAATCTTTTTCGTACTATATTCTTAGATATGTATATGTATTAGAATATTAACATTATTAACAAAACTTAGCATGTTATTGATTAGGTTGGCGCATTATTTAATTTGCAGACAACAAGAACGATTTATGGAATATCTTAGGCCGATGAGGAATGAATCAAAAGAATACCAAACTTAACCCCTTCGACTGGAACCAAAACTAGACCTCTTCGACCAAGACACCACACGATCAACCACAACTTGAAAACCACCTTCGTACCTCTTTATTTCTTGAAGAACATAGATGTAGAGGCTACCATCTTGTATGCGTTTTTAGGGTTTAATGAGTGATAGGAATATGTGATATTCGATTTTTTGAAGTGAGTAACAAAAGGGGGAAATAGGGCTGGAAGATGCCGAGTATTTGGGGACCATTTCTTCTTCAAGTATTTCAAATATTATTTTGTATTATCAATACAATGTTGTGTACACATTAAAATACATTTGGTCCCGATATAACTTAATAAACATGTGATTTTTACTTAGCCAATATAGTTTGAGCCAAAATTCATATTTACGTAGGTAAGGATTTCATATCTTGTGGTTTTCATTCATAACGTATAGTTCGCTTAGGGTTAAATTCGTATTCAAAAGTTCAAATGCCATAACGGAAATTAGGTTGTTATATACGAACCTGTGTTTTAGCATACAAGGACTTGAGGCATCGATAGATGTTGAATGTATGTTGAGACAAAATATGATTACGAGTAACTTGTACATTTTATGTTATGTATTACAAGTTACATGGTTTGTCATCAATAAAAACAAACGAGACTGTATAGATTAAATATCGTAATATTTGCACTAACAATCTCCCCCTTTTTATTGATGACAAAATATATGTAAACGTAATAGATAGGTAAAATGTTTAAGTTACTTGTGTCCGTACTTCCTTTATATTACCTTTTTCGTTTACACTCTTCTTCTCCTTTTGTCAAAACAAAAAAGGTGTGTCTTTGGACTTAGACTTTACTTCTCCCAAGAATGGCGAGCTTGCATCATCCCTAGTGAAGTTAAATTGAAAACCCCTTATTGCTCCCCTAAGTCTAGCAACACTTCTCTTGAAGCTTGGAAGACTTGTATGAAAGAATCGTGATCTCGTCTTGTAAGAAGAACCTTGAGAAACACAAGGGAAAGAAAGCTACAAAAAAGCTATAAGAATGATCCTTGGATCTAAGGTTAGAGAAAAATAAGAATAATAGTGATTAGAAGGATAAATAAGATGTAAAGTGATGCGTCTTTGCTCCCCCTTAGTGAGGGCGTCAAGTTTTTTAGGAAGGCTAAGAGGAAAGTATTGCAAACTTTTGCAATGATTTGGCTTTGAGGAAAGCTCCCCCTTATTGAGGGTGTCAAGTACTCCAAATGTGTTTTTGAAAATCTGCAAAACAAGAATTAGTGCAAAACTATATTCGTCCTTGGATGATGCACACTATAGATGCTTGACGGGAGTTCCCCCTTGCTCGAGGGTGTCAAGAAGAACCTAAAAGGAAAAGATTAGTGTCAAAAAGAAAATAATCCTACTACTTGCATCATCGTGGTTGGTTTAGAGGTTGTAAGGTTGTTCAAGGTAGAAAGAATGTATTTGGGAATGAGACGCATTTCATTATGAAATTCACTTGGCTTTTGACAACATAGATGTTTGTGGAAGATTGTTCAACGACCATGGATTGTAGTGGTAGTGAGACACTAGTAGGATGTGGTTGACACAAGTAGGTTGTGGTTGAGGATTGTTAGTTCTCGGAGGTAAATCTTCTAGAGAGTTCAAGAAGGGGTGAAGAATGAAGTGTAGTAGAGGAGAGAAGTCGAGGTTTAAGAGGTGAAGGTGATGGTTTGATAGAATGTAGTTGTGGTGGTAGACATGATGACTTTGTGAGTAGTGAAAGAAGTGGAGGAAGATGGTGAGGATAATGCAAGATGAGGAATATGATAAATGTGCGAATGAGCACAACTTGACTTGATAATGAAATCAACCATTGTCAACCTACACAAATCCAAATGAGTTAGTACAAAAGGAAAAAAATTATATCAATTAGTACAAACAGAGAAATTGTTCTCATAATATCATGGAAGCAAAAGAGAACACATAAATAGTCACATATATAGATCACATAAAAAATTTTCTTCTTCCATGAATGTCGCAACAAGCTTTAAAAAGAAAGACTATAGAACAAGGCCTTAAAAGAAATTGATAATCCTATGTGTTGAGCTAGTTTTTGAGTGAAGAAAGGAAGATTATAAGTGAAAGAGTCTATTTTTTTTAACTGCTCTGTGTTCCCGGATCCATTGGATCCTTCTCAAAAGGGATCCGGATAAGTGAGATAGGGAGATGTAGGATTAGTGAGTATTTAGGTGCTTCTAGCCTATATAAGTTGAGGTGATGCGTGTAAGAAAGTGTCTTAAATAGTGAAAGTCCTGATAACTTAAGAATAATGATGAGAAGTTGCTAATGACGGGTTTTATAGAGAGATGAGAGCTAAAGAAAGCTAAGAGATGATTAAGGATGAAACTAGTTGGCTTAGGAAGTGTTTAATGGAGATAGAAATCAGAGAGTGGTCAAGAGGAAAGTCAGAAAATTTCCTAAAAAACTATAAGAAATGAAAAATTAATTTTAAAGCATTTTAGGGATAAAATGGGTAAAATGATTTTGTGAAAAATAAGATTAATATGAGGATAAGTGGATTAAGATGAGAGGAAGAATGTGTAAGCACCGGAATGGAAAGATGATGAGTGTTTAAGAAATGATAAATCATAAACATCTTAGAAGAGTCCTAAGACATCCATAAGAAGGTATAGGAACTACTGAGAATAAGGATAGTTAAATTGTGTTTAATAAGGTATGAGCAACTAATCTAATGAGGTCTCGAAGGTGATATAGAGGTAGAAAAGTAAGAAATGTGTCTTTGTTCAACTGGTTCCTCCGGATCCATTCAAGAAGGGATCCGGCAGGTTATCCCAAGGGGATCCGGCATCTGAGAACTAAATTTACACAGAAGGCTCGCAAAGGTAAGTCACACCTATCAAAACTCAAAAATAAGTTTTCATAACAATAGGTGTTGAAAGAGATGGTCTAAATTAGAATATCGTTTGCAGTAACAATGGCGTACAAGGTATGTGTCAAAAGGGAAGAGGATATATGATGGTGTTCTAGACAATAGAGTTGTGACGTGCTAGTTTAGGACAATCCTAGGCTTCATTTAAATTAAGATCCAGAATGTGGAGTTGTTGTTTCTGGATATGAAGGAGTTGTGCTTGCAAGAGTAAGTCTTGGATTAGAGAGGCTTGAAGCAAGTACGGTTTAGTTGGTTTTAGCAAAGATATGTTTACCTATGTGTTTAGAAGAGTAAGAGACACATGTATATGCGTTCTTAAAAGATAATTATGTGAATGAATTTCCCTCCGCTATAATTGGTGGACATCCAACATAATGAGTTTAACAAGTGATAAAGAAGATAAGAAATTATATTGTTTAGAAGGTTGTTTCAGTTTAATGAAGGAGATGACCTAAGTATAGTCATTACGGATGGTGATTAGCATACAATGAACCTCATCCTTGAAGTCATGTATCTCTTCTCGATCAAAGCAAGATAATCGCTTGATTACGCAAGTGGTTGTGATTGACTAACAAAAGAAAAATAAAATTTACTACTTGTTTGATTAGTAATCCTAAGAAAATGTAAAGTATTGCCATTGTAAAATTATGTTAGGAAAACATAGGAGTAGAGATTCTTCAAGAGAGAATGAATATGAGACTATTACTAGCGGTGTTCAATTAATGCTAAACACGACCATTTTTACGGGTTATTCCATATACCCAACTTCTCTGAAGCAATTCAACCGTTAGGTCAAATTGAGTTTCTAGTGCAATAAGTTCTCCAGTATTCATTCTCAAGTTAAGAAAATTTATATTCCTACAATGGCCTATCAAAGAGTAACAATGATGATACTTTGCTTCGTTTTATTATCATTATGCATAACAATTAAGGTGACGAAGATGTTATGTTAAAAGGTTTATGAATTTAATTGGTGTGATGATTTTTAGAGTTAAACAATAAGTTTTAATATAGAGTGTGGGATGTGGGGTTTCAAATTATGTTGTTGGGAAGCTTGAGTTTGGATTTTTGGATATGACCAATTATATTTGCGTTGCAAAATAATCTAATTGAGTATTTCGGATGAAAAAATCAAGTTGTCAATTCTACTATGAAGCTTGGAATGCGATCATGGAGAAGAAGACGGGAAAGTACATCATCAACACAAGTGTGGGTTATGATCCGATGTACATTCTTGTCGTTTCAGAAACAACACAAGAAAAGATGGAATCAAGAAAGTAACTAACATATAAGCACATAATACACTTATGTTGCACAAATAACAAACTCAACAAGAAGTCATATAGCATATTACATGTTTTAAACATTATTCAACTTATATGTCTTATTCAAGCATTTAAGAAAATAACATTTTCAATACAACTAGATGTTATCCCAAACACTCCTTCAAATAGCACATTGATTAGTAAATATTACTAAATCGACAAACAAGTGAATGAATAGCAAGGTAAGGAAACCATATATGTTACACAAACAAATAATTACAAAAACTATAAGCATATGATCAAGTAATGCAAGGTAAAACAATTAATCATTTAGCATAGCATATGAAAGTTCTTTTCATCGCTTTGTGTTAAATATAAACATGTATACCAAGCTTGATTAGTTTTCCTTTATATTTATGAATATGACCAAAACCTTAGTTTCAAAAGAAAACATGCTAATATTCAAAGATGAAGACATCCGTCTCCAATTAGACCAAAAGTTTGTGCAAATGTTATGACTGGAAAATGACTTTCTATTATAAAATAAATATTTTGTAAATTTTTTTTTGAATCAGTTTATGAAATTATTTTTATATGAAAGTAGACTCAAATACCTTTAAAATGATAGGTGGCACGACTTCTACGGACTTACGGTTAATTAGTTATGAATTTTTGAAGTTTATAAAAAACTATCATCTGTGCAGACGGATCCGTCGGATCCCTTCCAAAAGGGATCCATCCTTTGATAACAAAGGGATCCGAGGATCTGACACAGATTCACCAAAACACATATTTTGACCCGATAAAAAGGTTTAACCTTTGTAGACTTTTTAGTGAACTTATATCACTCATTTTAATCTTTATTCAAGCTTGAATAACAAGATATCTAACAACAAAACTTCAAAGAATAAAAGTCAACAAAACACTTTTCATATTATGCTTGACTTCACCAAAAATTTGATACAAGGACCTTACTCGGTTTTAAAAAATCATTTGTTTTAAAACTAGAGCCAACCCGCTCTGATACCAATTGTGGAAACGGTAAAGGGGGGGGGGGGTGAATACGTTTCCGTTTCAAACTAAGAACTTTTGTATCAAATATATTATAAAGCAATTTTCACCATTATTAGTCCAGTTTATATTTCATTTCTAAAAATATCCTTATGACAAATTGTCGATCAAGCATGACGTAATATGTAAAGTGTCAACACAAAGACAATCAACAATATAAGAATAAAAGTAAAGCGATAAGTAAGAAGGATACGCAAACCAACACGAGGATTTATAGTGGTTCAGTTACGAAGCTCTTCTTCGCCCTACTCCACTCCCCGAGTATCCAACTCAAGAGTTACTTTACTAGATCAAAAAGCTCCATTCTCGGCAGAGAAACCTTACACAACATAGCTTACACTTTATCCGATACAAAGCTAAATATCGAACCCTTAACACGGCGGACCAAACCAACACAACGTCGCCTACACTTTATCTGGTACAAGGCTAAATACCGAGCTCTTCCACACTTTATCCGGTACAATGCTAGATACCGGGTTCCATTACAAAGAAGGAACCACTACTCGATCAACACAACACATCATGAGGGACCAACGCCCTACTACACCAATCTACACAACACGTCTATGACACCCGTTATGTTTTGTGGCCCAACATAACAAACCTTGTGTTTTCTGGCACAAACACATAAACCAACTAATCTAGTTAGAGATACAAGAAGATGATACAAAAGAAGATCAAAGACAATGTGTCTAATGGATATGAATGACTAAACTAAATAAACTTCCTTTAATAGAAAACCTTAAATGAAGATCACAAGTTCCCTAAGCTTGTTGTGATAGATCTTCATGTATGTATGGTTGTGATGGATGAGGATGCAAGATCTCTAAGCTTGCTTTGGAGGATCACTTCAGTAGGTAAGGATGCAAGATCTTTAGGCTTGCTTTGGAGGATCACTTCGGGAGTATGCTTACAACAAAATGAAAGTTAAAAGCATTATGATCATATGAGAAAGAAGGTGTTTTACATGTTTTCCTACTGATCTAAATGTGTTATAAATTGTGGAGAGAAAGTATTTGAAAGGTGTGTCTAAATAGTGAGAAATGGTTTGCTATTTATAGGAAAAAAAGAGAAAATTGTTTACCGTTCACCGGATCCCTTTAAAAGGGATCGTTAAAGGGATCCGGCCCTTGTAAACCATGGGATCCGCGAGGGATCTGGCGATGCTCCTCTTTATTTGGGTTATGGATCATGGGTAATGGGTCATGGGTCATGGACTCTGGGTCATGGGTACCCAACATGATGTCATGCATGATATCAAAGACATCTTGGGTTATGGGTATGGACTTTGGGTCATGGGTCATAGGTTTTACCCATTTTGATGTCATGCATGATGTAATGCACATTAATGCACATGGGTCATGGGTCATGGGTTATGGGTCATGGGTTTTGAGTTATGGATAGTCCAAGCTATTTTATTAGTATATTACATTTAATTAGTTGATTCTAAAGAATGTATTTTATGAAAATGTAAGTAATAAACATTACTTACAAGTATTTCATAAAAATGGTTTTGGTTTTATATATAAACTATTTTACTAGACGTGTTTAATGGTTTATTTGGGTTTTGATCATTACGCAATATAACAAACATGTACGAACATGTGTTGTAGCATACAAGGACTTGAGGCGTCGATAGATGTTGAATGTATGTTGAGACAAAATATGATTACGAGTAACTTGTACATTTTATGTTATGTATTACAAGTTACATGGTTTGTCATCAATCAAAACAAACAAGACTGTATAGATTAAATATTGTAATATTTGCACTAACAATAGTCAATCATGAGATAAATTTTTCTTCATTGCCACTTGAGATCATTGTCTTCGATGAAAATAGTTGGTCACAAAACTGCTGCTTTTTCTTAACGGGAAAAAAAAGCCATGTTGTTGAAAAATGTCACAATAGAGGAGGAAGTCATCAAATCACTCGTCGGACGCTCAGGGTCCATGTTTCAAGTTCGTATTCTGACTTTCCCGTTGAATATATTTTTTACTCGATGCACACAAACAAAAGGGAAGAATAGAAAATTTGAAGAAGACAATAAAAAGGAGAAGCTTTCAATACTCAAATATCCATGCTCCACGCCGCTTGTCAGCCATGATTCAAACTTCATGAAGATAACCCGTCGTCAGCTTGCATAAGAGGACATGCATTATAAAATATACAAACAAAAGGGGAAAAAATAGTCGTCCTAAAAATATGTAATTTTGTATTTTAATTTTTTTGCGATTACTTTTTTGTTTTATCAATTAAGTAGCGCAAGTGATTTCTTTTTCAATAACTTTTTATTCCATGCTTCCCTCTTTTGGTCGCCATTTTTTTTGAAAATATTGGTAGATGTTTTATGAAGTTGAGCTATTTATCAATTAGTTTTTTGTGTTTTTTTTTTTTTTTTTTTTTTTTAAAATTTATTTTGATAACATTTCTCTATATTTACTTGAGCTAGTTTTCTAATAGTAAAATGTTTCTTGTTTACAAAGCTTATGGTAGACTATGAATATAGGTCTTATAGATATGAAAAAGACGTAAAAGAATTCTCTCTGTTGCGGCCGATGACTTCATGAATATAGGTCTATAGATACGAAAAAGACGTAAAGAATTCTCTTTGTTGCGGTCAATGACTTCAAACATGGTTAGGATTTCCACGAAAGTTGAAAACAAATCCAATTGTGTAAACAACGTCTGTTAACTTTAAACGGTGTAGAGGTTGCTGTTAAAACCGTGTGCTATGTTTTTTTGAGTGATTATAGTAGTGGCTCATGATGGCCGACGAGTATCTAGAACCCACATTAACCGACGACCTGAAGAGGCTCGTGGTTTCTGAATTTGCATTCAACGGTGATTTACAACATAACTTTTTAATAATAAATATGATCAGAAAACTTATGTGGAAAATGTCTTAGAAAGACTTCATAATTATTTTACACAATTACTTTCTTTTAACATTACATATCTCTACGACTTGTAAAGCAAAAACCACTTTTAGGTAATTGCTAGTAATCAGAGAAAAGTTGACTTACTAATATACCCTTGATTAAAAATAGTAATAGTGTTAGCAATGACCTGACAACATTTACGTAAATTGCACTAGTTATCTTGTTTACTTATATATAGGGACTAATAATGATATAATGTAATAGATAGCTTGTAAAATGCCTATATATACTCGTCATGAATCTTCATGAGGGGTGTGCAAGAGTGAGACTTGTATTTCATTTTAAATAAAGTTTCTTTCTCTCACTCTCTCTGCTTTCTCTCTCTAGACTCAATTATAACGCACTGTTTTGACCTTAAACTTCACTTTTAGGCTAAAAAATTAATTCAACTTAGTAAAATTTTGCTTTGGCTCAGATATATGGTATTAGCTACCAAAAACGGTTGCATTGTATGCCATCCAGTTTTTGCCTAACCAAAATCACAACCCAATGGGTGAGCAAATCATCTTAGTCAAGCAACTATTATCGAAACTAGAAAGGTTCCGTTTTCGTCATTCACTGTTCTGGTAAGATATAAGATTATAAGTTACTGTGCATGAAGGTTGGTGAAAGAAAGAAAATTAGAATTCGGCACAGATTAATTAATGTCTCATTTGCGATCATAGAGGTTGCTAATCCGAGTTTTCCTCGCGCTCAGCCATCCTTCTATATTTTGGTATAAAGAAACAAATCTAAAAGATCATGAATGCTAAATAAAACACATGTTATAGCACTTATGAAATCAGCACTTATGACAAGAACTTATACAAAGCTCATACACGGCTCATAACTGCGGTTCATAAACAGTTTCTACACTTATGACCATAGCTTATAGGCAATTCACACACATTGTATAACGACAGCCACACAACAAAACACATTTATTTGGGTATGCTAAAAGTCGGTGTCGTTTGGGACTATTAAATCAAGCAATATACGTGTCCTGTTCAATAGTTCAATGATAAATTTGTATCAGATAAATTAATTTTAGGCTGGGCTCATAAAGGTTGCTAAGGCGAGTGAACCTTGCACTTAACTATCCTTTTATTTCGCGCAGCAAAACAACACTTATGAAATCAGCACTTAATACGACAACTTATACACAAATAATAAAAATAATTTCTAAAGATATCACATTCGAATATGATCAAGACATACTTCTATTCTGCCACAACCAAATAAAACACAATTTAAACAACTTACAATTATACACAGCTTTTAAGAACTCAAAACGATTGTGTTTTGCCCAAATCGATGCATACGGACACCATCAATATAAAAAAATAAAAAACATATCAATAGATTCCTTGTCATTTTGACTGTAGTCATAGTGGTTGCTAAGCCGAGAAAATCTCGCACTCAAACTTCCTACCATTTTACACAATAAGAAAAAAAAAGTAGAAAGATAATTACGGGAAAAAAAACAACAACAAAAACCCGCAGGTTATAGCACTTATGAAATCAGCAGTCATGACCACAACTTATACACATCGAAGAAAATCATATGACCACAAATTACACAAACTTATCATTTGACAGCGACAATAGTAGTTGCTAAGCCGAGAAAATCTCAGACTCAACCATCCTACCATTTTACACAGCCAAATAAATAAAAATAAATTGAAAGATCATTACTACAAAAAAAAAAAGGTTGTAGCACTTATGAAATCAGTAGTCATGACCACTAACTTATACACATCCTATAAGATTATATGACCACAAATTATACAAACTGCATAAATTCAGCACTTATGGCCACACATCAAATTTTAAAACATATCAAAAAGCTTCAACAAACGTAAATACATATCCAAAGCAAAATAAAATACAACTTGTAGCATATAATATAAAATCAGCACTTATAAACACATATAATACTTGTCATTAAGTATAAACAAACAAACACACATATCCAGAACCCCACTAATACCATAAAACTAAAAAAGACAGTGAAATACCATATGTCAACTAATCAGATGACATGAGACGTCTATCGCGATTGTTTTGAACCACCGAAACCATTAACATTCACCACTCCTTTAAATGTAACCCAACTTAATGAAACTACCGATATGTTTATATTTAGAGAGAAAGATTAGGGTTTAGACACGTAGCTCTCGAAGGAGACACATATATAGCCTGATTTATTAAGGCTAACCACTTAGTTGCCTAGCTTATAACGAAAACGGACCAAGAAAAAAAAAACATGATGACCAATTTACAACCCAAAAACAAAAATGGTCAAACAAACTAACAAACGACAAGCCCAAAACAACAAAATGACATACAATAGAGTAAAACGACGTCGTTTCATTTATTTTCTACCCAATACGGTGTCGTTCGCACACCTACACTCTTGTTCTCCAGTTTAGTAAAACGAGGGAAATGGAGTGGAAAGGAAACTAACTTTTATTTGTGTTCTCAAACTTTTTAGCAAAAGGAAGGGGAATGTAAGGGGAAGAAAGTGAGGGGAAAGTTGATAAAATTTGCACCAAAAGTCACCCGCCCATATTTGGGATGGATGGGAAGGAAAGAAACATTTTTTTAAATGGACCAAAATACCCTTTATTTCACCTTATCTTCTTCAATTGTCAACCTCATATTTCATCTTTTACCCACACATATATTCGGATATTCCTACTGCACATCAGGTTGCAATTTATTTTTTCCTACTACACCTCATATTTTGTCTTTTTCAGTGGATTGGTCTATTTTC
Source organism: Artemisia tridentata subsp. tridentata (assembly GCA_021014915.2). NCBI lineage: Eukaryota > Viridiplantae > Streptophyta > Magnoliopsida > Asterales > Asteraceae > Artemisia > Artemisia tridentata. The sequence continues at coordinate 246,047,722 of CP139505.1, forward strand.
ACAAGAACACATGTAGGTTTATTAAATTTGGATTTGTTTTATTGTGACCATTCTTTCACTTACTTCCCTTTTTATTTGGTCTCAAGAACATAAAATGGACACACCAACTTTCCTCACCTCCCCTCCTCTCCCCTTCTTCACTTTTCTTTTCTTTACTTTGCTTCCCTTAAAAAAACTTAAGAACACAGTACTAATGTATAATAGAATGATAGATGAAGCTGCCATAGGTGACACACAATAGATTCCATTCATCAAGCCCGAACTCACATACATTAAAACAAGGAGAAGCTCAAACTCCCTTTAAAGCTATCTTTGTCTAAAAAAATATATAACATCACAAATTCATAAAAAATACAATATGCAAATTATCTTAACAACTGAACACTAAATTAGTTGGACTACTTTTGTCTACCAATGTACAGTACAACAAAATAACTAACTTTTCACACTAGTGTCTGGAGTTATAAAGTTCACACTTAACGTGCATGTGAACCATATGGGTATAGCAAATTATTTCACACTTCTAAATATGAAGATTTATAAAAAATTATGCACTTTCAAGTGTGAGGTTTTTGAAACAATTCTTCACAATTTCAAGTGTGATAATTTTAAAACAATTCATCACACTTTTAAGTGTGGACTTTTAATTATTCACACTTATGAGCATGAGGATTTTGAAACATGTATTCACTATTTTAAGTGTGAAATTTTAATTCTTCACATTTTTAAGTGTGAAGATTTTGAAATAATACTTCACACCTTCTAGTGTGAGGTTTCACTTATATATACTATTAAGTGTGAGGATTTTAAAAAACTTCTTCACACTTTTGGGCAAGAATAACTTTAAATGTTTATGCTTTATACCTAAAAATTACAAAAGAAAAAAAAAAGGCTTTTATAATCAAAATGTTTTTTCATCCTTCTAGTCGCCATTTTCTTATTAAAATATTGGTAGATGTTTTACGAATTCAAGCTTTTTATCAATTACGTTTTTTTTTTTTAGTCTTATCATTTTTGTAAGGTCGTTGTTATATTTTGATAACATTTCTCTATATTTACTTGGGCTAGTTTTCTAATAGTAATATATTTCTTGTCCACAAAGACTATGGTAAACTATGAATATAGGTCTTATAGATACGAAAAAGACGTAAAAGAATTCTCTTTGTTGCAGCCGATGACTTCAAACACTGTTAGGATTTCCTCGAAATTTGAAAACAAATCCAATTACGCAAACAACGTTCGTTAACTTTAAGCGGTGTAGAAGTTGCTATAAAAACCGTGTGTTATGTTTTTATTGAGTTATTATTGTAGTGGCTCATGGTGGCCGATGACTATCAGAACCCACATTATGGACGACTTGAAGAGGCTTGTGGTTTCTGAATTTGCATTCGATGGTAATTTACAACAAAACTTTTTGATAATAAATATGATTAGAAAACTTATGTGGCAAATGTCTTAGAAAACTTCATAGTTATTTTACACAATTACTTTCTTTTAACATTACATATCTCTACTACTTGTAAAGCAAAAACCACTTTTGGTTAACTACTAGTAATCAGAGAAAAGTTTATTTACTAATACACCCTTAATTAAAAATAGTAATAGTGTTACGAATGACCTGACAACATTTACGTGAATTGCATTAGTTATCTTGTTTACTTACACACAGGGACTAATATTGACATAATGTAATAGATAGCTTGTAAAATGCCTATATATACCCATCATGAATCTCCATGAGAGGTGTGCAAGAGCGAGGCTTGTATTTCATTTAATATAATCTTTCTTTCACTTACCCTCTCTTTACTTTCTCTCTCTAAATTCAATTATAACATATCACAAAAGCCACACATCAAACTTTAAAACATATCACAAAGCTTCAACAAATAAAAACACACATCCAGAGCAAAATAAAATACAGCTTGTAACACATCATATAAAATCAGCACTTATAAACACATATCTTACTTATCAGCAAGCCTAAACAAACAGACAAACCCATATCCAGAAATCCGCTAATAGCATAACAACTAAAAAAAGTTATTGAAATACCATATGTCAACCAATCAGATGGCAATGAGACGTCCGTCGCGATTGTTGAACCACCGAAACCACTAAACATTCACCACTCCTTAAAAGAGAACCCAACTTAATGAAACCACCGGTGTGTTTATATTTAGAGAGAAAGATGAGGTTTGCATGTATTCTGATACTGTGTGGATCTAAGAGACAAATTAGGGTTTAGATACTTAGCTCTCAAAGGAGACACGTATATTGCCTGATTTATTAAGGCTAACCACTCAGTTCCTAGTTTATAACGAAAACGGGCCAAGAAAAAAAAATATGATGACCAAATTACAACCCAAAAACAGAAATAGCCAAACAAACTACCAAACGACACGCTCAAAACAACAAAACGATATACCATAGAACAAAACGACGTGGTTTCGTTTATTTACTCCCCAAAACGGCGTCGTTCGCACCCCTGATGTACAATAGTATAATAGATGAAGCTATCATATATATTTAAAAAAAATATACATGACATACAACAGAGTCCATTCGTCAAGCCCGAACTCTCATATATTAAAACAAGGATAAGCTTAAACTCCTTTTAAAGCTACCGTTGTCTAAAATGATATATAACAACACAAATTCATGAAACATACAATACGCAAATTATCTTAACAGTTGACCCCTAAATTGGTTGGACTACTTTTGTCTACAAATGTACGCTACAACAAAATAACTAACTTCTCACACTTATTAAAGCATATTTTCACACTTTAAAGTGTGTGGAGTTAAAAAGTTCACGATTAACTTTTGTGTGAATCATATGGGTATAGCAAATTATTTCACACTTTTAAATTGATGATTTATAAAAACATTCACACTTTCAAGTGTAAGGATTTTGAAACAATTCTTCACAATCAATTGTGATAATTTTAAAACAATTCATTACACTCTTAAGTGTGAACTTTTAATTCTCCACACTTATAAGTATGAGGATTTTGAAACAATTATTCATAATTTTAAATGTGAACTTTTAAATCTTCACTCGTTTAAGTGTGAAGATTTTGAAACAGTTCTTCACACTTTTTAGTATGAGGTTTTAATTATACACACTTTTAAGTGTGAGGATATAAAAAATTTTAATTTAAAAAAAAAAATAATAATAATAAAATAAAAAAATCTTCACACAGAAATTTAAATATTTATGCTTTATACCTAAAAATTATAAAATAAGTTGTACAAAGGGCTAATTTGTTGTAATATTCGAATTTGGTTTTTCTAGAAGTTGTTAAAAATTGATTTCTAATTTTTAGGTATAAAGCATAAACATTTAAAGTTCTTCTTGCTCAAAAGTGTGTAGAAGTTTTTTAAAATCATCAGAAAGTGTTTAGAATTGAAACCTCATTGTTAAAAGTGTAAAGAATTATTTCAAAATCTTCGCTGTGAAGAATCAAAAGTTCCCAATTAAAATTGTGAAGAATAGTTATAAAATCCTCACAATTATAAGTACGAAGAATTAAAGGTTTACACTTAAAAGTGATGAATTGTTCAAAATTATCATATTTGAAAGTGTGAAGAATTGTTTCAAAATCCTCACAATCGAAAGTGCGGTTTTTTTTTTTTTTTTTTTTTTTTTTTTTTTTTTTTTTTTTTTTAAATATATCTATACACTTAGAAGTGTGAAATAATTTGCTACACACATATGGTGCAAACACAAGTTAAATATGAACTTTTTAACTCCACATATTTTAAAGTGTGGAAAAATGCTTTAATAAGTGTGAAAAGTTATTTATTTTGTTGTAATGACGTTAAAATGTGTTAAATAATAGTCATGAAAATATCCGCCATAACCTTTTAGATAAATGACATTTCATAATGACTAACAATTTGGATGGGTCTTGATGCTAAGTGTAACCCAAGGTTTGCATGGACCTTCTTTCTTTCTTTCTTTCTTTTTTTTTAAAAAAGAAAAAAAAAATTATCATTGATATATAAACATTAAATCACGCAGATGAACCATGTGGTATACATCATATTTTGGTTTTTATATAAACTTATTGACGGAACTTAATAGCGGTCAAGGGGGTTGTGGCCTCTCCAAAAGTTTCACTTTTTACTATTGATTTTGTATTATATGCATATTATGTGGAAAAAGATTACATTTTGGCCCACCAAAATCTTGGAAATCAAATGTCACCTAAAAAGATTAAAACATTAGGCTAGTCACAGTGGTGATCTGGGTCACCGGTGCCATGTCAGCTTTCTCTCTCCGGTGACAAAACATGATCAATGTGCCATAGTGGTGACCTTTTTTTTTTTTTTTTTTTTTTTTTTTTTTTTTTTTTTTTTTTTTTTTTTTTTTTTTAAACAAAAAACTTAAAATTCATTAAAAATAAAAATATTACATATATTATTCAATTAAATATTAAAAACATTACGTAAATTATTCAAATAACAGTAAAAACATTACAAAAATTATTCATCGTCGTCCTCATCGTCATCATCACTACCGTCTTCGTCTTCATTCCCTTGAAAATAAGGAGAATAATCGGTTACCTCTCGAACAAATTGTGTGAAAAGTTCTCGGCTCATTCGGAATCGCCGAGAGAATGTTCTTCCGTCGAATTGCGGGTTTTCGGAGAAGTATGCCGCCACTAAACGATTATGAGCACCCGAATGATCCCTACGTATGTACCTTCGTGGAACTTTTGGCTGTGATGCTTGGTAAGCGTTCCAAGCAAACTCCGCAAACTCCGTAAACTCACTCAAAACTTTATCATCGTCGGAAGATGAAGAACCAAATAATAGCTCGTAAAACATAATTAAAAGAATGTGTTTGAAGGTATTGATAGAAATATTGTTTGAAAATGTGTGTTTAGAAGTGTGTTTGAGGTTGATATTTATAAGGTTGTAAAAGTGGTAAAGTTTTAAAAAAATAAAGTTTTTAAAAAAAAAAACACAAACGGCTAGATTTCTCAAAGAATGAAAGTCGGTCATTATATCGACCGACCTTGAATTTGGACCACACTCGACCAATGTTTGCCAAAACTACCACATTGGTTATGACCGATGTTAAAATCGGTCAAAGAGGGTGACCAACCGATTTTTTCCGGCCCTCTGTGACTAGCCTTAGTTTTAAAGATTGTTACTTGAAATGGTTCATTATATTCAGGAGACAATTATCCTAACGCTTTTGATGCTTATTCAACAATTAAAGCATAGATTTTCAATATGATAATGTAAATTGATATCAAATAAGCCATAGCCCTTTCTTTTTCTTTGTTCTTGTAAAAATGGTAATAACACTTGACATCACTTGGGTATGAATCCAACCAACCTCCCCTTGATTCAAATTAATAACCAGTTACAATACAAGATAAATGAAACAAAGATTGAACTCCAATTTGAGTCAATCAGCTTAAGAACAAGACAGTGACTGAATCAGAATGATCAGTCACAAGATTACATAAGACCAGAAGATCACTCAAACAATACAAGATGAGTGTGAACAGAATTGAACACAGACCTGTGAACAATCAGGTTGACAACAACCACATACAAGAGAGTGATCAATATGATCAGTTATACAAGAACCAGACAAGAACACTAGCCAACTCTTTTAAGAGTTAGGCATCGATTAACTTGTAGGTTGATAATACCAACTTGGCACAAAGACTGAATCCACAAAGATCAGTCCAACAATGAACCAGACAAGACTCAACCCAACTCTTACAATCAGTTGGGTTGATTTAAACCAGACAAGACTCAACCCAACTCTTACAATCAGTTGGGTTGATTTAACAAGATGGAGGAGTACTCCATGTTAACAACTGAGGATACATATCCTCAGAGAGTAATAGACTTCCATCCCTAAACATGGAACCAAGAAGGGGATTAAATACTGAGAAGGCAGACATAACCGTTGTGTCTCGACTGCATAAAAGGATGGGCAACAAGGCATGGGTCAAAATATGGACCCAAATATAGGAGATGTCAACTTCAGTCCTTGCACTTCTATTAATGACAGTCCTCATCCCTTTATATTTTTAACACTCCCCCTCAAGTTGAATGGCGGGATTTCCAAAATTCAACTTGAACTGAATTTTTCCTTCTTGCGGGCTTAAATATTTGAACCCGACTTTTCTTCATGCGGGCTTAAATGATGAACCCGACTTTTCTTCAGAGGAGAAAACAAGATGAGAGCAGACCATTGGACCTCCCAGCATACTTCTGAATCCATGAGAGACCCTGAAACCAATCAGAATCCCTCAATCCATCACAATACACTAGAAAACCAATGATCTGAAACCTCATAATACATAGACCTATATATCATAGCCCATGAGCAAACCAGCAAAACAAATGCCATAACTAGTAGTAGAATGATCAAAAAAGCTAGCAACAGAAGTGCATAAGCAGCATTTCACCATGAGTCTTCTTTTGATCTGATTGAATCGTCAATAAAAAACATTGTTGCATAAGTCGCAACAGTAGCAATATCATCTACCTCCATTGCATCACTAGCGATGGTCATCGTCTTGTGAGCCATTTGCTTTAGCAATAGACCTTTTTTAACAACCAGCGCATGCGCTCTTTTGAACCAGGGGTAGACTTGACATTAGCCATAACCTTTTCAAAGAACATCTTAAACTCAGACATAAACCTTTCATCATTTATATATCAACTCCAAACTCCCCATGATCTTCAAATGCACAGCAAGAAAATGCAAGAGGACATAGCAATGATTTCCATAACAGCACAAGAGCCTCATCAACAAACAAGCTCCAAGTTTCAAGCCTCCAAGCAGTGATTCTGAGTGTATAATGATCAGTCATAGAACGAAACAATCAGCCCCAATAGAACAGGACTGAAAAATACAACCACCATGTCAGCCAAAAGCTACCAGGTCTGAATTAATAGGATTTATAGAAACCCTAAACTGATTGTAACAACACTTCTTCTTTTTTATTGATAAATAACAGGAACCAAAGATGTTCCCAAAAATAGTGAAACAAGCCATAAGCAAGAACACTTCAATACATCTACCCAGAAACAATAGAGTTGGGTAGGATCCAACAACATGGAGAATTATCCATGTTGACAACTGAGAAACCTATACTTAGAAATATAGCTTTGGATCATAAGATGAGAGTTAAACCAAACAGCAGTTCGGTAATCAATAGGGTGAAACACCCTAACATCATAAACCATAGCAGATCCATTCCAGCAGCCAATACCATTAGGTATAACAAAGTACTGAATACAACACCTGGTAAAGACCAGCAGCAGTAACAACATGAACAGTTGGTAACAACCAACAACTATAACAACTGGAACAGCTGGTAACGACCAGCAAAAATAACAATATGAACAGCTGGTTCACCACCAGTCAAACGAGAGCACCCAAATCACAAGAACACCAGGTGCAAGACCAGCTGGTTCACCCCCAGAAAGATTCAGTAATAGATTCAAGAACAGGTTCTTCAAGAGAGAACCCAACAGCTTTCCAAATGATCTTCTTTAGAAGTCACTGAAGAGAACCTTTAAAGTAGCCAGCGGCTGAGAGAAATAGAGAACCTTTAACAAAGGACTGATCAGTAACTATAACAACGAGTCCAGCTGGAACGACCAGCAACAATAACAACTTAGAATAGCTGGAACGACCAGCAACCAGAAGACCAGTCTAACGCATACAGCAGAGACAAGAAGACCAAGCAGCAGCAGCAGCAAATATAAAAGGTTAGTGAAAGACAGTTTCTGTTATTACAGAAACAGTCCCTGGAAGTTTGGAAAAGTATTTTAACACCCTCCCTCAAACTTTCACACCAACCATGTCCAACATACCCAGCTTATCACACAAGAACTTATGGCTTTTACAGCCAAGAGCTTTCTAACAAGGTGACACCAAGCAGCAGACATAGCAACAGGCATACAACCAATGACCCTCTTCATAATAACCATCCCGAAGACCAGGTCATAAACACAAAGAATCCAGCCATCGAATACAATAATCATCCCCAATAGCACACGAAGAACACCAACAGGTTTCCAGATTAGATCACGAACACACCCCAAAACTTGACTATCATCATTCAAATTCGAAGCTTCAAACAAAGCAAGAGAAGAGAGTGTCGTTCGCAACATAGTGATGTTGATTCTTCGCTATCACTATAACTACTAAACACAACTTTAAATCCGAAACAGTTAATGAGCCAGCCATATTAAATAAGGTATGAACAAGCAACTGAATCTTAACCAAAGCTATGCCAAGTCGACACAGCAAACAACGTAGACAAAGGGTCACCAAATACGACACATTAGTCATGTTCCACAAGCATACCCAATACCCATAGTACCACGTACCATGTCCACAAATATGCTGAATAAATATCAGCAGCAATAAACAACCAAAATGGCTTGGTATCACAGCAAGATCAGACCATTTGAACATCGCAAATTATATAAAAACAACATCAAAATAACTGCCAAAATAACAGCCAAGTAACAGCTATAAACTAACCAAAAACAAACATCATAGATAGCACACATAAATAGCATAGAAAAAAGCAAGCCAAAACACCATTATACATGCAGATTTTCAACAGCAAAAAACGCCCCACTCAGGAGCCACCGAGCACCCTTGGTGCTGCTGTAAATTCAGTAGCTATACACCCCTTTTGGGTCTGCAAATAAGCAAAACAGACACCCCTCCTATTGCTGTAAAAACAGTAGCAAGATACCCCATTTGGGGCTGAAAAACCAGCATACAACATGCCCATTATACATGCAGAAAAATAGCATAAAATACACTGTTTACCAGATGTACACAAAGGTTTCATCCCAGAAACATTAACCATAGGAAACCAACAACTTGCCACAGTCCAAGTATCCAGCCAAAATCATAGATACACAAGGGCTTGTACCAACCAACACTAACATGGCCTAACAAGCAAACACCAAACGCATTTAAGAAAGAACAGCAAAACAATGGTGAGTAGCCACACAAGTGAAGACCAAAAAACAATGATCCGACACCATGTGACCATAGCATACGATCAATATTAGCCACAAATAAACCACAATAGCATGATCCAGTAACACTCAATCGTTAACATCCCACAGCAACTCAGAACAATAGGAATTAAAAGACAGAGTTTGAAATAGAAACAGACAGACAAATAAGAGAGCAGTTTGAAAAACCACATATATCATAGACAAGATAGCCAGAATAACAACACATGAGACAGACAAAGATCAGAACAATAATTCAGGCAGACTAAACAATAGATAAATAATCAACCAGACAGACCCAAGACAAATACCCAGACAGACATCAGATGTTCAGACAGATACTTAGGTAGATATCAGACTAAGAACAGGCAATAAAGCTTAAGCATTGAATAAAACTAATAGACAAAATAAATATAAGCCAATGAAGAACAAAAGACAACTAATGACACAAAGAAGTCCTGATTCTACCAAAATCAGGTAGGAAAGAGAACAATACAGTGATATCGCAGCAGCGGAAGACGAAGGACAGAGAATCCACCAGAATCCGGACCAGCCTAACACGAAACTTTCACTTAGGGTTTCGAATAGGCTGAAAAACAGCAACACCCAATCCAGAACACGGACCAGTAGTAATTGCCCCAATCCATAGTTCGCCAAAAAGGATGAACACCGAACAGAAATAGACCACCGTGTCCTCGAACAGACTGAAACAACAGCAACACCGGCGGCGAAGGTTCCGGATACTCAGAACACCGGCGGCTAGGGTTCCGATTAAATTAACAATACCAATCGGCAACTTCAACCAAATTCGATCCAATTGAATTACCAGGAAATTCGAGAAACAGAGTAACACCAATCGAAGACCCAAGAAACCGAGGATAACCAAGGGGTCAAGATCCCCAGACAACCAAATTAGGTGTGGAAACCGTAGAGGGGGGGGGTGAATACGTTTCCATTTAAAAACTTAAAACTTTTGTATCAAACTCCCGATTAAGTGTGACGTAATATGAAAAGTGTCAACTATGATCATATATCATCTAGGGATGAATAAATTAAACTACAACACAAACACAATCAACCATGACATATACATAATCAACATAACATAAGCAACTAGCCACACAAGCATAAACGTAATGCAAATATAAACATAAAGCGATAAAAAATAAAATGAAAGTAAAGAGATAAGTAAGAAGGCGCAAACCGGACACGGTGATTTATAGTGGTTCGGTCACGAAGCTCCTCTTCGCCCTACTCCACTCCCCGAGTACCCAACTCGAGAGTTACTTCACTAATCAACAAACTCCCTTCAGGCGGAGAAAACCGTACACTTCGCTTAACTTGTTTTCCGACACTAAGCTAGATGTCGAGTGCTAATCTTAGCTAGCACCAATCTACCACGATCTACCCGATCTACACCATACACGTTGCTTATCCTATTTCCGACACTAAGCTAGATGTCGAGTGCTAATCTTAGCTAGCACCAATCTACCACGATCTACCCGATCTACCCTTGATCCACTTGATCAATACACACAAGCCCAATGGCTTCAAGAGATCTCCAAGATCTTGACAAGATCACAATGATCTTCCCTCACAAACTCTCAAAAGAAAAATGATCTTGATGTATGCTATGATACAATCAAGAGTGTAACAAGTGTTACAAGGCCTAACAACTACAACTCTTGTATCTTCTTGGATACCTTGAGTTCTTCTCTTGCAAATGAAGAGGAATGATAACACTTTGTATCTACTTGGATACTTTGTGTTCTTTTCTTGCTAATCAAGAGGGATGACAACACTTTGTATCTACTTGGATACTTTGTGTTCTTCTCTTGCTAATCAAGAGGGATGACAACACTTTGTATCTACTTGGATACTTTGTGTTCTTCTCTTGCTAATCAAGAGGGATGAAAACACTTTGTATCTACTTGGATACTTTGTGTTCTTCTCTTGCTAATCAAGAGGGATGACAACACTTTGTATCTACTTGGATACTTTGTGTTCTACTCTTGCTAATCAAGAGGAATGAAGAGGATCACTTGAATGGAGGATTTGATCACTCTTAAACAAACTAAGACTCTCCAAATGATCAAAGAAAGTCATCTAAGTGAGGAGGGATTAAACCAGAGAAAAATGACTGGAAAAATCAAGTTGGAAGTGTGGAATGGTCCACTATTTATAGGCAAGGGAAAATCTGACCGTTACAGACCCACGGCTCCACTAAATACCCGACGGCTCCACTAAATTTAGTGGAGTCGTCCCTATTTAAAGGAACCGTGGACGCTCCTTCATTTGTCTTTAGTGGGGAAGGTTTATTTGGGGATGTTAGGAGCTGTTTTGGGGGGAAATTTGACTGTTGGGATTTTCAAACATATTTTTCAAAATAAAACATTTCTTTTTTAATTCAAAAATAATTTGTGAAATATATTTTTGAAAAAATGTTTTGTCACATTAAAAATGTGAAGTTTAGAAAAATAAAATCCTTTGATCATTTGTCAAGTAGTAGATTTGTTTGTCCATACCTTGAGTGATTTATGTCGGGATGGAAATCTACGACTTCGTTGAAGCATACTTGAGACGTCGGGAGGTGTTGATGTAAGTATGCATTGATGTTTTGTGTTTACAAGTAACTTGCACATTTTACGTTATGTATTACAAGTTACATGTTTGTCATTATTAAAACCGAAGAAACCGTTTAGTTTAAATATCGTAATATTTGCACTAACAATCTCCCCCTTTTTGATGATGACAAATATGTAAACCGTAACACATAGTAAAATGTAAAAGTTACCTGTTTACACTCCCCTTCTCCCCCTTTTGTCGAATCAAAAAGGTAGTTGTCTTGAGCGATCCCTACTCCCCCTTATTGAACTACATTCCTTTCTCCCCCGAAAGGCGAGCTTGCATCATCCTAGTGAAGCCTTCTATCAACACTTGTGAAGACGACTCCATGCTATGTATTCAAATACTCCCGAGCTCCCCCTAGCTCAATGCTCCCCTATGGTGACTTAATCCCCTTGTTTATTTACCTTAGTATCTAGCGGATCCATGGATCAAATTCTTACAAAGGCTTTTCCTACATCAAGGGTTAGCTTCATACAGCATAATATATAACAATATAGGAGCAACATTATAGGGATAGAATACACATAGCAAGACATGCATGGGTTAAACTATGTTAACACGTAAGTGTTACAACCCGACCGAAAACCTAAGGTGTAATTGTTCACTCAATCACACTAATCAAGAACGAGATTCGTTCATTTACTGACGCACTAAATAACTTATTCCAAGTTGTCATTGGGAGGAAAGTTCTAACAAACCTTTTGAACAACATAATCATCTACCTAAGATGATTGATGTTAAGGATAGTTTGTTGATAAGACATACTCTAAATGATTACTATTATGACAAGTCGTGCCATAAAGTAGACTCGATAGAGGTTATACCTAAATGATTCCATAAGGTGGGAGAGTGTTGGTTGTGGTGACAACAAGGACAACTTGGGTTATGTGGCTGTAGAGGATAAATAGTGGGATGACCCATTAGTGGTTGTGGTGATGGTGATAGTGATAAGGATGATGTGTTAGTGCCAAGTTCAAAAGGTGATGTAGGTGACAAGGTTAGTGTGAGAGCTAAAGGTTGTGGTGATGGTGATGGTGATAAGGATGATGTGTTGGTGCCAAGTCCAAAGAGGTTTGATGGTGATAGGGTTAGTGTGATAGCTAAAGGCTGTGGTGGACTTGGTGGAGGTAAGGGTGTAGGAATCCTAAGGGTGGAGGATGATGATGATGTGGTTGGAGATGTTGGTTTTGCCCTTTGAGGAAAGGTGGGAAAGGATGGTTTAGGTTAATATATCGTTTGCACTGACAATGAGATGCATGATATATTTCAAAAGGGAAAAAGAAAAGGTGCATGTGATCCTAACAAGATTGTTGGTGGATATCTCTAACGGGGTTAAGGTAACGAAGTTCTAGGTTTCTAGATTGGATGATCCTAGTTGTGTGTTAGAGATAATTTGGTGCATGAAGGGTTTCGTGTGTTTGTGAGGATTGAAGGTTGTTGAACTAACTGTCACTTATCCAAAGTGAGGAGTAGTTGTAAGGTTTGAGTGTGATGAGTTGAAGGTTATAAGGTTTGAGTGTGATGATCTATGGGTTGAAGGTTGTAAGGTTTGAGTGTGATGATCGATGAGTTGAAGGTTTGAAGATGAGATGCAAGATAAGCTTGCAATAGTGAGGCCTTATATAGGCAAAGGTTGTGGGATTCAAACTAAAGTTGGTGATGGTGTCCTATGGTGTAGTGAGGGAATCCTAGGGTGTATGTGAGTTTGCAAAATTTTGCAGGTTTGAGGTTAGGGATGCAGGGATCTAAAGGAAACAGTGAAAATTCGTCAAACATAGGCACGGTACCACTAAATACCACACGGTACCGTTAAATTTAATGGTACCGTGGCCTATTTAACGGTACCGTGACCTGGAAGTCACGGATTTTCCTGTGCAGCCTAGTTCTGGGCAGCTAAAGGGAAGTTTCCTAGGGAATAAGAACCACATTTGTGTGTTCTTGAGAGTGTTTGGTGAAAGACAGTATGAGTGTGTTTTCGCTCCCCCTTAATCTATTATCATCTGGACAAGATGTAGAATATAAAGAGGAAAACGAACGATGACGGAAGCGATGAGCTTAGTAACGTCATGACAAGTGGTGGATAGCATACGATAAACTTCACCTTTGAAGTCACGTAGCTCTTCTCAATCATTGTGAATATTCATAGAATATTATGATGAGGCATGTGATCACGTGGAGATATCCTAAGGGTTAAGAAGATAAAATCTTCAAGGTTGTGATGTTAGTGATAAGGTTCTAGCGGGGTTATCTATGTTGATGAAGAAGGGTTATCTCAACGTATCCTAGCAGTTCTTCGTTTGAAGTGTGTGGAAGATGAGTGGGATTTGGAAGCATTGGTAGTGGTTAGTACCATGCGGAAGTGAAAGGGAAGAAGGCTTAGGAATCAGAAGATAGATACAATCTGTTCTGATAGGATACGGTTCTGGTTCAAGACTACATCGAGTGGGTTTCGATAGTGTTTTTGAAACAGTGAGAATAAACTGTCTCAGCAGACAACGGTCCGACGGTACCGTTAAATTTAGCAGTACCGTCCCCTATTTAAGGGTACCGTGACCTGCTGAGGTCAGTTTTGACCCAGAATTAGATTTCTGACAAAGAAATTTCACATATGTTGTGATTTTTCTGGACTTTGGATTAAAAGAATTTATACCGAATAAATTCTTTTATGAATGAATCCAACGGGATTCGATGACCGTTTGTCGAGAACGAGAAATGACATTTAATTGCATTTCACAAATTAAATAAACTTTAAATATTTCGGATGAAATATTTAAGTTGTCATTGGAGTTAAATATTTCGGATGAAATATTTTTCGACACGAGGAGAGAATTTATACCTAATAAATTCTTTGAACGGTACTGGACGAGAAGAGATGACTTTTATATTTCCGAGGAAATACATAGGTAGTCATTAGAGCGATGTGAAAAATGACTTGATATTTCCAGTGAAATATCTAAAAGTCATGACACGAAATAGAAGATATGATCTCAATATTTCCAGTAAAATATTCAAAGAGTCATGAGACGAGACGCACGAGATGACTACAATATTTCCAGTGAAATATTCAAGTAGTCATAAGAGGGGTACAAGGGATGACTTTAATATTTCCAGTGAAATATTTAAATAGTCATAAGATTTATGGAAAATGTTCCATCATTCCTAGACCTAGACGGAGATGGTTAAGGGATTCTCGGTTGAGAGGTTTGGTTGATTTACGGATTTTGATGTGCTTCGCACGTGAGTGTTTAACGGGGTTTTGAAAGATGTAAAGCTAGGCCTATGGTGCTGGTTTGCAGCATGGTTTGGAATCTTAAGACGTTTATAATCACACGAGGATGAAATGAACTACTAATCACTTATATAGTAACTTGTGAGTCCTTTGTCATCCGAGGGTTGATGTTAGCTTTTAGCTTTTGGATGAGCGTTTTAACATATGTTGTTAAAAGGCTTGACTATGATGTTTCGGATATGACATTTAACAATTGCGATCGCAAGTTAAACTTACTTGAATATTTCGGACGAAATATTTAAGTTGTCAATCCTACTCCGAGTTCTACTAGGTTTGTATCTAACCTTCCCATGACAAACGGGTGTATTACTTGGAAGAAGGCGAAGTGATGACTGGGGAATTAGGACAACTTCGCGACTACTCTAACTTATAGGTTTTGACACTAGTGTATGACTCTATGACTTCTAAGGGTTCATAGTGATGGGCATACCTAATTCCTAATGTGTCAAAAGAGCAAAGTGTGGGTGCAAACTTTACAAGCAAATCATGTAAAATGCACATAAGGAATAAATGCAACCATCATGCAAAACATGATAATCATTTAGCATGAAGACATTTAATCATGTCTTATGAGAACATGTTATCATTTTGAAACACGTATGTGGGATGCAAGCACTCTAGGTTTGCTAAGGCAGATCCTAATTACTACTTGTTTAACATGACATCCTAATGGGAGATAAAGTTCACCGATGTAAACTATCTCTAGTCAAATGTAGGAATGAAAAAATTTTCAAGTTAGAGAATGAGTATGAGACTATCACTAGTGGTGCTCAATTAAGGCTAAATACGACCATTTTTACGGGTTATACATGAACCCAACTTCTCTACTGGAAGCAATCCAACCGTTAGGTCAAATTGAATTTCTAGTGCGATAGGTTCTCCAGTAGTCATTCTCATGTTAGAAGAATTCAAATTCCTATAATTTCCTATCGAAGTATAGCAAAGATGATATTAGCTTATTTCGCTAATACATGACCTAATATGACTCAATTAACCATACTTTGAAGGTCGATTAAGAGAATGACATGTCTTACACAACTCCTAACAAAGGCAAGCGAAATGTTTTAATTTCGTGTTTGAGATTTAGAGGTTATTTGATGGAGATGGTGTATTTTATGATCTCTTGGACAACATCTTTGTTTGTTGAGTTGTTACATGTTATTTTAACATGATTTGGTTTCCTAGAACCAAGAGACACTCTAATGTGATACAATATAGAATCTACTACATCGTGTGTGTTTCAAGAATGCTCATTTGCATATCTTGAGGGAGAATCTAGTAAAGGTTACTTACCTCAATAGATCTTGTGAATATTTTATTTAAAATGAGACATACTGTTTATTTCAACAAGTATGCTTTTCTAAGAGGAAACTTATCACTCTTACGAATGCTTTGTGAAACAAGTATTTTTGTGTATGACCAATTTTACTTGTTTATGCAATGACACATGTCGTATTAGGTTATTATTCAACTCTAATATCCTACATTTGTTAACAAGATGCAATGTATTCTCTTGTAACATAACCATTCATGTTACAAAGAAACTAGGACGCATAGGATATAAGTTATCCTTTATCAATCTTTTGATACATGTGAAATTCTCAAAGATTGATGACTTACATAATAGTTAATAACATATTATGTGTGACACTTTTACTAGACATGTGACTTTGAGTGTTGAGTTGTTCATGAGCAAAGTTTACATATGTTTGTTTGCTCGTGTTTGGTTTTTCGGAATTGACACATTTACTAATTGCATTGCAATGTAAATTACTTGTATATTTCGGATGAAACATCCAAGTTGTCAATCCTACTTAGTTGTGTATTTTATGCATCTTTTAAACATATTAGTTTAAAGTTTGGAACACAACCATTGGGCACGAAGACTCAATATGGCATCTTCAACACAAGTGTGAGTTATGATCCGATGCATATTATTTTCGTCTTGATAGAACGTCATTATTTTCACAACAATCGAATGTGATTGAGTATGTAGATTCAAGATAATACTTTTCATCATATTTTGATGTTATCTTGAAGCTAGACAAATAATGACTCCAATTTCATGTCCACACTCAAAAAATTTGTCAATTAGATTCGATAATGATATCAATCATAATTTGAATAATGAATTGATATGTACTCGAGATCTTTCTTGACCCTCACAATCACTCCTTTAAAAAAAAATTAAGGAGTGTGTTTCATTTATTCTAACACTAGTTGTATGTGTGAGGTTAATGACATATTAAGTTACTACTTTGATATTGTTATTTATTTTTATTTGAGAAAAACTATTTATATTATTAAGTATAATATTCTTAGTTTTTTGACACCTCATTGGTATAAAACTAATTATCTTAACTATTTTTATACAACATACGTAAAATACTAAATATTTAAAACATTTTGTATGTGTGTTAGATCAATGCAAGTTTAATACATTTTCCTTTACTTAAGTACTGATGTATTAAAATGACCTTTTATCTTGTTTAGACAACCCATGGTCAACAGGACAAAATGATGTAATGTTTTAAGGATCATGTTACGGATTTTATGAAAGTGTTAAGTATTTTGGGGTGATATACTTTTTACACTTAAACCTTTGGAAAAATAATTGTGTAAGACAATATCTTTCGACGCACATGATCTACCAACTTAGTTTCTATTCCTAAGAAGGTTACTAAACCATTTTAAAAACTTGCAACAAATGCAAGAAAAATGGTCTATGCCTATATGCAATGCAAAATCAATTACGCAACTTAGTACAAGAAGTCTAGCCTAAGTCCTACTGACACATAAGCCGAAAAGCTAATATTCGACACATAGCAACAAGGCATGAAAGACACTTATGCTTATAGATAAAATTAGCTCAACTAAAAATAACAATAAGCATACAAAAGTATTAACTAACAATACTAAGACACCAAGAAAAACAAATAGTCATTTAGCATAACACACAAAGATACTTATCGTCATTTTGTGTGTTAAGTATAACGATGTACACTTAGCTTGACTTTATTTGAAAATGAATTATTTTCCACCCCATTTAAAAATTTAATCAACACCTTGAAATCATGAATGAATCAACATGTGATGTTCACTTTGTGATTTGACAAAAAAAATTTTGTGCAATCGGCATGACCGGAAAAGACTCTCTGTTACGAATTAAAGACTCTCGTAAATTTTACTTTACAATCACTTTCTAAAATTATTTTTAAGTGAAAGTAGAGTCAATTACGTTTAAAACGATAGGTGGCACGACTCCTACGGACTTACGGTTGATTTTATACTAATTTTTTGAAAATTGCCGAATTCTGAAAAACATACGACGGTACCGTTAAATTTAGTGCTACCGTCCATATTTAGTGGAACCGTACGTTATATTTAACGGTGCCGTACCTGTTATTTCAGTTTTGAACAGAACCAACTTTTATTAATTTAAGAAAACCTTCAAGCTAGTATGATAACGTATACTTAACAACAAAACTTGTAAGTATTAAGCAACAAAATACTTTTCATATTTTTATCACCTTCATGGGTAATTTGATACATGGATCGTACTCAATTTTGAAAACCATTTGTTTTAAAAATTTGAGCGACGTGGCTCTGGTACCAATTGTGGAAACCGTAGAGGGGGTGAATACGTTTCCATTTAAAAACTTAAAACTTTTGTATCAAACTCCCGATTAAGTGTAACGTAATATGAAAAGTGTCAACTATGATCATATATCATCTAGGGATGAATAAATTAAACTACAACACAAACACAATCAACCATGACATATACATAATCAACATAACATAAGCAACTAGCCACACAAGCATAAACGCAATGCAAATATAAACATAAAGCGATAAAAAA
The DNA here is from genome assembly GCA_021014915.2 of Artemisia tridentata subsp. tridentata. NCBI lineage: Eukaryota > Viridiplantae > Streptophyta > Magnoliopsida > Asterales > Asteraceae > Artemisia > Artemisia tridentata. The sequence goes on from CP139505.1 coordinate 246,066,525, forward strand.
TAAAATGAAAGTAAAGAGATAAGTAAGAAGGCGCAAACCGGATATGGTGATTTATAGTGGTTCGGTCACGAAGCTCCTCTTCGCCCTACTCTACTCCCCGAGTACCCAACTCGAGAGTTACTTCACTAATCAACAAACTCCCTTCAGGCGGGGAAAACCGTACACGTCGCTTAACTTGTTTTCCGACACTAAGCTAGATGTCGAGTGCTAATCTTAGCTAGCACCAATCTACCACGATCTACCCGATCTACACCGTACACGTTGCTTATCCTATTTCCAACACTAAGCTAGATGTCGAGTGCTAATCTTAGCTAGCACCAATCTACCACGATCTACCTGATCTACACTTGATCCACTTGATCAATACACACAAGCCCAATGGCTTCAAGAGATCTCCAAGATCTCGACAAGATCACAATGATCTTCCCTCACAAACTCTCAAAAGAAAAATGATCTTGATGTATGCTATGATACAATCAAGAGTGTAACAAGTGTTACAAGGCCTAACAACTACAACTCTTGTATCTTCTTGGATACCTTGAGTTCTTCTCTTGCAAATGAAGAGGAATGATAACACTTTGTATCTACTTGGATACTTTGTGTTCTTTTCTTGCTAATCAAGAGGGATGACAACACTTTGTATCTACTTGGATACTTTGTGTTCTTCTCTTGCTAATCAAGAGGGATGACAACACTTTGTATCTACTTGGATACTTTGTGTTCTTCTCTTGCTAATCAAGAGGGATGAAAACACTTTGTATCTACTTGGATACTTTGTGTTCTTCTCTTGCTAATCAAGAGGGATGACAACACTTTGTATCTACTTGGATACTTTGTGTTCTTCTCTTGCTAATCAAGAGGAATGAAGAGGATCACTTGAATGGAGGATTGGATCACTCTTAAACAAACTAAGACTCTCCAAATGATCAAAGAAAGTCATCTAAGTGAGGAGGGATTAGACCAGAGAAAAAGGACTGGAAAAATCAAGTTGGAAGTGTGGAATGGTCCACTATTTATAGGCAAGGGAAAATCTGACCGTTACAGACCCACGGCTCCACTAAATTTAGTGGAGTCGTCCCTATTTAAAGGAACCGTGGACGCTCCTTCGTTTGTCTTTAGTGGGGAAGGTTTATTTGGGGATGTTAGGAGCTGTTTTGGGGGGAAATTTGACTGTTGGGATTTTCAAACATATTTTTCAAAATAAAACATTTCTTTTTTAATTCAAAAATAATTTGTGAAATATATTTTTGAAAAAATGTTTTGTCACATTAAAAATGTGAAGTTTAGAAAAATAAAATCCTTTGATCATTTGTCAAGTAGTAGATTTGTTTGTCCATACCTTGAGTGATTTATGTCGGGATGAAAATCTACGACTTCGTTGAAGCATACTTGAGACGTCGGGAGGTGTTGATGTAAGTATGCATTGATGTTTTGTGTTTACAAGTAACTTGCACATTTTACGTTATGTATTACAAGTTACATGTTTGTCATTATTAAAACCGATGAAACCGTTTAGTTTAAATATCGTAATATTTGTACTAACATTAGGGTTTCACAAACCCCAGCCAAGAAACTCACAGAAACCACAAGATTTAGCCCAAGCAGACTAAACCAACGATGGCCGCTGTTAATAAAACAGCCTCAATTAACAAATTAAACCTCTAATTGGAAAAACCTCTAATTCAGACAAAATTAGGGTTCTTCGATCAAAACCCTAATTCACCAGAACTCGTCGCTTTATAGCCCAACCAGCAATTAACCAAACGATAGCGTTGAATTAACAATAATACAACCAGAGCAGTCACCAATTTCAGGAACCCCCAAAATTGATTGAAATCCTAGATCTTGAAATCACCAATTCGACAGAGCCACAGCTCCAATTAAACCAGATGACGCAGTAGAAAGAAATCCCCAAATCAGCAAAAAAAAAAAATTAGGGTTCAAGAGCAAACCCTAATTTTTTTCAATAGAGCCTCAATAAAGCCAGAACCCAGAAATCCGGATAGAAGTGAATCAATAACCTTGACTCTCTGATACCATGTAAAAATGGTAATAACACTTGACAACACTTGGGTATGAATCCAACCAACCTCCCCTTGATTCAAATTAATAACCAGTTACAATACAAGATAGATGAAACAAAGATTGAACTCCAATTTGAGTCAATCAGCTTAAGAACAAGACAGTGACTGAATAAGAATGATCAGTCACAAGATTACATAAGACCAGAAGATCACTCAAACAATACAAGATGAGTGTGAACAGAATTGAACACAGACCTGTGAACAATCAGGTTGACAACAACCACATACAAGAGAGTGATCAATATGATCAGTTATACAAGAACCAGACAAGAACACTAGCCAACTCTTTTAAGAGTTAGGCATCGATTAACTTGTAGGTTGATAATACCAACTTGGCACAAAGACTGAATCCACAAAGATCAGTCCAACAATGAACCAGACAAGACTCAACCCAACTCTTACAATCAGTTGGGTTGATTTAAACCAGACAAGACTCAACCCAACTCTTACAATCAGTTGGGTTGATTTAACAAGATGGAGGAGTACTCCATGTTAACAACTGAGGATATATCCTCAGAGAATAATAGACTTCCATTCCTAAACATGGAACCAAGAAGGGGATTAAATACTGAGAAGGCAGACATAACCGTTGTGTCTCGACTACATAAAAGGATGGGCAGAAAGGCATGGTTCAAGATATGGACCCAAATATAGGAGACGTCAACTTCAGTCCTTGCACTTCTATTAATGACAGTCCTCATCCCTTTATATTTTTAACAGTTCTGCACGTCTTTTAAATGTAAAAACATGAAAGCGCTTTACTATTTCAGATACAAATCTACGAATTAAGTAAAGGATTTAGTTAGTTTTAACTTACAAGTCAATTTTTCATACTTTACATTTTGATTTATCGCTTATTTCTTTTTTCATATGCATCTTGTTTTGCATCTCAAACTTACGATAATTTTGGGCCCCCAATAATATTGTTCAAGTTCCGTCCCTACATGTTCGTTTACCGAACAGCTTATGAGATGGTAGTAAAAAAAGTTGGGATATTTTAAATGCGCATATGCATAACCAACTAAGCTATATTTTGTGGTTATTTTCTACCTCTGAAGATATTATAGTTATAAGAAGCTAAAATAACTGTTCTTGACATAAAAAGCTAAACTTTTCAAGAACATTGCATAATAAAGTACACAGAATACCTTCATTACTTGCCTGGCAGCAACTTTTATTACATGGTCAAAGCAATTTTTGCAGTGATTTAGTACGTTACGTATACATAAATATCATAGAAGACCAAGCAAAATTTGATTACCACATGATTGCATAGAAATGAATTTCAAATGTTGATCAAATTTAAGTGTTATCCAAGGTTTAAAAATTCAAGGTCCATGTGTTTTTCACGTTTTAAGATTAAGATGTTCCAGGGTGTTGGTTAATTTCACAATATGTCAAAGTTCAAGGAGTCTAGTTGTAGTCATAGACTGAAAAAAGAAAAGAAAAAGAAGGGCTAATTGAATTAAAATCTGACTTACTAGATACTTTTTATAGTTCTTAATTTGTAGTAATGTTTTCTTTTCTAGATCTATGTAGCGTAGTTTTGATGTTTATCTTTTTTATGTACAGCGTGACCAGTTTTGTGTACCCCTCCCTCGGTTAAATTGCAGTTTGTAAAGTGAATGGTAAAATGGTCAAATAATACACAATTGACCACATGATACACCAAAAAGACCGAATTCAATATTATGATGCTACACACATAAATAAAAAGATAGTTGGCTACAAAAAACTATAAAAAAAGATATATAATCTACATTTTCGTGCAACTAGAAAAAAATATATATAATATAAATTTAAGGCATTGAATAAATTATTAATTAAGGCATTGGAAATTTAAAGTTCATATCTCGATATAATAATATATATCTCGCTAAATTAATAAAATATATTGGTCCCAACATCATTAATTTATAAAGGTTTTACTGTATATGCTAATACACCATCAAATCCGTTGTCGTTTTGATGACGTCACCTTTTGTTAGCCCAAAACCTGGCCCGATACGTAGTGTCCATGTTGTTCTAGTCCCAACATTTTTTTTTTTTTTTTTTTTTTTGGCTGTAGTTTCTTTAAAAAAGAAAGGTAATCACACACAACATTCATGTGTTGGTCGTAAAACTATATATGAAGAGATAAATCCTTAAGCTAAACTAGTATAAAAGAATCAAATGACTATCAGCCAAGACCTTGTTGCGCAATAGTGTTCTTGTTGCGCACTTTACTTTGGTTAGTAACCAGCAACAGAAATTTCTTACTTGAAGACGTAAGATACATAAGTGAATTATATTATGCTAAAAAAAAGGGTAACTTGTATGGCCTTATGTAATTCTCTAAGACTAGAAGCAAAGAAGTAAATAGCAATGTATCTGCAACAGATTCTTAACTGGGCCCAGAAGAGTTCATCAATTTTCTGCATTAAGATGGAACCAAATTGTTCAAGTAAACAGATTTCTCTTTATATATTAATACTTATTACAAGGTCATTTGTTTTGGTTACATTGTTTTAGGCCATATCGTCTTCTGCTAGACATACCAAACCTTAAGTAATGGACATATGCAAGTTTAACCGGCTAAAATCCTGCACAAAGCAAGGTACAGAGTCCTGGAAAGTGATTACATTCATATTTAGTACTGGATATATAGTGGCCTGATAAAGAAAATGTTAAATTTTATACAACAATTCTCATAGGCCATTTTAGAAACTATAAGAGACTTATAAAAGAAGGAACAAGTAATGAAAATATGGAAATTTTCATGGACGTGAAACTTCTATGAATGTAAGGAAACTTATAGTGAAGAAGAAATTAACCCCTGAATAAAGGGCAACATATATAGCTGTCTCATAACTAATTTCCCAATTGTAGGCGATTGAGTAATCTTAATATTATGTGTGTATCATAAGTTTTATTCAAAAATGTCATATTCCATGGTGTCTTCTTGACGTAAAATGTCAGTGGTTGAATACGAAACTCTCCTCTACACTAAGTAACCCCCCCTCCGCCCCTCTCAAAGAAGTATAAATAAGCATCAGGATGAATCCATAAGACATATCCACAAACTCTTTGATTATCATAACTAGTCATACATACAAAATGTTGCAAACAACGATTGGTTTTGTGTTAATTCTCACCTGCACCAACATTTTCAATGTATTTCCTACCAAAGCCAATGATCTCAAAACCTACATTGTTCATTTACATTCACCTGAAGGCAAAGAGTTTTCTCAGCCACACAAGCTTGAGGAATGGTATAACTCGTACTTGTCAAAAGTAGCTGCTGGCTCTAACGAGAAACCAAAATTGGTTTATGCGTACCGTCGTGTGATTACAGGATTTGCTGCAAAAATGTCGGCTGAGCAAGCGAAGGAGATGGAGAATTTGGGTGGAGTATTATATGTAAGGCCTGAAAGTAGCTATGAGCTGCATACAACCCGTTCACCTCACTTTTTGGGCTTGCGCCAAAATACTGGTTGTTGGAAAGATTCAAACTACGGAAGGGGAATCATTATTGGGCTTCTAGACACCGGAATTACTCCTGGACATCCTTCGTTTAACGATAAAGGAATGCCACCTCCACCAGCAAGATGGAAAGGCAAATGTGAAGTGGTAAGATGTAACAACAAACTGATCGGATTAAGAAACTTTGTTAGCAACGATTCTGTAATTGATCTGGTAGGCCATGGGACACACACTTCAAGTACTGCAGCTGGGAATTATGTAGACAATGTGAGTATATTTGGACAAGCGAATGGAACTGCAAGTGGGATGGCACCGCTTGCACACTTGGCAATGTATAAAGTATGCGGTGGGGATTCTTGTTTACTTACCGACACCTTAGCGGGCATGGATGCAGCTATTGAAGAAGGTGTTGATGTGCTTTCAATTTCGCTAGGTGGACCTTCCGAAAAGTTTTATGATGATACTCTGGCAATAGCTGCCTATACTGCCACAGAGTCTGGGATATTTGTGAGTTGTTCAGCTGCTAATTCTGGGCCTAGGAGTGGATCGTTAGCGAACCAAGCCCCATGGATCCTTACAGTTGGAGCTAGTACCACTGATAGAAGCATAAGGACATCAGTTTATCTCGGAAATAACAAGACACTTAATGGTGAAGCCTTATACCAACCAAAGAATTACAAGCCAAAGGTTCGGCCCCTTGTTTACCCAGCTGAAAAGGGTTACTCATGCAGTACAGGGTCACTGGAAAACGTTGATGTCAAGGGGAAGGTATTATTGTGTGATGCAGGTGATTTTGTTGTGGGAACTGAAATGGGTCAGGCAGTTAAAGAGGCTGGAGGAGCGGCTATGATTCTCGCAAACAACGACCCATCAACTGGCCGGAGTGTAGCAGCAGAATATCAAGTGCTTCCTTCATCACATGTCGGCTACAAAGAAGGAGTTAAGATCAAGAAGTACTTGAAATCTACTCCATCCCCTGTAGCAACTATCATCCAACATGGAACTGTACTTGGCGTAAAGTCTGCTCCAGAGGTAATTTCCTTCTCGTCAAGAGGACCTAACTCTGTAAGTCCTGGAATAATGAAACCAGACATAGTTGGGCCTGGTGTTGACATTCTTGCCGCATGGAAAGAGTCCGTGGATAACAACACAAGAAGCAAACCGGTTAATATGATACATGGCACATCAATGTCTTGTCCTCACCTCGCGGGCATATCAGCACTTGTAAAAAGCACACACCCTGAATGGTCTCCCGCTGCAATTAAGTCTGCAATGATGACCACAGCAAGCCATGTAAGCCTAAATGGACATGCCATAGTAGATGAAAGAGATCTTCCTGCAGAAGTGTTTGCCATGGGCTCTGGTCATGTGAAAGCCACAAAAGCCACTGATCCTGGACTTATTTATGACATCCAACCTGACGATTACATTCCGTATTTGTGTGGACTAGGCTATACACCCAAGCAAGTTCAAATGATCGTTAAAAAGAAAGTATCCTGCTCAAAAACCATAACAGAGGCGCAACTCAACTATCCTTCTTTTGTGGTTGAACTAAAAAGAGGTGAGAGCAAAACATACTCCAGGACGGTGACTAATGTCGGCAAAAAAGACTCAGAATACGAAATCGGGGATATTTCATTACCAAAAGGTGTAACTATTCATTTCAACCCTGATTATCAACAGCTAAGTTTCACAGCGTTGGACCAAAAAGTTTCATACAAAGTAACATTTACCCGATCTAGTAAGGGGCATGTTGATGGTGCATATGGCGGAGGATATATGACTTGGGTATCGGTATCTGGTAAATATTCCGTCCGGACCCCATTTGCGATCATGTTCAAATGAGGCGGTCCAAAGTGCTCTATTTCATGGTTGATACTAATTAAGCATAACATGAAAAACATCTATGCTCTTTTACATATTTATATATTATTTGAATCAATAATGAATGCCAGAACATTTAAAGTTCTGTGACAAACTTGTTCGGTTTAATATTTGTATATGAAAGTTAGTTGATCTTTTCAGAGTCTGGAATATATTAAGTGATGGAGGTTTCCGTCGTTCTATATGTTTCAGATATATTTTAGGTTATTAAACTGCAAATGATATTCTTCGACTTTAGGCCATATTAGTTTTCATTATTAAAAAATACTAGTAGCAAACTAAAATAAGTTGCGATCATAAATTATGCTACCACTCGTCTTCATTATATCAGACATTCTAATTTTGTGTAAGACCATGTGTAGTGGTGTGTAAGAGAGGATGGGCATTTTGCGCCATGTGGCAATGTGGGTCATGTTAAGACTTGGTAAAAAAAGTGATGTAGTGGTAGTATGGGCGTTTTGTGCCATGTGGCACCCTTTTATTTATTTATTTTTTTATTTTTTTAATCACTAAAACTAATTAATAAAACTAAATAATATATATTAAAAAAAAAGACAATTTCATTAAAATAAAACATAAAACATTACATAATTAAAAAAAAGAAAGAAAGAAAAGAAATAGAGAAAGGACAAATACCAAAAACAAATAATCCCATTTGATGAGATAACAAAAGCCACCAACAACTTCCACGTTTACTTCATTCTCATTCTTCTCCCTTTACTTCTTCCATGGCTTCTTCTTCATCATTCCAACAAATACCAGAAACAAATACCTCAAAGCTTGTTTCCATTTTCTGTTTTTCTTTCTTTTGTTCGAGACACACATATCCACAACCAAAGAATTAACCAATTAGAAGAGAGGGGCGCGGGCGCTGAGCTTATCACGCTCGAAAATTTTTTTGGGCTATAGCGCCCCTCGATTGTGGATGTGGGGCGTCTTTCGGGCGTTATAGGGCAAGAATTGGGGGCTATAGCGCCCCAGTACGTATGGTCTAACCTGTATGAAAGGTATCTTTGTAAAGAAGAGTATGGAGCTAGACAAATTCAACTTAATTCTAGATAGGGTTGTGTTATCGTAACACCCCCTACTATGTGGGACCTACACTATATTAGTCAAATGTACAACCCGTAAAGCAGACAGTACAACAGCCTGATGCATCCAATGATTGCAAACACCCCCTATAGGGGGTGTCACGATAACATTAGCCTTCTAGATATCCTGGCACAAATATCGTAGCTTGCTAGGTTTTACAGCTAAACGAAAGCAATGATTTTGAACTTAAACATCTCACATTGGCCCATCAGCATCAAACTCGTGTGCAATTGTGCATACGTTAGTTATCTATTTAAAGATAATGATGAGTGTTGTTAAATTTTGTTAAAAATCTCGATTTCTCATAAATAAACCTGGACTCGAGATTTTGTGTCACACGAATAGATGTTTTGTTTAATTAGTCCACTAATATGTCAAAAGAAATATACGTCTTCTTAATTTGTTTACTAGTTTTAATGAAATCGTACCATTTAGTTTATTTTTATTTCCTTGCTGCCCGTGTGATAAAAATTTGTGCACATGATGAATTTGGGTCCTGAGTCTGTCCCTCTCGTGTCTCGGGTTCGTTTGATTCAATAGATATTGATCCTATATCTCCTCCCCCACTTCAGTCCCAAACCTGAGTCTATTAAAACTCACCCTATGGTCACTCAGTTTCAAACCAGGACTCTTAGGCTAGTTGATCGACTCAATCTTTTTGCTATTGATGTCCTTATCTTGTTCTGGCGTCCCAGGTCTACGGCTCAAGCCATGTGTGACTCTAATTGGAAAGCAGGCATGTGTAAATGGTATTGTGATTTTATTCATTGTAATGAATGGTTACAATATTTATACAACACTAAGTAACACGTGGGCTTGGCCCAATATACATAATATATGATAACAGCCCCCCCCCCGGCGGTAGTTGGAGCGGGGGGATACTGAACACTTAAACTGGTTCGTAACTTGTCAAATAAACAAAAGGAAGACCGTTGGTGAAAATGTCGGCACATTGATAGTGAGAGGGAACATGTAAGACACGAACCTGACGAGCTGCAACACGATCTCTAACAAAATGTGTAATCTTAATAGATATACCGCACTGATATCATCACAATAAACTATCGTGGCTGAGTGAAAGCGATGGTGAAGCTTACGAAGAAAATTCCGTAACCATGAAGCCTCAGCCACTACATTAGCAACACCACGGCACTCAGCCTCGACACTAGAGCGAGACAGAGAGTACCGCCTCTTGGACGACTAACACAGTAGATTATTGCTAAGAAAAACACAATAACCTGAAGTAGAACGTCAAGTAGTTGGGCAACTTGCCCAATCAACATCTGAATAAGCTACCAATGAAGAAGTCAAGGAAGAATACAGTTGAAGACCGTAATCCAAAGTACTGCATACATAGCGTAAAATCCTCTTAAGAGTAGTAAGATGAGGCTCTCGAGGATTATGCCTATAGAGACAAACATGTTGAACCACATAAGACAAATCAGGTCTAGCAAATGTGCGATACTGTAAAGCCTCGACAAGAATCTTGTAAAGAGTTCAATGAGAAACCAGGGTATCAATAGGGGTCCTGCACGAATGACAATTACGTATACATGCACGCTCAAGAATCTCTGTTGCATACATTTTCTGGCAAAGAAACATCCCCTTGGTAAAACGTGTAAAAGAGATGCCCAGAAAATAGTTCTACGGGCCAAGATCAGTCATAGAAAAGTCCTAATGAAAAGTGGCTATAATTTTCTCTAAGAATGTTCTAGAAGAAGCTATGTAAGCCCTCTTAGAACAGATATCATTCACCACCTCATGATTTAGGGAGCAAAAAGAAGAGAGAAATGTAGAGAGAAGTTAGAGAGAGAAAGAAGAAGACGTATTACTAAAAAAGAGACAAAGAAAGATATAAGGAAAATTGCACACACTTCGACACAAATACAAAATGACCATATGTGTGTATATAACGCCTAGGAGGGGCATTTGCACTGGTCTTTGTCTTTGTCTTTGTCTAGAGCACTGGAATCTTTGTCTTGCCTTCGGCAACTCTACATCTTTTGATTTGACGTTGACCAACATACTCATACTTATCTTCACTCTTAGAAAGTTTCCCGATCACTAATCATAAGGAAGTTGAAACAATACTACAAGGCATGAATAAATCCCTCAATTTGTACACCATTTCTTCTTACGTGATGGTGATAACGCTCATTTTGAGCATGTTTTAGTTGTGTTATTTCTATGTTTATGCATTGTATTTGGTTGTATTTGTGAACATATTATGCTTAAAAGGTGCAAAAGATGTATTTTAGTTCAGGTACGATCAAGTTAAAGGAAAAGGCTAAAAAGATGAAGAAAAGTTGTTAAATCAAGAGCTTATGCACAAACGTAGGATTCTTCTCACAATAAAAGCTTTGGGAGGATTTTTAAAGATAAAGAATCAAGATTACAATGATTTCCAAGCTCAAGAAAAGATCATGAAATGATGAAATGAATGATGAAGGTTCATAACCCTAACCCAAGGTTCCTATCTCAAGCCAAAGGTTGAGCGGTCATTTTCAGACCGAAGGTTTAGAGTTCAAACCCAAGGTCTAGCAGATATCCAGACCGCAGGTCCTAGGTCCCGACCGTGGGTTCAGCCACTTAAAGTCTTCCATAGTTGCATTTAAGTGAAGAATTAAGTGCCATCACTCCAAAGTCCGATCATCTACTTCAATTAACTCATCTTGCCTTCAATTTATGACACTTTGGGCTCAAGTATTATGCTTGGTGACCAAGGAAAGTCATCTTATATATATGTATGCTTGGAGTCAAGAAAAACACACAACAATATACAATACAATCAAAGAGCTATCAATTATAACTCACTACAAGGAGGCGACAAAGGAGAAAAAACGCAGGAAAAAGGAAAGCTTACATTCACCAATCATCCATTTAATCATTCAAGGAAACTTTGTTGATTATCTTACAAGTGTTCCTACTCTTTGTAATCATCATTACAACTTTTGTAAGACTTTTTAATCATGTTTTCAAGTGATAAATTTCTTGTGGTTATTTCTTTATTTGCTATGAGTGGCTAATTAAGTGCCTTGTGCACTTGCCTAGATGATGTTTGTGACATGATTTTTGGTTGATTATGACTCAATGGTTCTAAGATAAAAGAAAAGCTAATACTAAGAACGAATTGTGCTATTAAGAGTTTTCTCCACCAAAGAGTTGTCAAGTTTGGTTAATTACTAATAGTGTAATGGGATGAAAAAGACATTGTTAGTCAATTAGTTGTAAACCTTTGTCTATGAGGGTGTTACCTTATGTATTGACCATTTCATAAGTAACTTGGTTAAACTTGGAAAACTAAATAGTATGGTTGTCAATTACTTGTGAAACGAAAGCGAATCAAGTAATTGAGTTGTGTTAGTCTTGGATTGATCAAATCCTAAATATTGTTTTTAAAATCTTAAAATCTTGACGAGGATTGAAAGTGTTGGAAACAATAGAGTTAGTATACCCACTAATTAAATTAGAACATCATCTAATTTGTTGATCATAATCAAATGGAACCATTGTCATAATCATGTCAAAGGAATTGTGCAAACTAGTCTAGGCAAGTGTAGTCTTTAATTTATTGAATTTACATCATCTTTATTTGCTTGCGATTAGAATCGATAATTTGGCTCGATTTTTTTTTCAAAAACTCACAAAATAAAAACTAAAAAAATCATAGTGAACGACCTCGGCTTACCTTAATTATCTCTTACTACACACGGACGAGTATACTTGCTCGTATGTGTTTCGTTTGAATCATTGGTAAATCGTGTTATAAATTTAAAACTTGCACTCATAACGGGTATATCCCTAGAAACACATCAAGTTTTTGGTGCCGTTTCCGGGGATTTGATCATGTTTGTGTGAAGTTTTTGTTTATAATTTTCTTGTCCTATTTCTATTTGTATTAGTATTCGTTATCGTATTCGTGGAAGCTCTTAAAAAATATTTTTTTATATAATTTTTTTTTCCTGCAAACCTTCGGTCTGAATAACGTTAGGTTATTCACGGATTTAAACATGCAAATATAGGATACATTTATTATTAATGAAAACAAACGTACCACGTAATTTAATTCATTGTAAATAATAATTGCTTAATATCCCTTATCCAAATACTAAATAGATCAATGCATGATAATTCCCATTAATGAATCATGCCACAAGTCATGACAACCATACTTGTTGACAAGGCATAAATCAACTAATTTTGATCTATTGGAATTTTGAGAATACTTATTTCAAGAATGAAATTCTTATATGTGTGCATTCATCCATCATGATATTGCCACATAATATTTCATAAATTGCGTGACATCCTCAATCGCAAATTTATGACAATTAAACTACTAAACCTTTATAGTTTAAAGTATTCTAATTCTTTAATGTATAATGCAACTATGCTCATATTGAGCATAACTAGTATACATGGCCATTAAGAAGGATAATCTCCCACCATGACTAATATTGAGTGTCATCTCAATCTTACTAGCATCATTGTATGCAAACAACAATATGCTCTTTTAAAGTTCCCGTAAACTTTTAACATCCATCGTGTAATGTTTGATATCTTCAAATCTTTCAAGATTTGTCATCTATATCAACATCTTGCCATATGGTTCATATTTAGAATTTAGGAGCAATTCCAGAATGAGGATGTTAATTCTAATCCAACCATATCCATTACACTTAGCTATCTAATAACTTTCAATTAGATATTAATGTTGTCAATCATTGTTAGGAACACGTTTTATTAAATATTTCAAGTCTTGTTCATTTCGTATTATAGTTGCTTAATATGGACATTATGTTAGTATTTTAGGTCCGGTCCATTAGATGTCCATGGGCCGGCCTCTTTAGTGTTAAAACATCTAGAAACTATCAAGTGTATGTCGCCCTAGCTAGTAGCCTATAAATAGAAGGCTAGGGTGCTCATTCTTATTGTTGGTTATTCATTTGTATGCGGAAGCTATGTCAAAGTCTTAAGTGAATGATAATCATCCGACTCTTCTTCTTCTTAATCTCTTCTCTATTGTTATCTAATCTCTCGTAATTCTCTTATACTTGTTTATTTCATTTCGTAGCTTAATAGTAGTTGTAATCGTGGTTTATCTAGTATAGATTAGCTTGTGTTACGTATTAACTAGGACCTACAAGTGGTATCATTCGCCTAAGGATAGTTAACGTGTGTGCTTAAGAGTAGATTACATCGTTATTAAGTTTGGTTTTGTCATTTACGTTTGGATTTTTGAGTTTTTGTTCGAAGTTGTGTTAAAAACAAGTGTTCTAATCGTTGTTAGTTGTAGATCTTCACAAAAATCTTAGTTTTTCACCTTAAAAGTTGCAAAAATCTTCGTATTTACGTAGCTTTAATCGTTAAAAACCATTGTTATCGACTAATCATCATCGTGGAAAGTTCTAGACGAAATTCGAAAAAAGTCGGTGAAAAGAGGGTTTTTCGGAATTGGTGAAAAGAGAGTTCTTTCGCAAATTAGATAGTTTATCGCAATTATCAATTCTCTTTCACAATTGGAAGTTTCTTTCGCAATTGATAGTTTCTCTCGCAATTGGTCGTTTCTTTCACAATTCGCAGAATCTTTCGCAATTGGCAGTGTGAACAGTGTTTTTCGCAATTGGAGTGAACAGTAACATTTCTTCGAAATTGGACAAAAACCTCAATTAACCAAAACCAAACCTCATAACTCATAACACACATCTTAATTATCTTAACGATCAACAAAAACACAAGAATGTCTCAACCACCACATTTCAATTACTACTACCAGCTACAGCAATATCCACAGCAACAATATCATCAGGAACAACAACAATTTCATCCTCAATATCCACAACAACATGCTTTTGTGCAACAACATCAGTTTTTCCCTCAACAATCAGTACCTCGGCAACAAATCCTTCCACAAACTCAAATGCAAATGCAAAATTACCAACCTTTGTCAAGAGAACCTCATTGGTTTACAAAAATGTGTGAAGCTATCAGTAGTCAGCAATCAAGGCATGAAGCAGGATCGTTTGAAACTCCACCAATGCTGACTCCTGGAAACTATGTGCAATGGTCTAGCCGGTTTCTTCGATTTGTTGAACTAAGGAAACCTCATGGTCAATATCTCAAAAAGGTCATAATGGAAGGACCTTATCCACTTCCTTCAACATTGGTTCCGGGTGATCCAACTGCTATACCTCCATGGGATGACACTATAACTCCCATTCCAGTATCTCAATATTCCATTGATCAAACTCTTCAGCAAGAAGCCAATGAGATGGCCATGGCTTACATACTCCAGGGAATTCCTAACCCAATCTTCAGGAGTATTGATGCTCAGAAAACAGCCAAGGACATGTGGGAGCATGTACATCTTCTTATGGAAGGCACAGAATTGAACCAAGAGGATTTGGAATCCAAACTTTACATGGAATACAATAACTTCATGATGGAACCAGGGGAATCCTTAGAATCATACTATCACCGCTTCACCAATGTTGTCAATGATCTGGAACGTCATAACATACCTCTGCCAAAGATTGCTATCAACTCGAAATTTTTAGGATGTCTTGGAACAGACTGGCAGAAGTATGTGACATTTGTGAGGCAAGCCAAAAAGATTAATCAAGTTTCTTATGGGCTTTTGTATGATTATCTCAAGCAACATCAAACTGAGGTAGACAAGGACATTGCAGCAAGAGGAGGTTACTCACCAGCACCAACTCCAAACTCTTTTGTTTTGATAGCTCAGACACACTTTCCACCCTCAAGTCAAGAATTTGTTCCACCACCGTCTCAACCAGGTTTCCAACCACAACCAAACAATCAGATTGTTCCTTATGAAGCACCATCTCAGAATTCTGATAATCAACTGGTTCCATACAACAATACCGACTCCATGTTCTATTCCAATACTGATTATGATGACGAAGATGATGTGTTTAACTCCCCCAATGAAGGATTTGCATTAATTGCAAGAGCATTCAACAAGTTATCTAACAAATCAAACAACCGTCTTCGTTCTTCATCAAACACCAGGAACCAAGCAGTCGTAAATGATGGTCGAGTTGAGATTCAGAATCGGTCTTCTAGTAGATTTGGGTCTGGAAACATGGGAAATTATGGTACAAGGTTTAACTCAGGGGGTCAGAGGTTCAACACAGCTGGGGGAAGTGGAAATAATCTGGGGAATGCACAAAGGGGAATTCAGAATGTTGGCACTAACAGAAGAGGAATTGCAAACACGTCAATCACTTGTTACAATTGTGGAGGCAGTGGTCATATGGCAAATGCTTGCCCTAAGCCTAGGACTCAGGGTAGTGCATTTCATAAAGAAGCTCTTCTAATGGCTCTCAAAGATGAAAAGGCTGCAGGAATGTTGACTCAGAACGAGCAAAGCTTTATGGCCAACGCTTATTCTGATGATGAGATGGAAGATTTGGAAGCAAATGTTGCAGTAATGCTCATGGCCAACATGCAGGAAATTAATGTCAACGAGACAGGCCCGGTATATGATACCGATGGCTTATCTCAGGTACTTGAATCAGAATGCCTTATTCATGAGATTGCTTCACCATCTGCATCTTCATCTTCACAAGAAAATTCTGTTCAAAATGATTCATCATTCTCGTCTCAAGAAGATGATCAAATAAACACTCACTACTAGAAAAAGGGCTTTCCTTGACTCCAGATGCGAGTCAAGAAGAGACCTTATGACGCGCACATTGGAGTCAAGGAAAGACCCGTCATAAATCTTCATGACTCGCATATGTGCGTCATCCCTCTATGACGCGCATTTATGACCCACGTTTTATGACTCTCCTTTTTGCGAGTCATAACCTAATTTTTTTTTTAAAAAAAAATTAATTTTTTTCAGTTCCTAATTTTCTATTAAATGACAATTAAAAACCTGATAATACAAAATTAAAAACACAAATATCAAAATTAACACCAAGAAACAAGCTCCAACATCAACTGTCTTGTAAGTCATTACAATAAAACTATCGAATACATAGATTTCAGATTTCTGACCAAGTCGTTCACAAACTAAAACTCAAAACTAGAAAGAGATATACACACTTAAGTACCTAAATCTCCTCCTTCATAGCTACCAAATTACGCCTTGATAGCATACTGGAGAGCTTGTTGGGAGCACCACCAGTAACCTTAGCAACACGAAGAAGAGCAAGTTAGCCAACGCCCCATCCTCTGAATCTCCTTCCAAGTCCTTTATAAGCCCTTTTATTAGTTCAAAAAGAACCTCGACCTGCAACAGATAACCAATCATGAAGGTAACACAATATTGGTCAATCACCTCAACAACGGAATGATGAGTAAAACAGTAAAGATGTTCAATACCTTGTCAGCAGAAGATACACAAGCTTGGTTGGTCATTATGCTTTGGATGATAACCATAGCCATTATTTTATTAGTCCCATTATCAAGGTGATCCATTACTCGAGGATAATTAGACAGCGTCAAGGAAGTGACGATATCACTGTATTTTTCAAGTGGAGCGCTCAAAAGTGCAACAACTTGTTTTGTCGCTCTACTATCTTCAAGCTTAGGTTTGTTAGAAAGTTTCTTAACACATGATCCTTATCCAAGAAGAGAGCAAAATCTTAACATTTCATTTTTAAAACTGATATGTAAAGCTAAATGATGAAATGATCAGCAGCATGGAGTCGTGTGAGGTACATATTTACTGCATAAAATCTCCTAAAATCATCTTATTCGAAAATCTGGATACCCAAGTGAGTTAGTTACCTGATAAAGTTGGGGACCTTTGTCATCATAACCAGCAACATTGTACTTGAACTGAAAGCAATCTCTCCTGCAAGCATTTTAACTTTCTCCACTAGAAGGTCCATCTGATCTATCGAGATTACGCCCTACAATTAAACAAAAGATCATGAATAACAAAGTTAATATTAAGTTGTTTACAAACAAACTTATGCAATTCGCAGCAAGTCTATTAAAAACTATTAGTCCAAGATGAAAAACAAGCAGAGAGATGTTGAAACAGCTTATACAAGTTAAGATAAGTCCAATTGAATCTGATGAAAGGGTAATGCAACAGTGAACACCCCTAATGACCCACTTTAACCCATGAACCAAACACCCTATAAGTTAACTGTTTTGAAGTTTAAAACTAATAATGACCAAATTAATCTGTGAATCAGACTTATTAATAATCAACTAACTTAACTAGACTGAAATAAGCACTACTCAAAAGATAATATGAGGTAGAGTAAGTACCTCCTCAGTCTGAAATCGTTAGCATCCTGTAGTATAATTAAAATTGGTAAATACATATCTGTTTCGATTAATTAACCGAGGAGTAAGACAAATCAGCAGATTATAAAGTTATCAAAACAATAATAATCATTTTTACCTTATGGCCCGGCCTCTTTTACCATCAAAACAATCCACAACATCACCAAACTTCAAACTCGACACCACCTATTTGAACCAAACCCATACACAACCATGAACCAAACTTGATACCAACCACATTATTACTCATTTTTATTATTTATTTACACGTTTTTATTTGTTTATCTCGCAACCCGAGGGTTTTTGAGACAAACCCGTGGTGATAACTTGATAAAAATGGTGGGTTTACCCACCTTGATGCTCGGCTCGAACAAGAAACACGAAAAGAGGAAAAAGGTGTTCGGATTCGAGTATAAATCTTAGATTGAAGTGGTGTTAATGTAGGTCAAATGGCGCGTTTGATAGCTTAAAATGACGGGAAGGAAAAATGGTGAATGATGGTGGTGGAGGTGTAGGTGGACGCGCAGCGGTGGTGGAGTTCTCGCCGGATAAGTGATCGGAGAAGAAAGGAGATGTGGGTGGGTGTGTTTGTCGGCGTAGAGAGAGAAACAGAGAAGTTGAATAACCCTAAGGGGTTATTATATGTGGTATTTATATGGGTGTGGGTGCAGACTTTTAGAGGGGTTTGAGAGGGGGCGGGAGTGTTTTGAGTGTTTTGAATAATTTTAGAGGGGTTTGAGAGGGAAGTTTTAGTGTTAAGAGCGGGAAGTGTTTTTGGGCAAAAAAAAAACGAAGGAGATGACCCCTATTTATGACGAAGCAAAACGAGCGTCATCTAGCAGGCTAAATTTTAACTGATTATGACCCATATGTTATGACGCTTTTTAAAGCGAGTCATCTTCGATAAAAAATTTACTCGTTATGACTCTTATTTTATGACTCTGCTATTTGCGCGTCATCTTTTAGTGTGCGTCATAAAATGCGAGTCAAGGAAAGCCCTTTTTCTAGTAGTGACTGTTGTTTCATTCGATGATGATAACACCAATGTATCATTTGATGATCCTATTGATGATGTTAATCATGATCACATTGAACAAGATGATCTTATGCCTGATCAAGATCCAGAGCTTATGACCTTATTGCTGACCACCTAATCATAATTGAATGCACAAAAGTCACAGATGGACAAATGCAATGAGATTAACCAGAACTTAAAAGCTAAAATTGCATTGTTAACAAAGGACAATGAGTGCTATAAAACACAACTTTCAAGTTATGAAAAACAAGCACAACGTGAGAAACGCTTTGAGGTTGCATTTCAAAAGACATACGTTCAGGTCAAGGATTTAGAGCATCAAGTTCGTGAGCTAACAGTTTCCAAAGCTGATTTGCTTTCTCAAAAAGAAAATGAGCAATTTGAATTCAAAAAACAAATTGATACTTTAAATTCTGAGTTGTTAAAAGCTCAATCTGAGTTTTCAACATCTCAGAAGGATCTTCTTGATGAAAAGCAAGCCACTAGGAAACGAGTTGACTCATATCTTGAGGAGATTGTGGACTTGGAATCCAAGCTCAAAGAATTTCAGAATGTTGTATATAAAACGGGTAATTCAGTGACACAAATTCAAAGACTAACTGTGAAACCGATTCCTAAAGGATTTGGTTTTGCACTTGGAAGTGACAAACCACGTTTTTTACACAAAGCACTCAAAGATAATCCTAAGTTATACAATGCGGAATTTCTGTTTGATGATACTTTTCAACGTACTGTTGTGTATAGTAATGATGAAGAAACTGAATATCTTGAAAATAAGATTGAGAGTCGATCAAAGTCAGAAAACAAATTTTCAAGAGTTCCATATGATTATTCAGCAAGACCTCACATCAGTAAATCTTTTGTTCCTCCAAAGGACAAATCAGAACAAATACTGTCTTTAACTGAAAAACATCCCTCTTCTGAAGTTGCTACTGTGACCACTCCTGTTACACAAATCAATGGTCCAAAAGATACTGTAGATCCACAAATGCCTCAACAATGTCGGATTCTTCGATATTTTAAGACATTTATGGATGACATTAAACTTTTGGAACAAGTGATAGAATTTAATTCTGAAATCAAGATCTCTTCGTTATTTTCTCCTACTGAGAAAGAAAAGAGAGAAATTTTTCAGAAATAATTTTTACCACATGTTAAACACCTGAGACTTTGTGCAACAATGTGGGAACAGGAACTACAGACTGAAGTTGGATCAATGATGAGAATTTTTAAAGCAAAAGATGACAAAATTGCAAAACAAAAGTGTCAAAAGAAAGCTTTAGAAAATGAGGTTGATCAACTCTTGGAACGTGTTCTGTGTGATGATGTAATTTCAGTGATTATGAATTCTATCTTTGAATCTTGTCATGCATTGCTTGTGGATGATCATGCTGTGAATGTTGAAATGTTGCAAATTGAGATTGATAATTTGGTAAAAGAGAATGAGAGTCTTAGACAGATCAACTTTGATGTGGAAGATAAGTGTGAAAAAGAAATTTTCAAACTTAACAAACGACTGGAATGGTGTCAAACTCAAAGCGTTGAATTTGAGTTAAAATATAAAAATCTAAAAGAGACTTTGTCTTTCCAAAACAGTCATGCTTCAGAAAGTCAAAATAAAAATGAAATTGATGTTTTGCGAAATAAACTGTTTGAATATGAGAAAGACATCGATGAAGTTTCTCAAAACAGAAATGACACTGTCCGGTTAAACAGACTTTTGGATTCAAAAAATCAAGAACTCCAACACATCATTGTTGATTTGAAAAAGAAACTCAGAGTTTTAGAAAAAGGAAAATCTATGATTGCCCCAGGAATGTACTCAGTAGACAAGCCAACTAAGCAAGCATCAGATCAAACCACTAATGTGAATACTTCCACTTCCACAGGACTAGGAAACACCTCTAAGGCTAGCAGATCAAGAAACACCAAGAGACCAAGGAAGTTTAGTATCTGGCGCCCTAAGAGTGGACTATCTAAGACTGAAGAAGTAGTAGTTAATGTTAGCAGTTTGAATAAAAAGCATGATATGTCAGAAGTAGAATCAAACTTGTCTAAGTCTAGTTCTATAGATGATGTAATGAATGCTAAATCGTTGAATGTTATGAATGATATTATGGTTGATGCTAGTTCTGTATTTTGTCATGCTAGTATATTATCTGGAAATCATGAGAAATGTGTTGCTAAAAATTTGTTGAATCGCAAAAAGAATGGCATTTCCTCTAGGCCCACTACTGCTGCCAAGTCCATATTAGGAAAACCACCACTAGTAGTTTCTGTAGAATCAGTTGACAAACCCATAGCTGCATCTAGGACAAACAAATCACCAAGTGCATTTATTAGGAGAATGGCTGAGACTAGTTGGACGTGGCAGCGTTGGTTACATAAAACACATAGCTTTAAATGGGTACCAAAAATGATTAACTCATGTGTTACTAACCTAACGGATTCCACCGTTACCAAACTTGCCTCTGTGTCAACTTCTGGTGATGCAGGTGATCCAAATTGTTCTCTGGATTGTTGATAGCGGCTGTTCCCGACATATGACCGGTAATCTCAAGCTTCTTGTAAACTTTGTTGCAAAGTTCATTGGAACGGTCAGATTCGGGAATGATCACTTCGCTGCTATTATGGGTTATGGAGACTATGTAAATGGGAACATCGAAATTAGCAGGGTTTATTATGTTGAAGGCCTAGGTCACAATATCTTCTCAGTAGGACAATTTTTTGATGGTGATTTGGAGGTGGCATTTAGAGAGAAAACTTGTTTTATTCAGGATCTTCAAGGAAATGATCTGATGAAAGGAAAACGCGGCACCAGTTTATATACAATTTCCTTCGAAGGCATGACAGCTTCCTCTCCAATATGCTTACTTTCAAAGGCACATCCAACAAAGTCTTGGCTATGGCACAAACAAATGTTTCATTTGAACTTCAAGACGATGACTGATCTTGCTAGGAAAAAGTTGGTCGACGGTCTTCCCAAATTCAGATATGCCAAAGATCACTTGTGTCCTGCTTGCGAACAAGGAAAGAGTCATCATGCCCACTTTCCACCAAAAGCAGATAACAGCACAGATCATGTCCTACAACTGCTTCACATGGATTTGTGTGGTCCTATGCGTGTTCAAACCATCAACGGGAAACGGTACATCTTGGTAATAGTGGATGATTACTCGAGGTGGACTTGGGTCTACTTTCTTCGCACCAAAGACTAAGCACCTTCGATGATCGTTACTTTTCTCACGAAGATTCAAGTTCAGGTTCGTAACACTGTCAGAATTATCAGAACAGACAATGGTACTGAATTCAAGAATCAAACTCTTCGGGAGTTCACTAAGAAAAATGGGATTGTTCATCAAACGTCAATTGCTCGCACCCCTGAACAAAATGGAGGAGTCGAAAGACGCAATCGTATGTTAGTGGAGGCAGCAAGAACTATGTTGATTAATGCCCAATTACCAGAATACCTATGGGCTGAAGCTGTCTCAACTGCTTGTTATACCCAGAACCGATGCATGATCACCAAACGCCATGACAAAACACCATATGAGCTCATTCATGGTCGAAAACCAAATATCAACTACTTTCATGTCTTTGGAGCTCTCTGTTATCCAAAGAATGATCTTGATGATCTTGGTAAACTGAAAGCCAAAGCAGACATAGGAGAATTTGTTGGCTATTGTGAGAATTCGAAAGGATTCAGAATTTGGAATCGTCGTACACCGGAAATTCAAGAGACAATCCATGCTAATTTTGATGAGCTCACGGATATGGATTCTGAGCAAAACAGCTTAGAACCCGCTCACAACTGTCTAAATTTTCCTGAATCTTCAGCTGAACCATTACCGTTCAACAGAAAGGATATAGAAGACTTGTTTGCTCCTCTGTTCGATGACTCTCTAGTTAATCGTGCCTCTGCTGTATCCACCAATTACGCTGCCCAAATCGTCAACAATCAAGCACCTGATACACCTGCAACCACTTCCACAGTAGTTGCTGACGAAGCACCTCAACCAAAACCATCATCGTCAGTAGATCAAACACCTTCAACTTCTACACCTTCAGCTGAAGATTCCCCCCACCACAATTCTGATGAATTACCCACACCATCAGGTTATGACGGAGATTCATTCTTTAATCCATTTGCACCTGCACCAACCATTCCTGACATTGCAGAATCTTCTTCACGCAATCAGGAACCGTCAAACCTGCACAACAGTTATCAACACTATCCATCCACTCACAAATGAACAAAGGATCATCCCTTAGTAAACATCATTGGTAATCCAGAAAAACCAGTCATGATACGACAAAGACTCTACACAGACGGTGAAACCTGCATTTATGCACTCACCATTTGTCAAGCCGAACCCAAAAACATAAAGGAAGCCCTAACTTATGACAACTGGATTGAATCCATGCAAGAGGAGTTGGAACAATTCAAGCGGTTAGAAGTTTGGGAACTGGTAGAGAGACCAGATGGGGTTTATGTCGTTGGATTGAAGTGGATCTGGAAAAACAAGTTAGATGCAGATGGTACTGTGATTCGTAACAAGTCCCGCCTGGTCGCCAAAGGATTCAGTCAACAAGAGGGAATCGACTTCGAAGAATCGTTTGCTCCAGTCACAAGGCTTGAGGCTGTTCGCATGTTCCTGGCTTACGCGGCTCACATGAACATTACTGTCTACCAAATGGATGTGAAGACTGCATTTCTCAACGGCCAACTCCGGGAAGAGGTGTATGTTTCTCAACCAGAAGGCTTCGTGGATGAAGAACATCCGAATCACGTATATCGGCTAAAGAAAGCCCTTTACGGCCTTAAACAAGCCCGAAGGGCATGGTACGACAAGTTATCTGCTTTATTACTTGCAAACCATTTTACTAAAGGAACTGTGGACCCGACTTTGTTTATACAAAAACACGGGGAGGACATTCTCATCGTACAAATTTATGTCGATGATATAATTTTTGGATCAACACATAAAAAATATTCAAATGCTTTTGCAAAACTGATGAAAAATAACTTTGAGATGTCCATGATGGGTGAACTGAAGTTCTTCCTAGGACTGCAAGTTCATCAATCACCCCGTGGTATATTCCTTAGTCAGTCCAAGTATGCTCAGGAAATCCTGAAAAAGCATGGTATGACCAGCTGTGACACCTATAATACACCTATGTCCTCCTCATCCCCGAAGCTAGATGCTGACATAAATGGGACACCCATTGATCCTGCAAATTATCGTAGCATCATTGGGTCAATCATGTATCTCACAGCTAGCAGACCGGATGTTGTATTTGCCACGTATCTATGCTCCCGATATCAGTCAAGACCAACTGAGCGGCATTTGTCAGCCATTAAAAGAATCCTTAGATACATAAAGGGAACCATTAATTTGGGGATCTGGTATCCAAAGGATTCTGGCTTTGAACTTGTAGCTTTTTCAGATGCTGACCATGCAGGGTGTTTAGACACGCGAAAAAGTACATCTGGAGGAGTACAGTTTTTGGGTGACAAGCTCGTCTCTTGGCAGTCAAAGAAACAAGATTGCACATCACTGTCATCAACAGAATCTGAATATGTAGCCATGTCTGCCTGCTGTGCTCAAGTCATTTGGATGCGATCACAACTGATGGACTACGGATACGTACTTAACAAGATTCCTATGTATTGCGACTCCAAAAGTGCCATTGCCATTTCATGCAACTCCGTGCAGCATTCCAAGTCCAAGCATATTGATCTCCGGTACCATTTTATCAAGGAGCAAGTGGAGAAGGGTACTGTTGAACTGTATTTTGTGGGTACTGAACACCAGTTGGCAGACTTGTTCACCAAAGCCTTGCCCCATGCAAGATTTTTGGAACTCGTTCACCAAATTGGTATGAGATGTTTGACTCCAGAAGACTTAAACAATTTTCTTACTCAAAATTAAACGGAGTCATACATCAAACTATCTTTGTAAATAATTATTGAAAAACACAAAAAGATTTTTTTTTTTTTCTTCTTAAAAAAAAATAAAAAATAAAAAAAAATAAAAAATAAAATAAAAAATAAAAAATAGCAAGTACAATCCTTATCAACACTTTGTTCATTTTTATTAACCGTCAAATATTATTTTCGAACAAGTGTTGAGGGGGAGATATATAAATTCAAAATTTCAAAATTTGTACTTGCATGCTTTCTGAAATTTGTTGCTTCACAATGTTTTTGGTGATAATCTCAAATGATGGAAAAGTTTTGTGCCTATTTTTGCTTAGTTTGAGACAAATAGTTAGTAAAATGGTGGGTTAGGACTAGGAATAAAATGTTTCAAGGTTAAGGGACTAGATGTGTCAATATGTGCAAAATTTAACTTAGTCATATAAAAGTCAAAAATACTACCGCAGTTAATACTCTGCGCTTACTGACATATTTCACCCACCAAATTTAATACCTTCACCCACCAAAATCAACGGCTCTTGTTCAATCTGCAAATCTGCTTAAGATCATCCGAATTTGTGAGTACATTTATGCTTAACAAGTCATTTTAACAAACGGTTTTGAAGTATATCTTGATTCAACGGCTAGATTTATCGCAATTCTGAATTAAAGTTCTAGGGTTTGCGTTAAATTAGGGAAATTCAATTTTAAGTGTTTGAGATGTGTTTATTGGTTCAGTTATGCTTAGAATATGATTGTAATCCATATGTGCATGCTTAATTGAACCCAGAAACTTGTAATTTGAATGATCTTGATTTAGGGTTTTAGCGTACAAATTGGGGAAAATCATGTGCAAGTGTTTTAGTGTAATTAATGTGTTCCAGTGTTGTTGTTATGCATTGAATTGAGTAAATGTTGCCTTGGATTGAACCCAGAAACATCAGATATGCTTAATTGATTTTAAGGGTTTATGAAGAACACGAGTGCACGTTCAGATTGATTCTTAGGATTGCGTGGTTAAAAGTTGTTATAACTTGGTCAAAGTGCTTATAAATGTCATAGGATTCCACTGAAACATGCAGATAACATAATCTCAAATGAATGTGAAATGCGAAAAATCTGATGAGTCACTCGTCTACAAAGGATATCGAAATTTCTTGTATGAGAAGTTTTCGAAATTGAAAAGTTTTTTCGCAATTGGAAATTTTTCGCAATTGGAAGTTTTCGCAATTGGAAAAGTTTTTCGCAATTGGAAACGTTTTTCGCAATTGGAAACATTTTTCGCAATTGTCAAACATTTTTCGCAATTGTCAAAATTTTTCGCAATTGTCAAAAGTTTTCGAAATTGTCAAAGTTTTTCCAAATTCATGTTTCAACTTGTGTTATAAATTTGAAATATCATGCTAAGTTAAGGATCTCATGTGAATCATTAAGTTTTAACTAATGCTAACCCACATGTATCTTGCAAATTGGTGTTAAATGATGTTTCAGATTTTTCACAATGTCTGCACCAGTACAACAACCACTACCCATGATCTCTAAGGAAGAACTGTTTCCTCAAGGTTACAAGGCTAAGTATGGAAACAACAATGCAAGAGTAGTCTTTGACAACATCAAATGTGCTGAGCCAAGTTGCCAAATAGCCATTGAAATTCTCAGAAGACATGAATGCAACAACATCTTGGAGAATTCAGATAATGTCCCAGAATTGTACATACATCAAATGTGGAGTACCATTGACCTCGATGACTACAACAGATATTTCACATGTACTCTGGACAGAAAACAAGTCAAAGTCACACCTATACACCTACGCAAAGCCTTATCTCTACCAGATCCACCTGAAACATCAAACAAATTTTGGCCGGTACCATCTGAACAAGATATCCTCGATTTTCTTCTCGACATTGGTTATGATGAGAATCCCGATCTTCCACTCACAACAATTTCAAGCATCAATGCTAAGTCAATTCCACAACCGTGGAGAGCCATTTACTACATTTTGGTTCGCTCGGTTTCAGGAAGAGATAGCGGGCATGAGCACCCAAGACTTTCACATGTTCAACTCTTCTGGGGAATAGTTAACAAGAAAAATTTGGATTATGCTGCACTCATATGGGAAGATCTTGTGTTTCAGATAAGAGGCTGTAGGAAACCTGTAACAAGAATTCCATTCATCCGATACACAAAGATGCTGATCAGCTATCTCATTGACAAGAACTCCGGCATCTCTCCACGACCTGAAGATAGGGAACTTCATGTGATAAGGATGGATAAGCCTCTCAAGTCAGTCTATTTTCCTAAAGATAGTACTCACAAGCAAGGGTCAAGACTACCGGAAGAATTATTGACCAAGGAAATCAAGGAGACTAAAGCCTACACAGACTATGACTATGCATACAGCAAAGGCCAGGTCGGGTTCTCTAAGCATCGTGAAGGAACGTGTTCTACAAAAACTCGTTCTAAAAGCAGTAGGACTGGGAGTGCCTCTAGTGCTTCAAAACAACCACTGAAACATCCAAGAACAATCAAAAGAAGAGTGCCAACTCAACCAAAACCCAGAGTGGAAGAAGTTGGGATACATGAGGAAAAGGAAACTGATTCAGATGAAACAACATCAGAGGAAGAAGTTATAGTTAAAATGATAGATGCTGAAATTGAACTTCAAAATCAGCTCGATATTCTTAATGCAAAGAAGGCGAGCATGAAGTCAACAAAGGAAGATGATGCCAGAAGGGCAAAATTAACAATTGAGAAAATGAGGGAGTATGAAGAAAAGAAAGGAGCTGGAGCATCAGGAACTGTTCAAGAAGTCGCCTCGATCCACTCTGCTCCGGTTAATCAACCCGGAGGGTCTGGAGCAGCTACATCCACAGTTCAGCATGATACGGTTATTCAACCCGAGATGGCTGAATCTCTTATTTTTCAACCACCAAGCTCGGTTAATCAACCCAACTTGGAAGCTCAAACGTCAGAAAAGGAGAAAGATCAAGAGAGTAACATAGTCTTAACCGATAAAGAAATTTCGGATTCCATGTTTAACAATGACTAGGAGGAGGAACAACACTTTAATGATGATATGGACTGGAATATAGAAGAGGAACGGGAAATATTTGGAGAGAAAACTAATGACAATTCAAAGAAACTTGAGGCTGAGCATGCAGCAGCATTAAAGAAAAAGGAAGAAGACAAAAAAGCAAATAAAGAAGCCGATAGCTACATTCGCTCACCATCAGTCCCTCCATCTGACCTTGCTATGGTGGTTCATGTACCTCAACAAGAGCATAAATCTAACCCTGTTCAGTCTTCTCCCATATCATCACCAAAACCTACAACACCTCCTGGGTCACCTCCCTAGAATCCAACACCACCATCCTCATCTCCTAAGGACTCCGCTCCTCCCAATTCACAATCATCAATCCCTTCACTTACTCTATCACCAACAAGATCTCCATCACCAAAAGCCAAAGAAACAGTTTTTGAACAAATCAAATCAGCCATAAAAGGTAAGAATGTGAGAAGAATAGCTCGAGTGACATGAGTGGAGGTTGTCTCACCTGCTGCAAAGAAACTCAAGAAAGCAGTTAAACTCGCCCAAGCCAAGAAAGTTAGCCAAACGAGTGCACAACTGGCTGAGATGCAAACCTTAGTCCAGAATTTGTCTCAACAAATGGGAGAGCTGCAGTAGACAAAGCTGAAAATGGATGAGTTTCTAGCTTATGATGTTGGCGATAAAGTCAAAGCCAACACGAGACATTACGTCAAGAAGTTTCTGCCAGATATCCAGGAAAATATTGAAGCTTACATCAACACAAAAGTAGATGAGAAGGTCAAAGATCTAGCACTCCAACAGAAACACCTTCTTGAATACTCAGTTAAAGAACTTCAAGACGCCCTCCTCACCAAATTGCTTGCACAATCCACCCTCAGCTACACTGAAATTCCCATCCTGGATGCTATTCGAGCCAACATGGAATCATGTAAGACTGCAGCTGATAAAGGCAAGCGTCAACATGATAATGATGACCAAGATCCAGACACCACTACAAAGAAACAAAAGACTGGTAGCGGATCTGGGATTCACATTACAGAGCCCACCGGAAAAACTACAACATCCTCTCAACCTCCAAAGAATCCAGAACCTGGTCTGACAACAACAGAGCATCATTATGAGCACTTCTCCATAGAAAACGTAGATTTTCAACCACAAGAGGATCAGCCACAATCACCACCACCATCACCACCAAAATCAAAACCTTCAAGCAGCAAGAAAACCTCCAAAGAACCAGCTGTTGTCACATGGCTTGATGATGATGAAGATGTGAACGGCAATGAATGGTTTGATCAACTTGCCAGTGCTCAGATCCAAGACGACGAAGCTTCTAAAGTTGAAGACAGTACGTTTGAATTTACACACAAAATCAAACATACTCTAAAAGTGAAGAAAATGACAAAGAGAGAACTTCGTAGGATAAAAAATGATGCCTTCATTCTTCTTAAATACAAATCTGCAAATGCGGCTGAGCTAGAGTATCACCTTGAAAACATTGCTCGCGCAATGTCAAGTGAGTTTGACTGGACGAATCCAGACATACTCAGGGTGGGTGGCCATGACAACAAAAACCGTCCGTACATCACAGACTGGACCAAGCCACTACCCGTGATCAGAAAACCTCATGGAACTTCAGAAATCCCCTTCCAGTTCTTTTTCAACAAAGATCTTGAACTACTCATGCATGGAGCATCGAGCAAAAAGAAGTATGCAACTTCAATTACCTTCACTCCTGCAGCAAGTTACCAAAATCCTGCCATTGAGGAAGCTGCAATTCACCAGAAGATCTTCATCAAACAACAAGTGATCTATGATCATGATGCTAAATTAGGAATCCATCACTGGTATGATAATAGGAAGAACTGGTACAAGTATAAACTTAGCCAGAAGTCTCGTGAACAAGTCTACAGTGACCTCAGGATCATGGCAGTGATTAGTGTTTCAGGATCAAAGAAGTATGATTACACATTCTTATCTGAGATCACTGTCAAACGACATGACAACCAGCTCTACTCGTTCTCAGAAGCAGATTTTCCTGACTTGAGTCTCAATGATATTGAAGACTTGTACCTCATCAAAATACAAGGAAAACTGCAACATCTCTCTACCGATCTTCAATATGCTTTTAGTGCAGCTATCTGCCACTTCATCCGAAGAACGATAATCAAAGAACGAGTAGAAGATCTTCAGTTAGGAGTGGAAAGTTATCAGCAGAAGATGAATCTCGTTGAGCCCATAATGTTCTTAGAAAACAACCGCGATGCTCAATATACCATGAAGAAACACCCAGTCTTTGGGTTCGTCTACAGAAGTGCAACACATACAACCCGTTTCATGTCATTTCACGAGATTCATAAATTCTATGACGATACGCACAAAAACGTTAGAGATGGGTTAGTTCTTAGAGTTCGGGATCATGAGTTGAAAAAGTCAACAAGGTGGACACATAATGAGCTCAAACAAGTGATGCAATTCATCTTGAAGATTGAAAGAAGGTTGTACCGTAGGGATCAGATTAGGAGACTAGAGAGTTATGTTGGCGGTCGTCCACCATTTCCTATCAGACTATATCAAAGGACGGACTCAGAATTCACAAAGTTTAGCAAAGGACGTTGATGTAAGCAATTGAGTTCATAATTCATCAATTCTTATTTCACTATTCTTACCATATGCCTATGACATTACGGCTTGTGTACACATAACAGTTCACAACCCGGACCCGAAAGAAAGGAACATGAGGTACGCTTCAGTGCCTCAATCCTGATCAAAGGAGCGAAAGCTTCTTTCTTATGAGTAGAATTAAACCGGAATGTTTTTCTAAGTTTTTCAAACATTCTGCTTATAAGAACAAGTATTCCCTTGTCAAGGGGGAGTATTTGCAAATATAATCTTTGTTCTGAAATACAAAAGTTCTTGAAATTCTTCCCTCAAACTCAAAATCAGCATATTTTAATCATAAAAGTTTTTCAAAAACATCATGAGTATGCTATTTTTGAGGGGGAGAAGTAAAATATGATTAAAATATGGTGTCTCAAGGCTAGAATCTCATAAGTGCTCGACTCTGAATTGACCCTCGAATTGACGGTAGGAAAGGCAGTAGTCGAAAGGACATGTCCCGGACGGGTAATAATTTCAAGCCAGTTCATCTGGTGATGTAAACGTGTCTCGCAACGGACGTGTCTGAGTAGAATGTACCGATTTCGAGCGAATTTCCTTGAATGTGATCTGGAAGGGTAATAATTTCAAGCTAGTTTACTAGTGATGTAAGCGTGTCTCGCGATGATCATATTCATTGAAGTTCTATCAATTCAAAAGTGCCCACTCTTCCCGATATGTGCAAATTTCAAATTAATTACTTATGAGCACATGTTAAGGGGGAGTCCTTCTGAAAAACACAAAACTCTCAAGGTGTCAATAAAATGTTTTTACAATCATCGACACTTTGAGAGATTTTTCAAAGGTTTTGGTAAATGGCATCAACATAGGATAGTCATGGAGTAATAAGGTGACTAAGGTTTAGGAAAACCGTCCTATGATCCGCCAGAGCCGGAGGGATCTACCCAAGGACAATTCCCATAGTTTAGAACTAGAAAGTCCTAGGTATGATACAAAAAAGGAGAAAGAAGGGGTTGAAGAATTAAAAAGAAAAGCAAAGAAAAGGGTGAAAAGAAATAGCCCTCCATTTGTTCAACCTTAGGGCAGACACCGGGTTCAATTCATAATCTACTGGTTGACTGAGCATCACCGGTATTGAAGACAAAAGACGTCATGGACCCAGTGACGCACTGCACTAAACCTTCTAAGCCACTCAAGTGTCTCTCAA
Organism: Artemisia tridentata subsp. tridentata; assembly: GCA_021014915.2. Taxonomy (NCBI): domain Eukaryota; kingdom Viridiplantae; phylum Streptophyta; class Magnoliopsida; order Asterales; family Asteraceae; genus Artemisia; species Artemisia tridentata. The sequence goes on from CP139505.1 coordinate 246,098,148, forward strand.
AAGACATTTGTTTCATTCACACGGAGAACCCTTCATAACCTATCAACCTCTCATTACGAGAGTGTTGATATTGAAAAGGAGGCAATCTGCTCCACGCCTCCGACGACCAAACAAATGTGCACTAATTAAGTCTAGAGCCATGAGATTCATCAAAGATCTCTTAGGTACACTTAGAATTACACTAGTGTTCTACATCATGGGCATCAGTTGTAAATTAGGAAAGTGTCCTTCGCAGATCCTAGCAATCTGCAAAGAACATTCTTGAGAGAATTCACAATTGTAATTCTCAGTGATAGAATGGAAATCCTGCCAGGGTAACATCAAACAATCCTGACAGCAGGTCACTTCGGTAACTCCTTGTGGGTTACGCTTAGTGTCTGTTCCAAAACGGTCTACAGTTGTGGGGTGATCTCCAGCGACTCACTGAATCGTGGGTGCACTTCGGTGTGTCCGTGTTAGCCCTGTCCTGGGTATCCAGTTCAGAACGGCCTGGGTTTGGATTAGAGAAAGTCTTCACACTATGTTGTTGATAATCTCAATGTCCAAATCTGTAAGTGCCGGTTGGTTCGTGTTGCTGCTGCTGCTGCGGAGGAGCTTGAAGACCTGGAGTTCAACCATCATCAAAACTCCATCATGCTCATATCCTGAAGATAAGTTCTCATAAAGACTCAAAAATATCAAAAGTTCAGAAAATGTTAAAGAAAAGTCAAAGTTCAAGCACTACAACCTTTTACAAGTTAAAGATTGAAAAATGAGAACAGCTGCAGAACAAAAGTCAAAGATATATGAGCATGATGGAAAACGAGGAGAAGACATTGGAGATTGGCAGATCAAGACAACACCATAACATTTCAAGTCAAGAACAGAGTACAAAGATTATCAATATGTCGAGCAACATTGATGACCAAGACTTAGGGGGAGATTGTTAGGAACACGTTTTATTAAATATTTAAAGTCTTGTTCATTTCGTATTATAGTTGCTTAATATGGACATTATGTTAGTATTTTAGGTCCGGTCCATTAGATGTCCATGGGCCGGCCTCTTTAGTGTTAAAACTTCTAGAAACTATCAAGTGTATGTTGCCCTAGCTAGTAGCCTATAAATAGAGGCTAGGGTGCTCATTCTTATTGTTGGTTATTCATTTGTATGCGGAAGCTATGTCAAAGTCTTAAGTGAATGATAATCATCAGACTCTTCTTCTTCTTAATCTCTTCTCTATTGTTATCTAATCTCTCGTAATTCTCTTGTACTTGTTTATTTCATTTCGTAGCTTAATAGTAGTTTTAATCGTGGTTTATCTAGTATAGATTAGCTTGTGTTACGTATTAACTAGGACCTACAATCATCTTTCATTCAAGTATGATACAACAAGCAACATGATGTACATGAAAAATCCTTGCTTCAAACTTAGATTTTATTCATGTCATATCTTTTCAAAGATATGTATCTATCTAGCCTCACTAGTACAAATTTGGCCTACGGTCACACCACAAAATGTGTGACTATATGCATATAGTCACACTTTTTTTTTGGTGTGTGTGACGAAAAGTCGCGCCACCGTAGGGTCTATATGGTCACATTGTTTAGTTTGTGACCGTTTTCATTGAAAAAGAGTGACCAAAACCCGAATATGTGTGACCAATTAGGCACAAGTTTTGTTGGATTTATCAGTATGTGTGACTATTTCCCATCCTATGGTCACGTGAATATATAATAAATGTGACGATTGTGATGATTTAGTCACACAATGTGTGTTGTTTTTTTCGAGTTAGTCACATACAATTTAAAAAATAGTGGCCAAAAGTGTGAATAAGTGTGACCATATGCTGTTTAAAGTGAAGAAATGTGTATTTTGTGTGACTATTGTTCATCCAATGGTCACTTGAATTTTATGTTTATGTGGCCTTTTGTAATATTTAGTTACACAAAACATGTTTGTTTTGGGTATTTAGTCACATACAATTAGGCAAAAAGTTGCCAAAAGTGTCAATAAGTGTGACCATATGATGTTTAAAGTGAAAGAAATGTGTATTTTGTGTGACTATTGAGCATCCAATGGTCACATGAATTTTTTGTGTGTGTGGCCTTTTGTAATATTTAGTCACACAAAGCATGTTTGTTTTGAGTATTTAGTCACATACAATTAAACATAAAGTGACCAAAAGTGTTAATAAGTGTGACCATATGTTGTTTAAAGTGAATAAATTTGTATTTTGTGTGACTATTGATCATCCAATTGCCACATAAATTTTTGTGTGTGGCCTTTTGTAATATTTAGTCACACAACAAATTAAACAAACAGTGACCAAAAGTGTTATTAAGTGTAACTATATACATCTTTAGTCACATTTAAGAAATCAATATATATCAAAACAAATTCAAATATATATCAAAACAAATTCAAATACAATAATATCTAATAGCACTACTAACTGTATGAACCAAGAGTACTAACTTATAACTAACAGTTGTAACTAACACACTAGCAGTATTAAAAATGATCCATCTGCTCATACTATAATATCTAACAGCACAAAACAAATCTCTAAAATGGCCTTCCCTTTGCTATCAGAAGTAGTCATAGATAGATCCATCTCCCAACTGCTGGTGCTGCTGCTTTAGTTGAAGCTGATCTTGCAAAACCTGTTCAATGAAGGCAGATAGTGGTGAGACATCATCCTACTCAAAAGACAATTGTTACAAGTGTGCTAACAATAGGATCGTATTTCAACAGATATATAGCAGAATGAAGTTCGTAGTTACCAAGTCAAAGAAGAACTTGGGGAAGGGTAAACAAAAGATTTCTGATTCATCAAAGCAGCAGCTGCTGCTGCTTGGACTTTCTTTTGTTGCCTGCTAATGTATCTATAAATGCTAAGACAAAAGCTTTATCCAGTTCTTACATACATGTGTTTTAGATGTAATGCTATTAAAAACTGCCTTAATGTGCTATAGCTACATTCTCTTCAATAGCTTATGCATGATATAACTTACTGACAATAAGTACTCACTTTTATTGTCAAATTGTGTATCTGCACCAAAGCATGATAATTGTAGGGCCAATCATAAACTAGACTACGCTTTAGTACTAATGAGTTGTTTGGCAGATAACAAATACTAAAACAGGATAGATGGCCATACCATGATGTTCCTTCATTAGCTTTTATGACATCAAACAAGACCCTTGTATCCAAACCCAATCGAGCTCCAAAGGCTATTGCTTCAGCTTATTTCTACATGATGACAATCCTACCTCAAGTTTTTCCCCGCGTTCTAGAAGCTTATTTCTTGCTTCTCCAGCTGCAGAGGAAGTGTCATTCTGGAAAGAGTCGGTACAACACGATTCATTAGATACACATTGACAACAATTGATCATAAAACCATCAATGAATTAGTACTTATATTTTAAGTTTATATTTATAGAGTTACCCCCGATTTTCTATATTTAGCAATGATCTCCTCACGTGTCCTGAGTCTGGGCGTTGGATCAGCATTGTCATCATCGAATAACTTTTGCCTGTCACTTCTTTTTCCTGCAGCATAAGATGTAAAACATTAATCTCGTCGGTACTATTCTCATAATGCATGGGTTGAAGAATTATTGCGAACATACCAATTTCCTCTTTTTGTTTTGTATGTGATGACGTAGGCACTACTAATACAGGTTCATCGATTTCAATGTCATCTGCATTAAGATATATATTAGGTACATTAGTGGATCAAATACGTCAAACCGTTACAACCTGCACTAGAAATAAGGCCATTTCTGAAAATTTTGATGTATAGTTTATAAGCTAGCCAGATTACCTATATCGAGCTCTACATCGTCCTGATCATTAGTAATACTTTCAAGTGGATCTGGAAATGGATCCTTTGAAAAGATTCTGTCAAGATTGCCAAAACCTTATTTAAAATCTTCATGAAAGTTGATGCCGTTGTTTGCTTTTCCCGATCTAAATCCTTTAAGTATATGAGCAAGTGCTCCAGGGACGCCCTGTGCCAACAAAGATAAATTAACGGGTCAATATCACCACGTCTTTTGATAAGCAAATTAAATTGCGAACAAGACATCATGAGTTTCAACCTGCTTTTTCTTTTGATTTTGAGAACTGTTAATCACAGCCTCTAGTGCAGCTGCAAGCACTTTATCGTGAAGAGAAGGCAAATATTCCAAATCCCTAGAGAAGCAAATGGAATCACGTCAACATTATCATCTTATATGACTGCTTGCGGCTTGTGTGACAATCAAAATGATAACATAAAGCTACGATACCTGATATTATCACCATCATTCAGTAGAGAGATAAACGCCACTTCTGATCCATTCGTCTACATAAGAAATAAATTTATGAAAAAAATAAACAGAAAGAGAGGGACCTGATTTCCGGTTCTCTGGACTGATAAAGTGATACTAATCCACAAGTTCTATCATCCTTTTTAAAAGTTGAAGTCCAACAACAAGGCTTCTCAAGTTTTACTTTACGCAACGGCTTATCGTTCCCCTAACAAAATAGAACTTATTATTAGCTCTACACCAGGTCTATATATTAAGAAAATGGATGGCTCAAAGTGCATTTAAAAGCTTACAACCATCATTAGAACACTAGATTTTCCTATTCTAAGTAAAAATAATATGACGGGTCAACCCCCGATCCATTTGACCCATACACGTTTTGTCCCTAACCCATTTGGGCACACCCACTTATCACGTGCATTAAAAAATTGAAAACACATAGTGCTATAGCCATACCTGAACCACATATTTTAAAGAGTATAAGCACAGAGCATCTTTGAACACCTTAACCTTCGCTTCATCGAGTTCAAGCTCACAAATTTTGGTCTTCTCCACGTTCTCTGCCAAAGAAAACATGTCAGCTACCATTTGACTTAAAAAAGGATGACTTATGCAAAGATACATACATTGAATCCAAGGTACGGTAGTTAACTCCCCAATTTTCAGCAGTTCCTTCCATTGTCCCTAACCCATTTGTGTATGTTTTGGGTCCAACTGACTTCATAACATACCATGCCTAACACAAACAGAATAGACAGTTTCTAAACACGCAACTCACAGACCAAAACTAAGCGGTAGAGAAAAATAGAATTACTTAAAAAACAAATGCACATACCAAAAGTTGTTGAGACACCACCAACTACAAACATTGGCAAACTAAGTAAAGTAAGATAGAAAAATATTTTCAGCTTCATCTCCATTGCCAACCATTTCTTGTACCTGTCTGGATAATATGAAGCAAACATGAGACCGAGATTTTAAACAAACAAAAAAAACAAAAACAAAAACAACTATAAGGTTCAATTTAAAGTTAAGATCTTGAAAGTGGCACCTATAGAAAGCTTCCATTGAGTTAACAAAATTCTACGTGTTTCAAACCCAGATGTCAAATTTTAAAAGAAAATATTTAATGGGCCAAACAAAGTTCAATGAGACATGTAGTACAGATCTATAAAAAAAAATATCATTTTGTTAAACCTACGGAAAACTAATTATCATATGAGTGAAGACTATATTATAAAAAAAGAGAAACATACTTGAAACTAATGTTCATGGTGAGTTATACAAGGTGAATGCTACCCTTAGCAAGTTTATAAGAGTGGAGCCAGATGAAATCAAACGGAAAAAACAGAGACGGCTGTTAGATAGATTAAGAAAATTTTAGGCGGGGCTACTGAAAAGATAGAGATGTGAAGATGAAGATGAAGATGAAGATGAAGAAAATTGGGGAGAATAGGAAGATGAAGTGTGAGATGTTGGAAAAAAGATAGAGATGCAATTTGATTTTTGGGGAAAAAATTAGGCGGGGCTACTGAAAAGTTGAGTGAAAAGTTGGGTGGGAAATTTTTTTATGGAAAAACCAAGTGCGGGATGTGTGACAAAATGTTTAGTGTATTACTTTTCAGTTGTCACATATTTTATATTTTAAATTTATATGTGGCTAAATATTCAGCAATAAATAATAGTCACTTTTAAATAATGTGTGACAAACTTGAGTATATAATTTAGTCACATACGCAATTACTTCATGTGACCATATATGAATTTTGGTCACACTGTTTACTTGTGTGACATATATTTGTCACATATGTATATATATAGTGTGACTAATGTTTCAAACTTATTTGTATCCGTCACACGTCTCAAATTATATGTGACTGAATAATCAAAAAAAAAATTTACAAGATACCTCTAGTCACGAAAATATTCAAATGTGTGACTGTAGCCTCAGTTGAAAAGACGAAATGGTCACACAAGTCGGATCAAGTGTGGCTGTTTTTTGATTCTGGTACATTTAGTCACATAAAAAAGTTACTGTGTGGCCGTTCAAAAAACAACATGTGTGACTAAATCCCATTTTTGTAGTAGTGCTAGCCTTTCTAATAGATTATCATATTTATTAGAATCAGTTATTTTACCGCTTATGTTTATAACAATAAACATATATTCCAAGGTTTTATTTTTCTAAATTTCCATGTGAAGTTTCATTCCAAACGAAGACTTAACATTTAATGTTAATGGAATGTTACTTCCCATATGTTATACAACATATATGAAATAAGAAAATAAATATAATACTCCCACTAGCTTTCAGGAACATTAAGAAATATCTTATTTTAATTATAAATCAAAACTTAGATTTAATAACTAAACATAAGTATATCTCCTAGATGCATGCATTAATCTAAATGATTGCACTTTGTATACTTCCAAAGATTATTTGAATTCAAATACTCCTTTCAATTACTTTTCGTCCTCGCACAAGTAACTTTCCAAGAAAGAGTTTTGATATTCCATTATTAATTTCATATAAATGAAACTAAGAATGACAATCATAATCTTTATACACTTAATGTGCTTAGAAAGAATTTCAATCACATTTAATTTCTTAAGTGTGATTGATAATCTTTTCACACATTAAAGATGTATACAAATTTGTCCATTATGATTTCTACACAAGAATTTAAATCTCTAGGATTTTTATTTACTTTGTAGAAATTCATCTTTATTCTATAGTGTAACTATAGAGTTTTAAGATCAACTACGTTTCCAAACTAGTTATCTTCTTGGACTGCATCTAGTTATTCATAGCATGAGTAATTTTCCAAATAAAATATTTGCAATTTATTAACAGGTTTATAATAATCCTGTAACTCATAATCCTCATCATATTCTACAAATATTTGAGATATCCTTGCGGATCTATGAAATGAGAATTCCATCATTTGAGATTTAACATTAACATGTTTAATCCTCATTATGATTTTGCTAGTGTATTTAGAAGATCACGTATCTTGTAATTTTATCTTATCAAGATAAAACTCCCACTTGCCTTTTGCAATTTATAGATTAACTATAAATATAGAGCAACACAAACTTGTTCTCTTTTTGGGACTTTACAAGTACATATTGACAGTTCCTTACATTAATTTGTTAAATGCCTACTCAAAGCAGTTTAACAAATTCTGAACTTCAATTTTAAGACTTTATGTGATTCAACACATTCCATAATAAATGGTGTCTTATTTATCTTCTAGGTTGGAGTCTAATTGAGTATATCCAATCAATACTCAATTTTCTAACCTTGACAACTTTTGGAAGAAAAGAAGATATAGTCATCTTAATCAAACAATATAACAAGAGTTTGATTCTCCTAACTGAACATACCATAAACATATGTATTTCACTAGGATTAATATTGTGAGTCATTCTTACAATATATAAGATAAATATATATCGTTTTGGCTTACCTATTTACCAACTAAACCAAATGGTGAAATAGATTTTGCAAGCCAATTGCATGCTTTATAACATAAGTACTTTTTGACCAAGTTACTTCATGTCTATGTCTTACCAAGAAGACATAACTGTTATAATCCCAATCTACGTTATAGATCATTGATCAACTCAATGACTTCTTGTATATGTCTTAATTAGAAAACATAACATGATAACGTCTTACTTTATTTACAAGTCTTATATCAATCAAAAGACTTCATATTTATATCTTAATACTAAAATATAAATATGCATAACTAAAGTAATTATGAACACCACAATTTGGTTTCAATCTTAATTTCAAGTTAATTTAATACTTCATATATTTATGTCATTCCAAGAATACATAAACATCTAAATTTGAAGTAGTATTAGATTACTTCATTTATTTATGTCATTACAACAATACATAAATATTCACATTTGAAGTAGTCTTATTATCATATTGACACTTGTTCTAATAGTTATCTAATTTAGAAACATGTAAATTAACATAGTTTCATTACATCAGCTGAGGCTGCTAATAATGAAAGTATGTAATTTACCTTGTCATTAATATCTAGTAATGAAAGTAGATATTTACTCCAAGTGTTCTATTAATTAGAATGTGTATAAAACACATTAGAACATTAGTCTCTTACCTTATAGTCAAGAGAAACCTTTAAATCATATTTCTTTGTGTTGTTGCTTGCACACTATAAATATTTCTCCCACTTGTGCATTGAACAACACGATGTATCAGATAAACAACACATCAATAGTTGGCTTATTTGATCAATATGATTTGTGTTATAGATATAAGTAGATATAGAATCACCTCGTCTAGTAAGGAAACGTACACGACTATCCTTAATACCACAAGTGTCTATAATTGGAAAGTAATCATCTCAAGAGATTCTAGAGATAATCTGGGTTACTATCAAGATATCAAGACTTGTAGCTCCCACTGAATTAAAGATCACTACATGAACTCATTATTCAGTAATTACAACACAATGCTCCCACTGGATTTGACAACATTATAAGTGTTGCATAACCAGTAAAAGCAAATAGCGTGTTGTTTACTTTCCTACACCTTTGAGTAGTCCCTTATGTAATACATACTAAGGTACTCAAAGAATGGATTCTACTTTGTCAATGATAGAATATCCATCAATACATTAATTTGAGAAAATTGGGTATGCAATTTCTTCCTCAATTAGGTCTACCATCCCCATCATGGTATGTAGCACCTTTTAAATGGTCAAAGCACAACAACTAGATCAATCATTCTAGTTTGCCTTTTACCAATTTTGCGGTAATTAGTCTAGCTTCTAATTTTAATAACTCCTAAATATGCAATTTCTTAAAAAAATTTGCCATGAGTTATTTCTTAGAATTTAGACAATTCTAATTTTCCTATTATACCTTTCTCATTCATGAAAAGGAATATGATTAAGTCTCACTCTTCTCACGGAAAGTAGACTAGGTTTATTCTTTTAGTTAAGTTGACTCTATCCAAAGACCCCTACGGGTGCAGATCAACTATCCACTAATGGAATTTCCCACGTTCGCGGTTTTAGCGTTGCATTAAATACATTAAAAGAATTTTCAAAATTCAATTTTAGTATTTTCGATAATAACTTTTCAAGAAAATTAAACACCCATGGTAAATAAAATTTAACCATTTAATTTTCACTGAAAAACTAGGATCCAAATTGACGTCGTTTCATCACATCAGCTTTGGCTGCTAGCAATGAAAGTACTCAATTTACCCTTAGACAACCATCCTTTGAACATTACATTCAGCTTTGGCTGCTAGTAATGTAGGATGAAACCTTAGGTGTTTCCGCTTCAGTTGGATGGCATATTACTTAAATTTAAGGGTATTAAATTTTTGATGTGTGTAATCAAAATATGTACAAAGATGTCATGCATTCATCTTTGTATCATATGTTTCAAAACCAGTTTACTCATTCGTTACATTAATAAGCTCAAATCATCAAAGTTTTAATCGATGGCGTTGAGTAACTTACAACATTGCCTTAAGATGCTTCGTACGTTTTCATGGTTGTACTTGGTAAGTCTAATATTGACGCACAGGCGAGCGGAGAGATAGAATGGAGTCTCTTTAAGGCCACAATTTAATGCGAAACCAACGTTATACCCACTTTATAGTTTGTCAATATTAGGTCCGCATTTCGACCACTTTTGTACAGTCGCATCAATCAACTATACACTTATGATTTTCTTGCTTGAAACAATGTTACACCATTATTAAGTCATGTTTATTTTTATATTGAAAAATTACCCTTTGTTTGTAATCATGTCTACAACATATTAAACAAATGCGCAATTTAAAAAAAAATAAACATAAACAACTTAATAATGAACATGCTAAAATCAATTAATATGTATATATTGGTTTTATGACTCCCATTGGTTGTCGAGCTCATTGTACCCAATGGACCACAGCACCAATTTCTTGGCCGCGTAAGTCTTATGATTAACATATACATAACACACATAATTGATTAAATATGCGATTTATATGGGGTCTTCCCCAATTTAAGGTCTTCTCTAATGACCTAATTAATTAACTTTTAGTAATTTTAATTCATGTTCAACAATATAATTACTAAACCCTAGTTAATTAATCAATCGCATAAAATAGTACGTAGAACATGTAACAATTAGCATCAATTTTCCATGACAAAACATGCATGTTTTTGTCATGGATTCCCCATATTGCACTTATTATCATGTAACACATATAATCAAGTCAATATATACGCATACATAATTAATGACATCACAATGTACTCATTAATTTAACACATAAAATTTTACATGCAACCTAGGGTTTCTACAAGTTTTAAAAAAACTAGAAACCCTAATTAAAAATTATGAGTAATCGACCCGATCATTAAAAAATTTAGGGTTTGCATAATAAAAAACCCTAGAAACCAAAATCATGTAACTAATCACAAAGATTCAATTTTATGTGTTTTTAGTAATTAATTACAAGTATAAACGGACTCTTGATGCCACTGTTGGAAAATATGAATCATACAACTATAAACATATAAACCAAACATCAAGTACAAGCAGCGGATAATAGGATCTATTATACAAGTAATTAAATAACTAAAATATAAAAGTAATGCGTACCTTTTGGTTTCTAGCCAAACAAGAAACCGAGTGTCCAAGATCCGGTAAAACCCTAACATAGGTTTTAATGAATCGACCACCTACAAATCGAATTGGGAAAAATAACTCAAGCTAAAATAAGCTTGATCTCTGTTCTTGTACACACGTATTAGTAGCGTTTCAATGCGAAATGCTAGGTTCATGTATCACAAATAAAACATCACAACAACTAGGATTTGATATTTTTGATAATACATGATCGAATCCCCTAGGGATACATCACTGTACATGTAACAAGAAGATAAAGGAGTAAATTAATAATAATGCATATAGATATGCATTCATTGTACACGTATCAATAATAATACAAGCACATGTATGATATCTATCATTACTCCTTTTACTGTTTATGTTTGAATGTCAGTGAGTGGATGAGAAAAGAGAACCGATTGAATAAATCGGTTAGAGATTTTATAATTCTCTCGATCATATGACTTTGAGGGGTTTATATACACTCTAAACTTGCTCTCCAAGTTTGAGTCCAACACCTCCTCAAGTTCTAAAAATCGACACTCAACCCCCTCCTCTTTCCTTGTTCGATCATATAAATATTTGTGATTTAATAATTAATCATAACTAATATATTAATTATTAAAACATTGAAAGTCATACGTAATGTGTGTAATCCCGAAGTCTCGTGTTCGAAACTGGACATACAAATATTAATTTATATCCATAACTCTAACAATATTTTCACACGTATTATAATGATATAAAGATTATATTATTACTTTACCCGGTGTTTTTAAATCAATTGCTATATTTTCCGTTAGAAGCTTATAACTCCGTCGGTTTGCGATATTTCAACCCGATAATCATTCTAACACCCGATTCTTGCAAGGAATATGATTTTTCAATTTTTATAACCTCGTCACATTTTATTCCAACTCGTCATGAGTTATTTCTAGTTAACTCGGTACCCGGTAACACCTAATGTATGCACAAACTAAACTAATACTTGAAACATTTAGACAACTTCTTTAATGACCCATGTTTCCCTCATTTTTCTTCTATGTGTCGCCCCCCTAGCTCCCCTAAAACTTCCATTTCACTTGATTGGTATGACTAACATTAATGAACCAAGAATTCTTGTCTTTGATTTATTTACCATAACAATTACACATAGCAATTAAACTAGCAAAAAGATCAAAACTCTCTCTTTTTCTCTCCTTTGGAGCGACCACATTCAAGAACACAAGAAGATCCATAAATTTTTCAAGAACAAGTGATCATCTAGTCTCATTTACACTCCTTGTTAGGATTTTGAAATAAAAATCCCTAGGTTTCTTACATAATCATCTCCAAAACTCTTCAAAGCATCAAGTAAGCTTCAAGTAAATTTTTCAATATTTTCATACTTTCATTTGATGTATTTTCAAGTTATATTAGTTGATCATGCAATGTACATATGTTAAACATACCACTTAATACTCTTTTTCACTCTAAAGCATAGATCTATAGATATTTAGTGTAACCCCATGAAATCCACCAATGTTGGTGATGTTTAGGACCCCATGACACCCTAAGAAGGTGTATGGTAGGATTAGATTAGTTGTGGTGTTGATTGAAAGTGATTTGATCAAGTTTTGAACTAGAAAAATTAGTTTTTACAAACCCTAGAAAAGGTTCTGTCCAAAATTGTGTAATCTGGAAAGCTCAGTAACTCAGGGGATATTTTGGCCATATTCAGAAAATACTTTCAAAAACGAAACCGTGGGCGTTGGAATGAGTAAAAACCGACTTACGACGAGAAAGTTATGATTTTTCTAAGTTTAACGACGAAAAACCCATTTCTGAAAATTTTGCTTGCTGATCACCGAGATTCAAAGGACAAAACGAGGCATTAGATGTGATCTAGAAGAGCCGACTTACTGAAAACATGTTAGTTCATGTTTATATGAAGCCGTGGATATAAAGAACGTAGAAAACGAGCTTATAACGACCGAAATACACGCGTTTGAAACCCGACTACCCATTAAACATTTTGACAGCCCCTATTAGAAAAATATTTCTAAGTATAAAAACTGTTTTCGCACTACACTATATCGAGAGCCGATTTTCTCATTTATCGTGACGCGTATGATCAAAATGACAAATATATGAATTCAAAATAATGTTATAAGGTTTCTAAAGACGTCGAGTTTATTCACTAACACTTAATGTACATTACTTCGCGACTAGTTTTCCAAAGTCATTTGGTTATATTTTTTTCAAGTTATGAAAAATAATAAACTACGACGAAAACATTATATTCACCGATAAATCACCAAACGAGGACCATGGAGTATCATTTCAACATACTTACGCGAGAAGTGTTTACTAACTTAACGAGACATTCAAAAATATATTTTCAACGATAAATTTTATTCTCAAAATTTACGAGTGGTATCGATAACATACGTATTTGCATGAGTAGCATCATTTCATTTGCTTACATTAGATTATATCATTCATAATAGGTCGCGGTTAGAGACCGAGCCTCACTTAATCATACCCATCATTGTCATTATTGCTATCACACCAGGTGAGTTTTCATAGCCCCGCTTTTAAATTAATTATTTAATTTCTAAATTCTCAGGGGAGAATACATTGCACTATTTTTCATATGGACCAAAGTATCCAAACTCATTTACATTGCTTAAGTTACATCATTGCCTAGATTAAAGTCCCCTTTATTATCATGAATCGTTAATTGTGAGCCAGCGAGAGTGAGTGAATAGATCTATTGAGGGTGACTCCTCCGTTCGGGTTGGTAGCGCCAACTTGTCAAACGAACGCATTTCATTTGATCCATATCAGAGTGTCTGGCAAAACACTCAGTTGGGGCATTTCATTCAGTCTAGCTTCGGGGTCATGAGCTTAAGAGCTAATGTATTATTTTTATGTGGCATTGTTTTGTCATACACTTTATACTTGTGGTTTCCGTAGAAGCATTTCATTTACATAAACCTATGATCTCACCAACATTATTGTTGACCATTTTTAGCAATGTATTTTCAGGTAAATAAGGTATTCGCATGATTGGCTTGCATATGGACATACCATGGAGTCGCGGTGACGACGCGTCTCGCTTTATTTTTATGCACTTAATTATCGTTTGATTTGTATGAACTTATTTCCGCAAACATGAAACTTCTTTTGGGACCTTGTTTTGTAAACTCTGAATGCTTTAAATAATCAAACGATGTATTTTCTAAATGACACTTTAGGTCGTTCAATATAACTGCAACTGTGGTGCTATGATCAGTTACACCCTCAAGTGTTCCATTCCGCTGCAAATCAGATAATTTGGGGGTGTGACAGATTGATATCAGAGCAAAGGTTATAGCGAACTAGGTTGTCCACAATACCCTAGACTATAACTACACCATCATAGCATCTTATCATTTCATCATAAGTGCATATTCATTTTACATGAGGTTTCATACATACATTGTGTTAGTTATTTACTTTCATTTCATGTCGATTGTCGCAGAGATGTCTTCAGACACGCATCCCATTGTCATTTCATCTGATTCTGACACAGATAAGGTTTTATCACCACCCACCATTGTGCTAGATTCTGTTACTTCATCACCACCCACTATCATCCTATCCTCAGTGGAGCTTACTCCACAGTCATCACCTATGTTATCTGAGGCTGACACCGAACCCTTTGAGGAGGGCGAGGTGGCACTTACCACACCTTTGTCACCTGTGATCCGCCGTGGTCCCAGAGTTGTTCCAGTGATTCAGCCAAGGGAGTTCATACCTGTTGGTCGAGTTTACCGACTATATCCAGGTGGACCGCGCATGAAGCGCACTTCTGCTAAGCGTGTTCATCGTCTTACTGTTAGATCACCAGCTGCTTTTGCACCATTACCATCATCATCACCATCACCATCCCTACCACCTCTACTACCACTATCCCCAGCCTTACCATCTTTATCAGCATTTGAGACACCATCAGCACCACTTCATCCTAGAGACCCTAATCCTATGTCCGATTTACCGCTCAAGAAGCGGGCACAGCTTGACATCCCATCACCAACCACTACAGAGACTGCAAATACCGCAGAGACTACACCACCTGTAGCAACCGCGAATTTTCCAGGTCTTTACTTAACATTTAAGACTCAAAATGATTTATTTTAGACGTTACATATTCCCCTACGTATAACTTATATCTAAACTGCATGAATTTAGAGATCGATACCACACGCGTACTGACACCACCTTAGTAACGGTTTAAATTTTGTAATTCATTTTCGGAGTCAATAAATTTTATCCTATGTCAGTTTTGTAAAAACGTCTCCAAAATTTTATGTGTCACGTTTGTACCAACCCGAGGTACCACGATTACACCGGAGCTCAACGGGACGTACCTAAATCTAATAATTTAACACTTGCCCTTATTAAATAAAAAACTAACACTTACTTTTATTTAAAAATCAGCATTACCTTCTTTTTATTTAAACCCTTAATTTAAAAAAAAAAAAAAACAAAAAAAAAAAAAAAAAGATATAAAACATTAATACACCTTATCTCCTCCCTTATCCCCACAAACTCAGCCACTCGTCCCTCTTCTACATCTCCTTCCCCATGTGCCTCTTCTGATAACCTCCAACGTCACCCTTATAAAAAACAGACACGCCTCTCTCTCTCTCTCTCCTCTGCGTTCTCTCCCCCACCATCTGATAATCCAGAGATGATGCAACATCGATGACAAACAAGGCCCCAAGATGGTCCATGATCGATCAGGTCTGATTCCCTTTTGTCTATAGTCTCGAAGTCAACATATCAACCAAAAGAGATGAAGTCGATGGTATCCATATTTGGCTTGAAGATCACTGATGAGGAAGAGAGAAGGAATCAAACATCCTCTGTTCATGCCTTTATAATCCAATCAGTTCACAAGTGAGTCCATATACCCAAAAAATTTACCAAAGCAAAGATATCATAGTATAGTTGCAAAGGGAACGTTTCTGTGGAAGAAGGGTGTGGATTCGCTTGTGACGGATTCTGATTTATTTTTGGTCTCCTTTGATTCCTTCTAATCTCCAGTTTAATCAATCATTTTGTTGTAAGCACTCTAAGTTTTCTTTTGATTCTTTTAATTCGAGTATAAATATGGTCTTGATATGTGGAGTAAATTTTCATTCGATAGAAATTGCTAAATACTCGATTCGTTATATTTTTCTTGTTGTCTTTTTATGTTCTGGTTGAAGTGTAAAGTTGTGGTATCATTTGATTATTCTTTGCATTATTGTTATGGTGTGGTAAGATTAAACCTGAAAACAAATTGTATCTAATTCGGCTCGTTTATGGAAGTGCCTTTGATTTTCTTTATGTTCTTGATCGAGTAGTTTAATCGCGGAAAGTCAAAACTGAGTTTAGGCTTGGATTTTGTGGAGTTGTACTCGAGTTATAGTCCGGTATACACTAGCGTCGGTGTGTTATGCGTGGGTTTATGCTCGAGTTGTTTGTTCAAGTTGTACTCGAAATCGTTGGGTTTGTGCTCGAATTCTGTCGGTATTTCACTTGTACTTGAAACAGGTTGCGAGTCATATATACACAGTGTTCAAATTTTGGTTGTGATATGTTGTTAGTGTGTTCGACCCTGGTTAGTTAAATTTGAATATGTCTTGAAGTGGCGAGCCATTTTGGTCGTAAGTCATAAACTAGGTCGAGTGTGTCTTGGTCTATAGGTGAGCCGAGAGGGAACTCGGGCTCACCAAGAATACGTGACCTGTTATTTTCCTATTTGGTTCAATCATCACCCCAAAAAGGGTGTTTGTTGCTCGGTTAAAAAGGGTCCCCAAAGACCTTCAAAATGGGTGTACAATGTGTCGAAAAAGAGAGTTGAGTCCCCCATAAAACTATGTCACTAGTACCGATTTAAAACATCCCGAGTTGTGTTCTATTCGAGTCCAAAAATAGCTCAAGACCTGCGGTAAAACTGGTTTTAGTTTCAAAAATGATGTCCTGGAAATTG
Organism: Artemisia tridentata subsp. tridentata; assembly: GCA_021014915.2. NCBI lineage: Eukaryota > Viridiplantae > Streptophyta > Magnoliopsida > Asterales > Asteraceae > Artemisia > Artemisia tridentata. The sequence continues at coordinate 246,115,104 of CP139505.1, forward strand.
TCTTTGTTGATACTGACTTTAGTCTTTCACCTTGGGCCAAGCCATGGCCAAACATTTTTTTTAGCCCTTGCGTTAACAGACCAAAGCCACAAATCATTGGTCTATTTTGGTTGTCACTGGATTGGTTTTTTGGTTGGGCCGCAGCCCACCATTTAACCTACTCCATTTCATAACTTCTTTTCCTTTTCATAGCAGTCCAAGCCCACTTGTCAAAATATAAAATTTGTTGGTTTAGTTGCAGCCCAACTCGTAAAACCTTAATATAACAACCAATCGACTAATAATCGCCTCGTTACACATCACAAAAACCTAACCCCTCGATATATATATATATATATATATATATATATATATATATATATATATATATATATATATATATATATATATATATATTTTGATCTTGCAAAATATTTATTTAACATGATTATTATTTCTAAAAAGTCGGCTAAATTTATAAGCCAAATGGAGTTGTCGTGACATATACAATGAAAGACTCTTTTATATATTTAACGATTTAATGAACAAGGTGAGAAGACTAAATTTGTGAATATAAATTCGTTCATTAATTTGATTACAAATAAACTTGAAGTGTGTTTATCAGAACTAATATAACTTATTAGACTATGAAACAATTATTTAAATACAAACGTTAAAACTATTGTTAGCACGGGATTGTCTAAAAGGATATATTTGGAGCATTGAGCTTTTATTGATAACATAAACAATAGTAATAAATCTTCAAATGTAATATCATCTTTACAAAAACTATATTCATACACACATCTAGTGATATATATTCACTTAACAATAATGTTCCAATATCCTGACAACGTCTAGTATTATTCATAACCACTTTTCGTTCATCGTCTTTTATCGTTCAATCGGAATCTTAATCGTCAAGTTCATAATCTTTCAGTTATTGCCAAACTAAATATTATTCGTCTTAGTACCCCGTCAACACTTCCAAGAGCCAATACTTTCAAGTAATTTAGAAATGACTTTTTAACTCAAATGCTGCCACACCAGCAACGATAACATAAACTCTTTAAAACTTTCAGATTTAACTAAACTTTGTAAATTCTTAAACTTGATTGTGAACTAAAATAAACCTTACTAATCTAGGTCGCGTGTTGGTGCTGAACACAGTCTGAATTGTTGTGTTATCTGACTGCTACTTGACAAGGTGAGTTCTCGTAGCCCTTTTTTCATTATGTTTTCCTTGGGGGAAAATGGTGCTCAAATGATATTTTAACTGTTTTCATGCTGTGATATAGTTTTCATGTTTTGGGACATTATGTGTGTTGATACGATTATGTGCTACTAAATGTTTTGACTGTGTGTACATTGATGCGCAACTGTTAACTCTTTTGAGAGCCGAAACAATATGATAGATCTATCGGGGTAGCTCCCCTCTGTGTGTACTGTTCATGTGTGCAACCATCGTGGCAGGTTCAGTTGGCGCGACACTATTTTTGTTTGACTTGTGCTTATAATTGGTTATCATGCTCACTTTTGTCCTACACTATGCTATCACAGCTCAGCGGTTTTACTTTTAAACCTACGAGCTCACCAACATTATGTTGACGTTTTCTAGTACCATTTTCAGGTGTTATTGAAGTTGCTTAGAAGGTAGAGTATTGACTGGCTTAGCAAGACTTAAGACAAGACCCTCCCGGGTTATATCTTGTGGAGTTGCATTTGATATTCCTTAGTGACGTTGTTTAACCTTGAGACTTATGTTTATTATGGATCTTTGTACTTATCCCGGTTGTGGGAGTTTGCGACTATTATCTATCGTATGTTATGCATTTAGTGTTTCTCTGTTGTGACACCTTCTGTTCTTAACTATGAAGTCATACCCCATAAATGTCATTCCGCTGCGCCATTTTTGGGGTGTGACACCACCCAACAGATTCGAGGTTGGTGAGAGTTCGAGGGCTGCTGCTGCCAGACTACTTACTGCTGCTACACTTGACTCTCGACTAGATCATCTACAGGGACAGATTGACAGGACATTAGGTCATATAGAGATGATTCCATTGAGCCGTGTGGAGGCTATGGAGGAGCAGATTGAGGGACTAGTCTTAGGCAGAGTTTCTATCGATGTTTCATATCAGGGATTAGAGGCCCGACAGCAGGAGAGTTCTGAGCGTATCACCCAGTTGAGACAGGAGATACCGGAGTTATTCGACAGGGCTTGGATGTCTCAAGAGGAGCATTACCGTCAGGCAGGAGAGTTAGCTTTAGCTCATGCCAGGATTTCTGCTTCAGAGAGCAGGGAGACCGATCTTCAGCTTCGAGTTCAGCATTTGGAGGAGATTGTGGTCGCCATGACTAGAGATATCCAAGGGATTAGTCGTCGACTAGGTGGAGCACCAGGAGGTGCTTAGTGTTAGACTTTCATCATCTAGCTTGTACTGTTATTATCCTAGTCCCGGGGTGTGGGACATAGTTTAGAACTTGTTGTCTTTTGCTTGTAGTACAAACAAATATATCAAGTGTGACTCTACTATGCAGGATTTGTTGTGCTATTTTATGATATCGGCCTACGTTGACCGAAATTTTCATGTATTACATTCATGTTTGGTGATTATATCTATGATAGTTCGTGGTTGTATCTCGTTGTGATTTCATTGTATTTATACATGTTGTGGTTGTATTTATACGCTTTGAGGATGTATATACATGTTGTGGTTGTATATATTGTGTATGATGATCATTTCTATTATGATTTCTCATTGTTGTTATCTTTTGTGATTGTGAAGAATCATGCCACCCAAAAGAGCTACTACTGCTATGACACCAGCCGAGATCAGAAAGCTTGTTGCCGACAGTATAGAGGCAGCACTAGTGACTGAAAGAGCTGCTGTAGCTGCAGCCGCTGCTGAAGCCGCTTCTCGGGCAGAAATCGAAGAAGCTTCCAATGGTACTAATGGACGTAAATGTACGTACAAGGACTTCAAGAGTGGAGATCCACCAAAATTCAAAGGCACTGAAGGAGCCACTGCAATGATTCGTTGGTTTGAAAAGATTGAATCTGTGTTTCTTCTATGTAACTGTCCAGAAGAGTACAAGGTAAAGTTTGCTACTAGTACACTTGTTGAGGAAGCGATGTCGTGGTGGAATTCGTATGCAAAGCCCATGGGAATCGAAAATGCTCACAAGCTTATGTGGGATGAATTCAAGAAATTGCTAACTAAGAAGTTTTGTCCACGCACGGAAGTGAAAAAGTTGGAAACAGAGTTTTATGAGCTAGTGACAACAGGAAATGATATCGAGGCGTATATCAGGAGGTTTCAAGAGTTGGCTGCCCTATGCCCAACTATGGTTCTAGATAATGAGAAGCTATTAGAAAATTTCATTGGTGGACTACCTCACAGCATCCGTGGAGATGCGATTTCTTTTGACCCACAAACATTGGATGAGGCAATTAGGATGTCTCAGAAGCTTATGGCTCAGGTTGTAAAGAAAGGATCGACTGCAAACAACAACAACACCAACAGTAACCGTAACTACAACAACAACTCCAGCAACTACCGAAACAACAACAATTATAACAGTAACCGAAACAATTCCAATAATAACAACAACAACAAAAGGCATTGGGACAACAATCAGAGTGGCAATGCTACTCAACCACCACCCAAGAGACAGGAAACTGCAAAGGCCTATGCTGCAGGTCCAGCTGAGAAGAGAGGTTGCAATGGTACCTTACCCAAGTGCAATAAATGTCAAAGCCACCATAACCCTGGAAATTGTCCAAATCCGTGTGGTAACTGCAAGAAGGTTGGTCATTCGACCAGGGATTGTAAAGCTCCGATTGTGGTTGATGATCAAAAACCCCCAGTAACATGATTTGGTTGTGGAGAAGTAGGACACTTCAAGAATAAATGTACAAAAGGGAAGAACCAAGGAAATGGAAACCAAGGTGGAACAGCTAGAGGAAGAGCTTATGTTTTGGGAGGAGAAGATGTCAAGGAGGACCCGAATGTCGTCACGGGTACGTTCCTCATCAATAATCGTTATGCATCCATTTTATCTGATTCAGGAGCCGATAGAAGTTTTGTTTCTACTGCATTTGCACCTTTACTCAACATTGAACCAACCACACTAGACACTCCTTATCACATCGAACTAGCTAATGGTTCTTTAGTTGGCACCAACACCATCATTCGAGGTTGCACTCTCAATTTTCTGAATCACCCATTCAATATAGATCTCATGCCCGTAGAACTTGGAAGTTTCGACATTGTTATCGGTATGGATTGGTTATCTCGACATCATGCAAGAATCATTTGTGATGAAAATTTTGTTCATCTTCCTTACGATGGCGAAACCTTGATCGTTCGTGGCGAACGAAGTGGGACTAGACTCAGTATCATTTCATGCATCAAAACCGAGAAATACATAAAGAAGGGTTGTTATGCTTCTTGGCGCATATCACGGAAAAGAAGTCGAATGAGAAACGACTTGAAGATGTACCAAATGTTAAAGATTTTCCAGAAGTCTTTCCCGAAGACTTGCCAGGACTTCCACCTACTCGCCAAGTAGAGTTTCAGATTGACTTAGTGCTAGGAGCTGCACCGGTCGCGCGAGCACCTTATCGGCTAGCACCTTCAGAAATGCAAGATTTGTCTAACCAATTGCAAGAACTCTTAGACAAAGGATTCATTAGGCCGAGTTCCTCGCCTTGGGGAGCACCGGTTTTGTTTGTGAAGAAGAAAGATGGATCTTTCAGGATGTGTATTGACTATCGAGAGCTAAACAAGTTAACGGTAAAGAATCGTTATCCACTTCCCAGAATCGACGATTTGTTTGATAAATTGCAAGGCTCTAGTTATTACTCCAAGATCGACTTGAGATCAGGTTACCATCAGCTTAGAGTTCGGGAGGATGATATCCCAAAGACAGCATTTAGAACTCGTTATGGTCATTATGAGTTTCAGGTAATGCCGTTCGGACAAACCAACGCACCTGCGGTATTCATGGATCTCATGAATAGGGTGTGCAAGCCATATCTGGATAAGTTTGTGATCGTATTCATTGACGACATCTTAATTTATTCGAAGAGCGAAGAAGAGAATAGAGAACACCTCAGAACGATTCTAAAACTGCTCAGAAAAGAAAAGTTGTATGCCAAATTTTCAAAGTGTGATTTTTGGATACGAAGAGTACAATTTCTTGGTAATTTCATTGATAGTCAAGGACTACAGGTTGACCCTACAAAGATCGAGGATGTTAAAGATTGGGCGACGCCCAAGACTCCTACAGAAATTCGTTAATTCTTAGGACTCGCCGGATATTATAGAAGCTTCATAGAAGGGTTTTCCAAGATAGCTAAGCCGCAGACCAAGTTGACACAAAAGAACCAGAAGTATGAGTGGGGAGAAAAATAAGAGTCCGCTTTTCAGTTATTGAAGCAGAAGCTTTGCAGCGCGCCAATTTTGGCACTACCCGAAGGGATTGAAAACTTCGTGGTATACTGTGACGCATCACATAAAGGACTGGGAGCAGTGTTAATGCAGAACGAGAAAGTGATAGCTTATGCATCTCGACATCTTAAGAAGCATGAGATGAATTACACCTCACACGAATTAGAGTTGGGTGCAGTGGTTGTCGCACTCAAGGTTTGGAGGCACTACCTTTACAGTAATAAGTATGTAGTGTTCACAGACCATAAGAGTTTACAGTACATACTTGATCAGAAAGAACTCAACATGAGGCAGCATCGTTGGTTGGAACTGCTTAGTGATTACGATTGTGGGATTCGATATCACCCAGGGAAGGCTAATGTTGTGGCAGATGCCCTCAGTCGGAAAGAAAGACTCAAACCTTTGAGAGTCAGATCATTGGGAATGACGATCATTTCACCTTTACCATCAAAAATTCTCGAGGCTCAGGTAGAAGCACTCAAGGAAGAAAACCGACCAAATGAGAAAATCGATAAAATGCTAGAAAATGCAAATGGCTTTGTAAGGAGAGCAGACGGAGTATTATGCTTCAAGGATAGAAGCTGGATACCTCTCTATGGTGGAATACGAGAGTTGATTATGCATGAGTCGCACAAGTCGAAGTACTCCATTCACCCAGGTTCTGATAAGATGTATAAGGATCTTAAGAAACTTTATTGGTGGCCGAATATGAAAGCAGAGATAGCTACGTATGTCAGCAAATGCCTTACTTGCGCCAAAGTAAAAGCCGAATACCAGAAGCCATCAGGATTACTTCAGCAACCAGAAATTCCCTAGTGGAAGTGGGAACGCATTACAATGGACTTTGTCACTAAACTTCCCAAGACATCGGGCGGTTTCGATGCTATTTGGGTAATCGTTGATCGTCTCACTAAATCATCCCATTTCATTCCAATCAGAGAGACTTATTCTATGGATCAGCTCACCAGACTTTACAAAAAAGAAATAGTCTCAAAGCACGGTGCACCAGTTTCCATCATTTCAGATAGAGATAGTCGATTCACTTTAAACTTTTGGGAGTCATTACAAGATTCATTTGGAACCAGATTAGACATGAGCACTGCCTACCATCCTCAGACCGATGGTCAGAGCGAGAGAACAATTTAGACATTGGAAGACATGCTCAGGGCGTGTGTGATTGACTTTGGAAATGGTTGGGCTAACTATTTACCATTGATTGAGTTCTCTTACAACAACAGCTATCATACTAGCATAAAGGCAGCACCAATCGAGGCACTCTATGGTCGAAAGTGCCGGTCCCTGGTTTGTTGGGCCGAAGTTGGTGATGTACAACTTACTGGTCCAGAGTTGGTCAGAGAAACGACATAAAAGATCATTCAGATCCGAGAAAGTCTCCAAACAGCCAGAAGCCGACAGAAAAGTTACGCCGATGTTCGACGCAAACCATTAGAATTCAAGGTAGGAGACAAGGTCATGTTGAAGGTCTCGCCTTGGAAAGGCGTGATACGATTCGGAAAGCGCGGGAAGTTGAACCCGAGATACATTGGACCATTTAAAATTCTGGAAAGGATCGATCCGGTAGCATACAGGCTTAAGCTTCCGTCAGAGCTCAGCAGTGTCCATAACACCTTCCATGTTTCAAACCTCAAGAAATGTCTTTCAGACGAAACGCTCGTAATCCTATTGGAAGAAATTTAGCTCGACGATAAGCTACACTTTGTGGAGGAACCAACATAAATCATGGACCGTGAGGTCAAACAGTTAAAGCAGAGTCGAATTCCTATCGTGAAAGTTCGCTGGAATTCTCGAAGAGGTCCTGAGTTTACTTGGGAGCGGGAAGACCAGATGCGACTCATGTACCCACATCTTTTCACCAAGTCCACTCCAGAGACCAACGCTAACTGAATTCAGGGACTGAATTTCTTTTTGGGTGGGCGACTGAGACAAATCATAAATTTCAGTCATTTTCCAAACCTCGACAATTTACTATTCATGAGTTACTATTCATCATTTACTATTCACAAGTCACTATTCACCATTTCACTATTCATCATTTTCGGAGTCAGTTTGAGACTTTGAGAAGTCGTCAAAAAAATTTACTATTCATGAAACACTATTCATCCCCGGAGGAAAAATCACTATTTATGGTTATCATTCATCAGTACGTGAACTAGGTTTACGGGTATTCAAATGCGCGTAACCAGTATGGTTTAGCTGCGTATTCATGCATCATCAGTAAGGACACATCATATAAACTAGAGTAGTAATCATATCATCCATATCATCATCAGTATATTAGGTCATGCACGGGTTTGTGTGATTTTTATTAACGTATGTTCATTTATTTAATCAACGTTACCACTCAGTCATTACTACTAACATTATATCCGATACTCCCGTCAGTGATCATAACATATTTTCACACGTATTATAATGATATAAAGATTATATTATTACTTTATCCGGTGTTTTTAAATCAATTGCTATATTTTCCGTTAGGAGCTTATAACTCCGTCGGTTTGCGATATTTCAACCCGATAATCATTATAACACCCGATTCTTGCAAGGAATATGATTTTTCAACTTTTAAAACCTCGTCACATTTTATTCCAACTCGTCAAGAGTTATTTCTAGTTAACTCGGTACCCGGTAACACCTAATGTATGCACAAACTAAACTAATACTTGAAACATTTAGACAACTTCTATAATGACCCATGTTTCCCTCATTTTTCTTCCATGTGCCGCCCCCCCTAGCCCCCCTAAAACTTTCATTTCACTTGATTGGTATGACTAACATTAATGAACCAAGAATTCTTGTCTTTGATTTATTTACCATAACACTTACACATAGCAATTAAACTAGCAAAAAGATCAAAACTCTCACTTTTTCTCTCCTTTGGATCGGCCACATTCAAGAACACAAGAAGATCCATAAATTTTTCAAGAACAAGTGATCATCTAGTCTCATTTACACTCCTTGTTAGGATTTTGAAATAAAAATCCCAAGGTTTCTTACATAATCATCTCCAAAACTCTTCAAAGCATCAAGTAAGCTTCAAGTAAATTTTTCAATCTTTTCATACTTTCTTTTGATGTATTTTCAAGTTATATTAGTTGATCATGCAATGTACATATCTTAAACATACCACTTAACACTCTTTTTCACTCTAAAGCATAGATCTATAGATATTTAGTGTAACCCCATGAAATCCACCAATGTTGGTGATGTTTACGACCCCATGACACCCTAAGAAGGTGTATGGTAGGATTAGATTAGTTGTGGTGTTGATTGAAAGTGGTTTGATCAAGTTTTGAACTAGAAAAATTAGTTTTTACAAACCCTAGAAAAGGTTCTGTCCAAAATCGTGTAATCTGGAAAACTCAGTAACTCATGGGATATTTTGGCCTTCATATTCAGAAAATAATTTCAAAAACGAAACCATGGGCGTTGGAATGAGTAAAAACCGACTTACGACGAGAAAGTTATGATTTTTCTAAGTTTAACGACGAAAAACCCATTTCTGAAAATTTTGCTTGCTGATCGCCGAGATTCAGAGGACAAAATGAGGTGTTAGACGTGATCTAGAAGAGCCGACCAACTGAAAACATGTTAGTTCATGTTTATACGAAGCCGTGGATATAAATAACGTAGAAAACGAGCTTATAACGACCGAAATACACGCGTTTGAAACCCGACTACCCATTAAACATTTTGACAGCCCCTATTAGAAAATATTTCTAAGTATAAAAACTGTTTTTGCACTACACTATATCGATAGCCGATTTTCTCATTGATCGTGACGCGTATGATCAAAATGACAAATATATTAATTCAAAATAATGTTATAAGGTTTCTAAAGACGTCGAGTTTATTCACTAACAATTAACGTACACTACTTCGCAACTAGTTTTGCAAAGTCATTTGGTTATATTTTTTTCAAGTTATGAAAAATAATAAACTACGACGAAAACATTATATTCACGGATAAATCACCAAACGAGGACCATGGAGTATCATTTCAACATAATTACGCGAGAAGTGTTTACTAACTTAACGAGACGTTCAAAAATATATTTTCAACGATAAATGTTATTCTCAAAATTTACGAGTGGTATCGATAACATACGTATTTGCATGAGTAGCATCATTTCATTTGCTTACATTAGATTATATCATTCCTAATATGTCGCGGTTAGAGACCGAGCCTCACTTCATCATACCCATCATTTTCATTGTTGCTATCACACCAGGTGAGTTTCCATAGCCCCGCTTTTAAATTAATTATTTAATTTCTAAATTCTCGGAGGAGAATACATTGCACCATTTTTCATACGGACCAAAATATCCAAACTCATTTACATTGCTTAAGTTACATCATTGCCCAGATTAAAGTCCCCTTTATTATCATGAACCGTTAATTGTGAACAAGCGAGAGTGAGTGAATAGATCTATTAAGGGTGACTCCTCCATTCGGGTTGGTAGCGCCAACTTGTCAAACGAACGCATTTCATTTGATCCATATCAGAGTGTCTGGCAAAACACTCAGTTGGGGCATTTCATTCAGTCTAGCTTCGGGGTCATGAGCCTAAGAGCTAATATATTATTTTTATGTGGCATTATTTTGTCATACACTTTATACTTGTGGTTTCCGTAGAAGCATTTCATTTACATAAACCTATGGTCTCACCAACATTATTGTTGACCATTTTTAGCAATGTATTTTCAGGTAAATAAGATATTCGCATGATTGGCCTGCATATGGACATACCATGGAGTCGCGGTGACGACGCGTCTCATTTTATTTTTATGCACTTAATTATCGTTTGATTTGTATGAACTTATTTCCGCAAACATGAAACTTCTTTTGGGACCTTATTTTGTAAACTCTGAATGCTTTAAATAATCAAACGATGTACTTTCTAAATGACACTTTAGGTCGTTCAATATAACTGCAACTGTGGTGCTATGATCAGTCACGCCCTCAAGTGTTCCATTCCGCTGCAAATCAGATAATTTGTGGGTGTGACAAATTGTGAGCGCATAAACACTCATTTCACCATCTGTAGCAAGCTTCTTTCTCGTCATTACTGTGAGCACTTGTTCCAGCGCGTGAGCTTTGGTCCATTGGTATTTAGAAGGGTAAGGTTGGTAAAACGTGTGCATGTTCGATGAATGTGAAGAAGAAGATTCTTGTGAATCCGAGGAGGTAGTAGCTAACAAATTAACAAATGGTGCATCCTCAAACGTAGCAACAACATTTCCTTGTAATTCCTCTGTGTCAGCATTACCAGAAGTATTGGGTGCTTTTCTTTCAGGTATAGACGATTCTGCGGGTGTAGGTGCATCAGTTTATGTAGTAGACAAAGTAGTTGAATCTGATGAAGAAAATTTGAAAATGAGTATGTTGGTCAAGACTAATGTATGAATACATGAAGATGCATAGTTATCGAAGGCAAGAATAAAGGATTCAAGGTCAAGACAAAGACAAAAAATAAAGAAGCTCAAGACAAAGATTGGAAAGCATGATTAGAACTAAAGAATCAATAAGACTACTACAAAACAAGACTCAAGTAATGAAGATCAAAGATCAAACCATGAAGCGTCAAGCGAGGATCTGGAGTGAATGATCACCCCTTAGGGGAGATTGTTAACATTTAAAGTGGCGATCATTAGTGAGTATACGAGTCTTGTGATGAGTGGCCTTTTACTCATCATTTTATACCCAAAAAACCCCACATAAACCAAATATTGTCACAAATATCCTTGGAGTGTGTTTTATGTGTTTCAGGTACAAAAGGATTGAAAACGGGGCAAATATGGACAAAACTGAGCTTGGAATGGAAAAGAGCCGAAAACCGAAGCCGGAAATGACATTTTTTCATGTGGATTTAATTCGAGCTCAAGATCCCAAAATAGCCCTTGGATTATTTTTACTTCACAACATTGGTCCCTAGAATTAACTTTGCAAGTTGGCAAGAATGGTCCCTACAATTTCCTAAATTACAACTTTGGTCCCTAAACTATCCATTTTATCCTAACCAACAACACTACAACCGGATCCAAACTAATTACCCATCCCATGTTTTTTTTATCCAACCCAAAAAACCCACAAGCCCATCACCACAAGGCCCAATCCCACCCTTTTTAGTTAAACTACGGGGTCAAAACAATGGTCAAACCCCTAACCACTATTCACCTTCTTCCTAAACACCATTATCCCGCCAAAACATCCCTAACCTCTTCCCTGTCACTTTCTGGCTTTCCACCTCACCACACCAGTCCAAACCCTTCACATGGATGTGTTCCCCCCTCCTCCTTGCCACCTCATCTATCCATGGGACAAGAAACCTATCTACGGCCAAGATTGGAAGTTGTAGAGAGCAAGAAAATCCGAGGGCTGAGAAAGTAGCTAAAGAAACACAACTGGGATTCGTCTCACACAAGAAACACAAGTGCAGAGAAACCCTAATTTTATTTTTAGTATAAATAGGAGTAGTGCTACAGTAGTATAGTCAGGTTTTATTTAGCTTAAAATTTCTAGGTAATGTTAACTTTTAGCTTATTGTTATTCCAGTTTTTCAATTTTTAAATCTTGTAATTCAAATTTAGTTAATGAAATTTAAGTTTTTTTTCATTGGTCAACAATAGTCAACTGCTTATTAACTGCTTATATTATTTGCTTATTTGCTTTTTCTCTGCTTACTTAGGCTCATTAGATGCTTTTGAATGTTAAGCTCCACTTAGGTAGTGTGTATCTTAGTTCTGCCTTAAAAAAGTTAAAAAAAGCCAAAAAACAGCCTTTTGCTTATTGCTTATTTAAAGCTTATTTTAAAACTCAAAATAGTTTATTAGGTTAGCATTAAGTTAGATTAGCAGTAGAGTATCAATTCTTAGGTTCATATAGCCTTTTCTAGTTCTGAAATAGCTATCTCAGTTTTTAAAGGTGTGTTTGGTTTAAGCTTATTTTTTGGTCAAATAGAAAGTTACTATTCATATGCTATTTCATTAAGTTTGCTTGAGCTTATTTAAGGATGTATAAGCTATTTTTAGTAGGAGTTTAAGTCCTTTTGAAGCATTTTATGGATTTGAGTAATATGGCTTAAAATTAGATCCTTGTACTGCCTTTATAAGCTCATAATAAGCTGAGCTTATTTGATCATATTTTTTGGCAAAAATAAGCTCACTATAGTTGTTAAAACAGGAATTCAAAGTTTGGTCATGTTTTGATTGATCTGAGTTCAAGAAAACAGTCCATCCATCAGCAGACTGCATAATTTTGAAACTTCCCCTTGTGCAGCCCTTTTGTAGATTTTTAATTCACTCATTTTAAGTTGTTTTAAGCTAAATTTTTGCACAATTAAACTTGGCTAGCTAGTCTTTCCATTACCATTTTTTCTAGATTTTTAGGATTTTATTTGAATAGCTTTTTGATGTCTTGAAAAGTGCCTTTTTGCCCTGCTCTTCATTGAATCAGCAGACCTCAATAGCTTTTAGCTTATTTTTGCTAGTTAATGCTTATTTCTGGTATTTATGGCTTATTGTGACTTTGATTTTAGTTCTTAGTTGGACTTTAGCTTATTTCCATTATCATTAGCTTATTAGAGTAGCTTATTTGCCACTTTGCATACTTTAGCTTGTTTCTCATTTTTTTTCTAACTGATCAGTTAAGATGAGCTTAATCTGAGCTTATCTTGGACTTTCAAAAATCTTCTCAGTTTTACATATTGCTCATTTTCACTTATTGGGTGAGTTTCAAAAAGAAAATCAAAAAAATAAAAATAAATAAGTAGAAATTTTGCAAAACCTGGGACTCGAACCCAGGTCTGCTCAATCACAACACACACACAATACCATTGCACCCTTGGGATTTTTTCTGAAATCCTTGCACAATCAATTCCTTTATCACTTTTTTTTTCTTTCTTTATAAGCTCATTAGACTGTTTAGCTTAAATTCAGCTTGTTCCTAAATAGCTTTTTCATTTTTCTTATTTTTCCAAAGTTTAGATTAGTATAAATTAATTTCCAGAAAATTTTCAGATTTTTCCATTAATATTTAGTATTTTTAATCATTTATTTTCTTTAAATTGGTTTTTAATTCGTATTTAATTATTTAAAAGTCAAAAAAATACAATTCTTTTTTCTAAAATTTTCTTTTATCATTTAGGACGTAGAAAAATTAAATTTGCATCCGTAGGGTAAATTTTCATAGATTATTACGTTTTTGCTCGTTATTAGATTTCCGTTCGCGTTCTTTGATTTTCATTTAATTAGATATTAGTAACCAAGTGAACCTATTTATTTCAAGCATTTTAATATCAAACCGAAAACGATAACCTCAATTTCACGCCTCGTTGGGACTACCACCCGGGTATTCACTTATCCGGTTATTTATTGATTTGCGTTGTGATTTGCACGTTGACCTTTTTCCGTAGAAGGTTGACTACCAGTGTGAACGCGACCAATCAATTTTTGGCGCTGCTGCCGGAGAGGTGTGTTGCGACAATATCGTTACGGTCTGACGATTAGTGACTTGAAGAACATTCCTCGTGAAGTTTCATGTATATCTTGTGAATATTTTTATCAAAAATCCAAAAAAAATTGAAAAACCTTGAAAACCCAAAAATATTTTCATCTCCAAATTTATTTTCCTTTTCTTTTTAAACCTTATGCTCTTGGTGCATGTACACACGTTCTTCTACTTCATCGAGTCCCTTTCTTGAACTCAACGCAATTTCGCGAAGACGTAATCGAAGACGTGCTGCCTCATTAGTCGAACCCGAGATTCGTACTAATCACGATCCTACCATTGACATAATGGAGGAAAATCGCACCATGTTAGAGCTTCTCCAAGCACCCATCGAGGGTTATGGAGATGCCATTGTTGTTCTCCCGATCGTTGCCGATAATTTTGAACTTAAACCAGCGTTACTATCCTTAGTAACGTCAAATCAATTTTTCGGTTTCGAGAGGGATGACCCTCATTCCCACATTCGATGGTTTAACAAAATTTCATCTACCATCAAATGTAGGAATGTTCCCCAAGAAGCAATTAAATTACTTCTTTTTCCTTTCTCTCTCGAGTGGGCAGCCCGGACTTGGCTTGAAAAACAACCCCCTCATTCTATCTTAACTTGGGAAGATTTGGTGTCGAAATTTGTGAATGAATTATTTCCCCCTTCTAGAACCACAAGCCTTAAAAATGAAATCACCAAATTTACTCAAAAATTTGATGAATCATTTAGTGAAGCGTGGGACCGTTTTAAAGAATTACTTCGTAAATGTCCTCACCACGGTTTTTCTGAGTTACATCAAATTGATACCTTTTATAACGGTTTGAACCAAACCGACCAAGATTCTCTAAACGCCGCCTCGGGTGGTTATCTATTGAATCGGACTCCAACAGATGCTTTGTCCATCATCGAAAACAAGTCTAAGGTTCGCACTTCACGAAGCAAGCCGGTTGTTTCCCAAGTAAGTGCTTCGCCTTCTTGTTCACATTCGATAAATACTTCTAGCACGGATGCTAAGATTGACAAGCTTACGGATATAGTTCAAGCTTTGATTCTCTCCACTCAGAAAAATCTCTCTTCTACCCCACAAGCTTCTCCACCAGCTCCAATCAAAGCGGTGGAAGAAAGTTGTGTCACTTGTGGTGCTCCTCATGCTTATTACAATTGTACCGCCACCGATGGCCGGCCTTTTAAAAGCAATGCCGTATCCGGGTCTTTAAACCAAGGAGGTACTCAATACCGTCCTCAAGTTGACCCGAGCTATCGTGCTACCTATCAAGCAGGACCACCCGGTTTTTCTCAACCGAACAATCAAACTAGGTTTAATCAAAACCAAGGAAGAGGGCAAAATGTTCCATTTCAAGCCCCAATTAATCAATACCCGACCCAAGGGGTCAATTTCAATCAAGGGTATCAAGCTCCAAATTACCCAGCACCGATTGTTCCCTCCAATGATCTTGCAAATTACATTAAGAAAAATGAGGCGAACATAAGGTCTATGCAAAACCAGATCACAATTTTGAAAAATGATTTTACAAAACAGGGTAATGAGCTTAAGAATGATTTGAGAGCTACAAACATCAAAATTGATCAATCACAGACCAAAATTGAGAACATGCTTGATACTCTCATCAATCAGTTTCAGCAAGCTAATCAAGCTTCAACTTCAGGAACTCTCCCAGCTAATACAATTCTTAACCCAAAGGGAGAGTTGAAAGCAATAACCACCCGAAGTGGTTTAGCTTATGATGGACCCACGGGTCAAGCTACTACTTCTTCCTCTCCTCAAGTAGTTGATCGTGAGACCGAGGTGACCAAGGACACGGAACTTCCTACTAATAACGGAAGTACCGAATACGTCCTACCTCCGGTTGTCCAAAGTGCTCCAAAGTTTAAAAAGTCGTTACCTTATCCGACTAATCCAAAGCTCCGTGAGAAGAACAATCAACAAATGTTGAAATTCCTCCAACTCTTCCAAAAGCTTCATTTCGATTTGAGCTTTGCGGATGCTTTGCTTCATATGCCAAAGTTTGCTTCAACTTTCAAAAACTTATTGAATAATAAGGAAAAGTTGTTTGAATTAGCAAATACACCACTGAATGAGAATTGCTCGGCGGTGATCCTCAAGAAACTTCCAGAAAAATTAGGAGACCCCAGCAAATTTCTCATCCCTTGTGATTTCCCAGGAATGATTGAGTGCTTAGCCTTGGCCGATCTTGGTGCAAGCATCAATCTCATGCCTCTTTCTGTGTGGGAAAAGCTTTCTTTACCGGAACTTACTCCTACACGAATGACTCTCGAGCTCGCGGACCGTTCGATTACTCGAACAAAAGGTATCGCTGAAGATGTCATCTTCAAAGTAGGAAAGTTCCATTTCCCAGTTGACTTCGTTGTGGTTGATTTCGATGCCGATCCTCGGGTTCCCCTCATCTTAGGGAAATCCTTCTTGAGGACGGGCCGTGCTTTGATTGATGTATATGCTGAAGAAATAACTCTTCGAGTTAATGATGAAGCCGTTACTTTTAATCTGGACCAAACTGCATGCTTCTCCTCTAGCTATGAAAAAATTTCGGTAAACCGAATTGATATCAAAGAAGTTGAGGAGTATGCTCAAAAATTTCTGGAATTTTCAAACGGTTCTCCGAGTGGCAATCCCACTCCAACTTCTGAACCAATCATTTTCGAGTCTTCCCCTTCTCTCACACCGGTTGAGGGAAGTGTTTTCACTATGGAAGAGCTCGAGGTTTTCTTTAATGATGGGCCAATTTCACCAGAAAGTGATGACACATCTTTGATCCGGAGGGAGATATTCGTTTAATTGAAGAATTGCTATACAATGAGCCGTCACCTTCTCTCCCTCCGAAGGAAATTAAAATGTCTAATAGTGATTATCTTCTTGAGGAGTTCGCCGATGAACTCGCTCACATCGATCCAATCCCACCAGGGGATGAAGATGATGACTTTGATTTTGAATCAGATCTGAGAAAATTTGAATATCTCTTATATCGTGATCCATCACTTGATTCCTACCCTTATACCGAGTTTTGTTTTATTGTATTAGTAAACTTTAATTCATCAGGATTGATGGGCCGATTCCATGTGACTACGGAAAATCATGGGCACCCCTTAAAATTGCTTTCCCATTAATTAAAGTTTATATGTTGATGTCTTTGGTGACTTTTATTAGTGCATTGATAACCTCTGTGTCTAGCTGAGCATTGCTTAGGTCGCCATGCCCCTTCCTCGCCTATTTAAGAGACGCTAAATAAATAGGATAGACATAACTAATCATTAAGGGTTTACTCGCCGATAAGATTAGAGCCAACGAGAAAGGTTTAATTATATACACTTCATATAAAACTAGAAATAAAACAAGTGACAAGCTACTTAATTATCAGGACAGGTCTTCTTATTGTCTCGAGTATCTATCTGTGTACGTGTGTGCTAATCGCTGATTTGTGCTCATTAGTTTAGTTTATTATTTAATCATAACCAAACCGTGCCAGTCTCTCAGGCTGAACCCCCTTGCGTTAGATTAGGTTGTATAGCTAACTTAGGATATTAAAATACTGATTAGAATAACTAGATAATACGTTCCACTCTTAGTGATCGACACTCTACTTACCATTATATTCATACTGACCGGGTACACTGCTCGTTAAGTGTGTGTGTTATTGATAAGTCGGCTAAATATAAATTTAAAACTTGAGTAGGCATTAATACTGCTAAACCGCAATGACACATCACGCGCATCAAGTTTTTGGCGCCGTTGCCGGGGAGTGAATTGTTATTATCTGTTAATTTGATTAGTATTTTAATTAGGTTTTAATTTTTTGATTCTAACCGCTAACCCTGTTATATATTAGATAAATTGCATTCATTGTATTATTTGCATATTTTCTGTTTTTGTGTGTTTTTATTTTCTTTAATTTTTGTTTCTTTTTGTTTATTTTTATTTTAGTTTTTTGTTTTTCTATTTTTCTGCATTCTGCTATCGTTGTACTGAGCTGATACAAACGATACGGCGCATCTGTTTTCACAGATACGGCGTATTGCGTTTAATTTTTATAAAATACAACGCGTTTAATAAATTCGAGTACGACGCATCTTTCCCCAAGATACGGCGTATTCTGTTTTTAATAAGAAATTTTTCTAAACCCTAACGCCATACGACACATCTGTTTTAACAGATACGGCGTATTTTCTATTTAAATTAAAAACAATTTTCGAATTATTAAACAGATATGACGCATCTTCTGAATCAAAAATCTTGTATTTTGAAAGGTAACGAAAATACGGCGCATTAACTTTTGTTAATACGACGCATTTAATTTTAATAAATATAATCGATTTTTGATAATTTAAACTGATACGGCGCATTCTAAAATTATAAGCGGCGTATCTGTTTTCTGAATAAAAGTCTGATTAAATTTTAACGATTATAAGATACGGCGTATCCAACTTTTTGGATACGGCGCATCGTCTGCAGATATCAGCAACTTTTATTTTTCTTATTTCTGAACGGAAAATATTCTAACCCTTATACTAGGAAGTTTTTACTTTGAAATCTACCTGTTTTAATTTTCAGGAAGAATGTTCGATATTTTCCCCAACTGGTTCGGAAGACCCCAAAGAAACCCTACCATGGAAGAGTTTGCACTACTAATCGCTCAAGCAAATGAAAAAGAACATCATGAAGCAAGAAATTTTATTAATGAATTCAAAGGCAGTCATGAGCTGTTACTAAAGGAACAAAACAACATGATTAATGGATTGGCAATTGAAGTGCACCAATTGTCAACGGTGCTTAACAAGATTCTTTTGGTAAAACACGATTTGAAAGGGATTACAACTAGAGGCGGAAAGTCAACCTTTCAAATCGGAGAGACACCCGAAGATAACTGCGCAAACAAGATTTCCCCTGAATCTATATCATCTGAGCAAGAGCAACCAAAAGAGACTAATCCAGAACCTGTTATTAGAGAAGAACCTTCTGTTGAACCTAAACAATCAACACTACCTTTTTCACATAGGGTAAGGAAGGAGAAAGAAGATGCCTATCAAAGGAAGTTCCTGGAAAATCTCAAGCAGCTGCAGCTAAGCATACCATTTATGGAAGCCCTAGTGCAAATGCCAAAATATGCTAAATATCTGAAGAGCTTACTTACAAACAAGTCCAAACTTGAAGAGGCTTGCACTGTAACAATAGGGGAAAGAAGCTCAGCAGCATTGCTCAACAAACTTCCATCTAAGGAAAAAGATCCAGGGAGTTTCACTATTCCTTGTCAAATTAAAAATTTACATATTGGAAATGCTTTAGCCGACCTAGGAGCTAGTATAAGTCTTATGCCCTCTTCTATGTATGAAAAATTAGGCTTGGGTGAACCAAAACCTACTAGGATGTGCTTAGAGCTAGCTGATAGGTCCATACAATACCCATTAGGAATAGCTGAAAATATATTAATAAAAGTTGATAAATTTGAATTACCTATTGACTTTGTTATCCTCGATATGCCCGAAAATTCTAGAACTCCTATAATATTAGGACGACCATTTCTAGCCACTGCTAGGGCCATGATTGATGTTTTTAATAAAAAAATAACTCTTACCATAGGAAAAGATGAGGTTGAATTTAATATGGAACAATCTATGAGTAAAACTAATTCTGAAGACAATGAATGCTATAATATCGATGTTTCTGATGACACGATTAATCAATTTACTCAGAAATTGTTAAAAAGTAATTTGCTTGATTCTTTTCTGCTTAAAAATTTAGAAAACACAATTGCTATAGAAGATCAAGTTGATGACAATACTATTGATAATTATTTCGCTGTTGATTCCGCTGTTTGTAACGCCATACGGCGCATCGTAAATATCGATGCGGCGCATTTATCTGATGACAGCAACGACGTAATTAAAGAACAAGTTTATTCCGCTAGTGCTAATGAAATTGATGATGTTAAACCTGTGCTTAAGGATCTCCCTTCTACTTTGGAATATGCCTATTTAAATGGGAACACTAATTCACCCGTTATTATTGCATCTGACTTAACGCCAAAAGAAAAAGAATCCCTTTTGCAGGTACTATATAAACGAAGAGGAGCATTAGCGTGGAGTATGTCTGATATTAAGGGAATTAGCCCGTCATTCTGTACACATAAAATCCTCATGGAAGATGAATTCAAACCAACTATCCAACCCCAAAGGCGTTAGAATCCAAAAGTCCAGGACGTGGTGAAAAATGAAATTGTGAAATTACTTGACTCCGGACTTATCTACCCAATTTCCGACAGCTCGTGGGTCAGTCCTATCCACGTCGTACCAAAAAAAGGAGGAATGACAGTAGTACTCAATGACGACAATGAGCTAATCCCTTCAAGAACTGTTACTGGATGGAGAGTTTGCATCGACTACCGCAAACTCAATGATGCTACGCGAAAAGATCACTTCCCTCTTCCATTTATTGATCAAATGTTAGAAAGACTATCAGGATCATGATTATTATTGTTTTTCAGATGGTTTTTCAGGTTTCTTCCAAATACCCATTGTCCCCGAGGATCAAGAGAAGACGACTTTCACCTGCCCTTATGGAACCTTCACCTATAGGAGAATGCCGTTTGGACTATGCAACGCCCCTGCTACTTTACAACGTTGTATGACGGCTATCTTCCATGATATGGTAGAAGACTTTATGGAAGT
This sequence comes from Artemisia tridentata subsp. tridentata, assembly GCA_021014915.2. NCBI lineage: Eukaryota > Viridiplantae > Streptophyta > Magnoliopsida > Asterales > Asteraceae > Artemisia > Artemisia tridentata. Next base: position 246,135,754 of record CP139505.1, read on the forward strand.
CTTCATGGACGACATCTCGGTGTTCGGTAACTCATTTAGTGATTGTCTCTTTAAACTTGATAAAATGCTTGCTAGGTGTGAAGAAACTAACCTTGTTCTTAATTGGGAAAAATGTCATTTTATGGTTAGAGAGGGAATTGTGTTAGGACATAAGATTTCTGGGAAAGGTATAGAAGTCGACAAAGCTAAAATTGATGTAATTGCCAAACTACCTTACCCCACTAATGTAAAAGGTGTTAGAAGTTTTTTAGGGCATGCTGGATTTTATCGTAGGTTCATAAAGGATTTTTCAATGATATCTAGGCCTATGACCTAATTATTGCTAAAAGATGCGAAGTTTGATTTTTCTGAAGATTGCAAAAAGGCATTTAATATACTTAAAGAAAAACTAACTACTACACCTATAATAATTTCGCCGGATTGGAATATGCCTTTTGAACTAATGTGTGACGCTAGTGATTTTGCTGTTGGAGCTATACTTGGCCAAAAGATAGAAAAGAAATTTAAGCCAATTTATTATGCTAGCAAAACATTAAATAATGCCCAGGAACATTACACCACCACAGAAAAAGAACTTTTAGCAGTAGTTTTTGCATTCAATAAATTTAGGTCATATCTTATATTGTCAAAAACTATGGTTTACACTGACCATTCTGCTTTGAAGTATTTGTTCAATAAACAGGATGCCAAGCCAAGGCTTATTAGGTGGGTTTTATTGCTCCAAGGATTCGATATTGAAATTAAAGATAAAAAGGGTGCCGAGAATCTAGCTGCTGACCACTTATCTAGATTTGAAAACCCTGATATGGAGGTGCTTGATGAAAGGGAAATCGCTGATGACTTCCCTGATGAACACCTTATGATGGTAAGAATTAAGAGCAATAATAATAGACCCTGGTATGCCGACTATATAAACTTTATTGTTGCAAATGAAATTCCAAAAGGGCTAACATCCGACGAGAAAAGAAGATTTCTAAATCGCGCTAGTGAGTATATTTGGGATGAACCTTATGCCTTTAAATTATGTCCTGACAATATTATACGAAGATGCGTAGATGGAGATGATGTCCCAGCAATATTAGCACATTGCCATTAGGGCCGACGGTGGGACATCACGGTGCAGTTATTACAAGAAGAAAAATCCTTGATGCAGGATTTTATTGGCCCACTATGTTGGATGATGCAAAAGATTATATAAAAGGATGTGATGCGTGTCAACGATCCGGAAATATAACATCAAGAAACGAAATGCCGCAAAACTATATCCATGTATGTGAAGTTTTCGACATATGGGGATTGGACTTCATGGGACCGTTTCCTGAATCTAAAGGTAATAAGTATATTTTGGTTGCTGTTGATTACGTATCAAAATGGGTCGAAGCGCAAGCATTACCAACAAACGACAGCAAGGTAGTACTTAAATTTTTGCAAAGTTTGTTCGCTAGGTTTGGAGTTCCTAAAGCATTGATTAGTGATAGGGGAACACACTTTTGTAATCACCATCTGGGAAGAGCCTTGCAAAAATATGGAGTGTATCATAGGGTTTCCACCGCATACCATCCTCAATCCAATGGGCAAACTGAAGTAACCAATAGGGCTATAAAGCGGATTCTTGAAAAAAACGACTGGATATAACCCGAAAGGGTGGTCTGAAAAGTTAAATGATGCTTTATGGGCATTTCGTACAGCCTATAAGACACCGACGGGATGCACTCCATTTCGTCTTGTATACGGAAAAGCATGCCACCTACCGGTCGAAATAGAAAAAAGTGCATATTGGGCTTTGACGAAATGTAACATGGATATGGAAGCTGCGACGAAGAACCGTTTCACGGAACTTAATGAACTCTACGAACTAAGAAATGAGGCCTACAGAAATACTAAGATCTACAAAGAAAGAACTAAAAGATGGCATGACTCGAGGTTACATGGAGATAAAACATTTACTATTGGAGAGAAAGTACTGTTGTTTAATTCTCGATTAAAGATGTATCCAGGTAAACTTAAATCAAGATGGACGGGTCCGTTCGTTGTCAAGAAAGTGTATCCATACGGGACTATTGAAATATGCGATAAAAATGGTTATATATTCATGGTAAACGGGCAACGTGTAAAGAAATACTTTGATAATAAAATTGAGGATACTGAGAACGAGGTGGTGGAGTTTGAACCCGAAGTATTGGAATAAGGAGCTGAACGTGAGTCTAACTTGAAGACTCTGGAATAAAGACAAGTGCTAACCGGGAGACAACCCGGAGAATTTTTACATTCTGTTCTGTGTCGAGTCTGTCAGACCTGCAGAAGATACGGCGGATCTCAATCCTAAGATGCGACGCATCGCCTGCACTGGTCATATCTTATTTAATTTTCTGCATTTTTATTTTTAACTTTAAAACTTTCTGTCAGTATTTTAATGCGGCGCATCCCTGGTTAAGGATGCGACGCATCTTTTATTCTGATTCGTATTTATTCCAGGCTCGATACGGCGTATCTTCTTCCATAAGATACGGCGTATCGACTGACCTGATGATTTTCATTTTAATTTTTTTAAGTTTTATTTTTACTAACTACTAATGTGTTATGCAAGTTTGAACCTTCTTAACTCAGGTGTGTTAAAGTCTGAATGGTATTATAGATTCCTGCATTCCTGTGGATACATCATTTTTGAAGCTTAAACGTTCTAATCCACAAGAAAGATGATTTTTGCTCTTATACGAATAATGGAGGATCATACCGAGCAAATCTCAAGGGAGTTTTTCTGTTCTAATTCTTTTATTTTCCAGTTTTTAACCTTTGACACAAACAACGAGGACGTTGTTTAACTTAAGTGGGGGGATTGGAGAATTAGAACACTTACTTGTCCTAAACTTTTTCAAAATATGCTTAAAATGCACTTAATATATCAAAATTTAAATTTTTTTCTAGCATGTTTTTGTTTAAAGTCTAAATTACATAGCTGCACACATAACCTTATTTCCAAAAATTGTGAACTTATCAAAATTCACAAATCTATGAGTGTGCCGGTGACTTGTAAACTTTAGAACTTGGCTTATATACTATTCGAGACCACCATAATAAGTATTATCTATATAATTGGAATGACTTGTCTAAATTGGTAAATTTCTAGGATTACACCCAAATAGCCTTTATATGTTATGTGATATTAACTAACTACACTGGTTAGTTAACCCCCGTATAAACCCTTTGTTTACTCTCATTTTTAGAGTAAGATACCCCTAGAAAAACACTAAGAGCCATTCCTTTCGTTTCTTACACCTTTATTATAATGTTTCGATACACCCTTACACCTTAGCCTACCCTGTAGATTAAAATCCGTGGTTGGTTAATTGCTTTAGGCAAAGTGTGTTTCCTTACATTACCTGTATTCGCGTGCGTAATTCATTATCTTTGGTTAGGTCGGGAAATTGCACAATGCAATTGGTATGAAAGTAAATATTGTATATTCTTTGAGTTTATTTTTCGTGTGTTTACTACTTTCGCTATTACAGTTATTTCTGAAAGTATGAAGAGTATGGAAAAATTATCCGGAAAAATAGTGATAGAAAAGTTGTGAAATTTTACACATATATGTTGATGTCAAAAAAAAAAAGAAAAAATCGAAAAAATAGAAAACAAAAAGAAAAAGGAAGAGTTGGAAGTTTGTTTTAACCAACTTATGTAAAGTTTTGTATTAAGTGGGCGATATCACCACTATTTGTTGTATATTATATTTATGGATTGAATGGGAGTTGGCCGTTATGGGAACGCCAACTAAGGTTATTCTTTGATTGAGATCTTGTTGAGTATAATTCGTGTCTACCTCAAGCGTGTGTTTCAAGTGTTAAAGCGTGAGTTATTCAATGATATGAGTCTTATTCATGGGATGGTTGGGAAAGTAATTTACCACACTTAGGATTTTAATTTATCTGTTTTGTTTATTTTTCATTTTACACCAATTTGTATCCCAAATATTATCCATACCCTATATCATTCTTTATCCAAACCTTTGATTTATTGAGATTAGGGATTTGAGCAATCTTAAGTATCGTAGTCGTGGATTCGGCTATGTATTTATGATTTTGTCGCCCTTTTTGATATAATATTATTGGTGAAGATTACTTGGTCCTATCTTTAGCCCATTCGAGTTAAGGATTTGAGCAATTGCAAGTATCGTGGTCGTGGATTCGATCATGTATTTGTGATTTTGTCGCCTTTTCTGGAATGTGAGATCGATAGAGATTAAGAAGAATGATTAACCCTTAACCAACAAACCCTTTTTACCGCTTTAGACTTGTTATTCCTTAGCTTTAGTGGAGGAGATGCGTATACTTGCCAAGCTTATGATAGAATATTCGTCACGACTGGACAGTTAAACGATTAGATTTGCTTTTATCGAAATATTTTACTTTATTTCTAATTCGTTAAGTGTTTGGTTGTGCAATTATGACAAAACGAATACATGCTTAAATATAAAAATAAATCCTAATATCTTTTAGGATACATTTTCATAAGATTTATTCTAAGGTTTACTTGGGGACAAGTAAAGTTCAAGTGGGGGGATATTTGATGAACTCAAATAAGTACATTTTATTATCATCATTTATCCTATTTATTTGACTTGTTTTATTATATTATATATGAGAATCGATACGTTAATGTTTACTTTTGTAATTCTCAGGTAAAAACAAGTATTATGTGAAACTTGGCGATTTTGGACTAATTATGGAGCAAAACAAGCAAGATGTTAAGAGTCTACTGAAATGTACATGATCAAGATCATTCTGCTCCAGATACGCCGCATCATACTTCTTACATACGGCGCATCACTATCAAGATTTCACAAGTTACGATCCAAGACAGCAAAGGACATGCGCCGCATAGAGAAATGGAGTTACGCCGCATCTTAAGGAGGTGTACGAATATTCCTGAATATATTAATCTTGGACCCCACGTGAAGTTAAGTCAATGCGCCGCATCTACTTATCCTATGCGCCGCATCTTACCCTCAGACAGAAACTATAAATACCCCAAGGTCAGACGAATTTAGAGAGTTTTTTGAAGAGGTTGGACAGTGCAAGATACCAGACGAATTCAGACGTATTAGCAGCACAAGACACACCCTAAACGAAGATACAAGAGCTGTAAGAAGGTCCTGCATGTATTCAATTCATTAAGTAGTTTTGTTTTATTGTATTAGTAAACTTTAATTCATCAGGATTGATGGGCCGATTCCATGTCACTACGGAAAATCATGGGCACCCCTTAAAATTGCGTTCCCATTAATTAAAGTTTATATGTTGATGTCTTTGGTGACTTTTATTAGTGCATTGATAACCTCTGTGTCTAGCTGAGCATTGCTTGGGTCGCCATGCCCCTTCCTCGCCTATTTAAGAGACGCTAAATAAATAGGATAGACATAAGTAATCATTAAGGGTTTACTCGCCGATAAGATTAGAGCCAACGAGAAAGGTTTAATTATATACACTTCATATAAAACTAGCAATAAAACAAGTGACAAGCTACTTAATTATCAGGACAGGTCTTCTTATTGTCTCGAGTATCTATCTGTGTACGTGTGTGCTAATCGCTGATTCGTGCTCATTAGTTTAGTTTATTATTTAATCATAACCAAACCGTGTCAGTCTCTCAGGCTGAACCCCCCTTGCGTTAGATTTGGTTGTATAGCTAACTTAGGATATTAAAATACTGATTAGAATAACTAGATAATACGTTCCACTCTTAGTGATCGACACTCTACTTACCATTATATTCATACTGATCGGGTACACTGCTCGTTAAGTGTGTGTGTTATTGATAAGTCGGCTAAATATAAATTTAAAACTTGAGTAGGCATTAATACTGCTAAACCGAAACGACACATCACGCGCATCACTTATCATTCTATCTTCTTTCTTATTTCTAACACTAAGTGTGGGGGAATTCCTCTACTTGTTGCTTTATTGTTGTGTGTTTGCCTTTGTTTTCAGGATTCCCATAGATCGCGATGATTGATGCGCCTGTTTTCAATCCAGCCGCCCAATATCCGATCTTTATGTTTATGTTTATCCAGGGATATCTTATTAATCCTTTTTGTGAAAAAAAGATTTCTTTTCCACACTTAGCTTGTAGTATTACCTTTTTACGTTCTATTGTGTCGGCATAATAGCCGGTACTTTGAATATTGAGGGCAATATTCAATTCTAAGTGTGTGTGGGGGGGGGGGGGAATTCTTGCGAATTTGACCTAAAATTTTAAAAAATTTTCACATTTTGTACCTACTAGTCCCCTAGCACCCCCGTTTTGACCAAAATTTTAAAGTTTTTATCGTCTTTTAATTAAAAATTGCATGAAAAAGAAGTGTTTTGCACATTAAAAAAATAATTTGCTATACATTAATGATTCGGTATTAGTGGAAGTTTAGACTTGATTAGGCTAGAACAAGGGATTCCCGACTCTGCTAGAGTGTTGATCTAGCTGCTACCCTTAACTTTTAGGCTAAGTTTTTATGAATTGTGCAAATGAAAATGCTAAGCGTGGAGTAGTTGGTTCTCTTTAGAGCTTATATAAGTAATCTATGGCTTTTCCTCCCAGGAGCTCCTAATCTGACTTAATAAGTGCTTATTTTCAAATGATTGAACACAAAAATTATTCTGTTTTTATACGATTTTGACAAATACTACTTCAAAGTTTTATTTAAATTTCGGAACAAGCATACTTTCGTAAAAACATAATAAGAATGCAAAATGAAAGTGAGACGTTGCTTAAAAGTTGCAAAAATCAAAGTTTTGAGTATGAATAAATAAGTCCTAAGCTACGGTTCGAGATCGGTCCTTGGATCCTTATTTCCAAAAGGCGTTTAGGACTTGGCTACCCTCTTACACCGGCCCTTGGATCTTTATTCAGGAAGGTATGAGGTCTTGGTCTAACACCCTTGGAACCTCATTTTCGGAATGTCTAAAGTCTTGGAACTCTCCGTTGTAACGGCCCTTGTATCCTTTATTCCAAAGGTATAAAGTCTTGGAATTTCCCTGTGAAGCTCCGTAGTTTATGGTCCAAATAGAAGTAAAAAAAAAAATGAAAAAATGATGAAAAATGAAAAATGTATGTTTATGTTTGTTATGAATAAATGTGTGAAACTTGCTTCTTGCAAAATTTAAATCAACCTTTCAACTAGTATTCGTCAAAGTCTTATAAAAATGTTGATTTTTCCGGTCAAAATTTTGAAAACAAGCACACACACACACCTAACTTATGAATAATTGAGGGAGCGAAAAGTTAAGTCTCGACTTACATAGATTACTAATATAAGTAGTATTAGCATTTTACAAAAACGTTTGCACAAGGGTTTTAAACTTAGTTGGGGAGTATAAAAAGAGGATGACGATTACAATTTCCCGGAGTCACCCATTTTGTGTGATTCCCGTTCTATGATGCCATTTTTGAAAATCAAGCATGATATTTACGTTTGTTCTCGTTTAAATTACTTGCATTATATAATAAGTCAAAACGGGGTAATATTTTTGGTAACCTTGGTATTCTATGATCCTTTCATTACTTTATATGATCGGATTGCTAGGGACTAGCAATTGCTTAGTGTGGGGGGATGATGAGTGGCCTTTTACTCATCATTTTATACCCGAAAAACCCCACAAAAATGACCAAAAACACCCAAATGGACCAAATATTGTCACAAATATCCTTGGAGTGTGTTTTATGTGTTTCAGGTACAAAAGGATTGAAAACGGGGCAAATATGGACAAAACCGAGCTTGGAATGGAAAAGAGCCGAAAACCGAAGCCGGAAAAGACATTTTTCATGTGGATTTAATTCGAGCTCAAAATCCCAAAATAGCCCTTGGATTATTTTTACTTCACAACATTGGTCCCTAGAATTAACTTTGCAAGTTGGCAAGAATGGTCCCTACAATTTCCTAAATTACAACTTTGGTCCCTAAACTATCCATTTTATCCTAACCAACAACACTACAACCGGATCCAAACTAACTACCCATCCCATGTTTTTTTTATCCAACCCAAAAAACCCACAAGCCCATCACCACAAGGCCCAATCCCACCCTTTTTAGTTAAACTACGGGGTCAAAACAATGGTCAAACCCCTAACCACTATTCACCTTCTTCCTAAACACCATTATCCCGCCAAAACATCCCTAACCTCTTCCCTGTCACTTTCTGGCTTTCCACCTCACCACACCAGTCCAAACCCTTCACATGGATATGTTCCCCCCTCCTCCTTGCCACCTCATCTATCCATGGGACAAGAAACCCATCTACGGCCAAGATTGGAAGTTGTGGAGAGCAAGAAAATCCGAGGGCTGAGAAAGTAGCTAAAGAAACACAACTGGGATTCGTCTCACACAAGAAGCACAAGTGCAGAGAAACCCTAATTTTATTTTTAGTATAAATAGGAGTAGTGCTACAGTAGTATAGTCAGGTTTTATTTAGCTTAAAATTTCTAGGTAATGTTAACTTTTAGCTTATTGTTATTCCAGTTTTTCAATTTTTAAATCTTGTAATTCAAATTTAGTTAATGAAATTTAAGTTTTTTTCATTGGTCAACAATAGTCAACTGCTTATTAACTGCTTATATTATTTGCTTATTTGCTTTTTCTCTGCTTACTTAGGCTCATTAGATGCTTTTGAATGTTAATCTCCACTTAGGTAGTGTGTATGTTAGTTCTGCCTTAAAAAAGTTAAAAAGCCAAAAAACAGCCTTTTGCTTATTGCTTATTTAAAGCTTATTTTAAAACTCAAAATAGTTTATTAGGTTAGCATTAAGTTAGATTAGCAGTAGAGTATCAATTCTTAGGTTAATATAGCCTTTTCTAGTTCTAAAATAGCTATCTCAGTTTTTAAAGGTGTGTTTGGTTTAAGCTTATTTTTTGGTCAAATAGCTAGTTACTATTCATATGCCATTTCATTAAGTTTGCTTGAGCTTATTTAAGTATGTATAAGACTATAAGCTATTTTCAGTAGGAGTTTAAGTCCTTTTGAAGCTTTTTGTGGATTTGAGTAATATGGCTTAAAATTAGATCCTTGTACTGCCTTTATAAGCTCATAATAAGCTGAGCTTATTTGATCATATTTTTTGGCAAAAATAGGCTCACTATAGTTGTTAAAACAGGAATTCAAAGTTTGGTCATGTTTTGATTGATCTGAGGTCAAGAAAACAGTCCATCCATCAGCAGACTGCATAATTTTGAAACTTCCCCTTGTGCAGCCCTTTTGTAGATTTTTAATTCACTCATTTTAAGTTGTTTTAAGCTAAATTTTTGCACAATTAAACTTGGCTAGCTAGTCTTTCCATTACCATTTTTTCTAGATTTTTAGGATTTTATTTGAATAGCTTTTTGATGTCTTGAAAAGTGCCTTTTTGCCCTGCTCTTCATTGAATCAGCAGACCTCAATAGCTTTTAGCTTATTTTGTGCTAGTTAATGCTTATTTCTGGTATTTATGGCTTATTGTGACTTTGATTTTAGTTCTTAGTTGGACTTTAGCTTATTTCCATTATCATTAGCTTATTAGAGTAGCTTATTTGCCACTTTGCATACTTTAGCTTGTTTCTCATTTTTTTTCTAACTGATCAGTTAAGATGAGCTTAATCTGAGCTTATCTTGGACTTTCAAAAATCTTCTCAGTTTTACATATTGCTTATTTTCACTTATTGGGTGAGTTTCAAAAAGAAAATCAAAAAAAAAAAAATAAGTAGAAATTTAGCAAAACCTGGGACTCGAACCCAGGTCTGCTCAATCACAACACACACACAATACCATTGCACTCTTGGGATTTTTTCTGAAATCCTTGCACAATGAATTCCTTTATCACTTTTTTTTTTCTTTCTTTATAAGCTCATTAGACTGTTTAGCTTAAATTCAGCTTGTTCCTAAATAGCTTTTTCATTTTTCTTATTTTTCCAAAGTTTAGATTAGTATAGATTAATTTCCAGAAAATTTTCAGATTTTTCCATTAATATTTAGTATTTTTAATCATTTATTTTCTTTAAATTGGTTTTTAATTCGTATTTAATTATTTAAAAGTCAAAAAAATACAATTCTTTTTTCTAAAATTTTCTTTTATCATTTAGGACGTAGGAAAATTAAATTTGCATCCGTAGGGAAAATTTTCATAGATTTTTATGTTTTTGCTCGTTATTAGATTTCCATTCTCATTCTTTGATTTTCGTTTAATTAGATATTAGTAACCAAGTGAACCTCGTTATTTCAAGCATTTTAATACCAAACCGAAAACGATATCCTCAATTTCACGCCTCGTTGAGACTACGACCCGAGTATTCACTTATCCGGTTATTTATTGATTTGCGTTGTGATTTGCACGTTGACCTTTTTCCGTAGAAGGTTGACTACCAGTGTGAACGCGACCAATCATCTTGTAATAATTGCAGTAGGATAGTGATAGGTAAAGGGGCTTTATTATGAATATGTAATTGTTAATATACCCCGTCCATCACAAGCCCAAAACCAAAGCCATACAAGGCCAATTAAGGCCCAATCGGTATCGGTTTAGTGACTGAGATCTAACCCTCACACAGGTGTGTGAGGGTATGTGTGTGTCTCATTTCTTTCCTGTGAACATACCACCTTCTTAATCTAATCCTCTCTCTCTCTCTCTCTCTCTCTCTCTCTCTCTCTCTCTATAACATAAAACCCCATTAATATTTGTGTAAAACTTAGCATTATTGTGACCTACAAAAAGGATTGGATGGTTTTCTTCTGTTGCTTATTCTGATTGCTATTAATTGTTAAAGTAATTTTAAAAAATTTATACTTCGTTTTCCATCACCATGTAAATTAGATACTGGACTAGACGAACCAAAAAGGGGACCAATATGTTGACGTAAGGATTTTGAAGACCATATAGTATCATATTGAGTTATAATTGCATTTCGATAAGTATTACCTTGGACAAACCTACAACCGGTTCCCCATTTACAAATTCCCTATCTAGCAAAGTGGCGACATACATTTGGAGAGGAGTTACCATGTGTTTCGTAAGGTTTATGGTAACGGTTCAGCTCTCGGCTGGTAAAACATTTGGGCAAGAAGTGTGGGTTAGATCATTTGAAGGTGTAGCTTTGCGTTTAAGTAGAAGGTACTCGGTGGTCACCATTGACCTACCAATATCTACGTTGGCAAACAGGTCGCGATGAGAAATAATACCGGCTACGTGAGTAAAACGGTCACTCAAGCCATTAAGGGCATACGTGACTAGGTTATCATCGTACATGGGTGAACCTAGATAGGCTAGATGAGTTGCAATAGACTCAATTTTAGCAAAATATGGATCAACGTTCATGTCACCTAAGGTCAAGAGGCGTAATTCACCATGAAGCGCAATGGTTTTAGTCCGTTTCTTGTCAAGAAATTTGTTTTCAAGGAAGGTCCAAGAATCTAAGGCCGTTTTAAGATTAGCCTTAACAAGGCTAGCAATAATAACCTCATTACAAGTTAAGAAAATCCAATATTTGACTAATGAATCTACCTTTAACTATTTTGTAGTGGGAGGAGCAACGACCACGGAACTTGTAGATGCTTCTTTAGTGTGTTAATGGATGGTTGTACGGATAGCAACTAGTCCGATTGAGAGATGTTGGTAACGGGAGGAAACACAGTGTTTACTATAGTGACATGAAAAGTAAACTAGAGTTAGCAAATTATTATTGAGATAGGAGATGGAAGATGAAATTCATAGCTGAGAGAAAAAAACAATAAACAATGGTGATTTGTTAGGGTTTTGGAGATGTTTTAGGAAAAGATCATGGGTTTGATACCATGTAAAAAATGTATGGTGATTTTATTCATTGTAAGGAAAGGTTTGATACAATATATAAACAACACAAAGTAACACATGGGCTTTGCCCAATATACATAATATATTATCTGCTAACACCATGGACTCTGAAATGTCCGCTCTCCTATCAAATCATACATGTGATCTTGTTCCACGTCCTTCTGATGCCAAAATTGTCGGGTGTCATGGCATTATCAAAAAAAAGTTGATAGTTTAGGCAATCTAGAGAGATTTAAAGGCCGTTTGGTTGCACAAGGATTCTCTCAACAACCTGGTATAGATGTCGATGAGAATTTTAGTCCTATTATCAACCAACCACGATTTGCATCGTTCTCAATATTACTCTTTCTCAACGTTGGCCAATCCATCAACTCGATGTCAAATATGCATTCTTGAATAGTGATCTAACTGAAGAGGTTTATATGAAAAAATCTCCTAGTTATGTCAATCATGCTTTTCCTCATCATGTGTGTCACCTTTGTAAGGCTCTTTATGGTCATAAGAAGGCACCTTAAGCGTGGTACAAATGATTTGCAGTTTAAGTCACCAATCTTGGTTTTCATAGTATAAAATGTGACACCTCTCTTTTCAAGTATAGTTGTGGTCATGATATCATATATTTCTTATTACAAGTAGATGAAATCATTCTAACTGCATCTTCCACTAATTTAGTAAGTCGTGTTGTATCTCATCTCTCATCCGAGTTTGCAATGACCGATCTTGCGTGTCTCCCGTATTTCTTGGTATTTGAGCTACTCACTCTTCTTCGGGATTGTTGCCTGCTCAGTATACTTTTGCTAGAGATATCATCTATCGTGCTGATATAGATAACTATAATCCATGTCGCACTCCTATTGATACTAAATCTAAGTTTTCGTCACATGGTATTCCTAAAATGTTTCATACCCTACATTATATCGTAGTGTGTCTCTTAATACATGATCCTCTTGAACTACGCATTTGAATGCACTTAAACGTATTCTACATTATTTGCAAGGGACTTTTTATCTTAGGCTTTTCTTTCTTCCTTCATCGGTTGATCGTATGATATCAGTACAGTTTATTTAGCTTCTAATCATGTAGAATACCAAAGAACCAAACATATAGAGATAGCTACATTTAAACTTTGTAAGGGAGGGTGTTGCTTTTGGACATGTATGCTTGTTACATGTACCTTATGTGCATGAGTTTTCAGATATCTTTACTAAATGATTACCCTTCACAACTGTTTTTCGAGTTTAGGTCAATCTAAGCATTCAGGATCGTCCAATTCGGACTATGAAGGTGTGTTAAATATGTAATTTATATATAGATTTATCCTTTGTTTGTATATATGTGATGCGAGATTTGTAGAACCTCGAAATAAAATTTTACAATCCTCCAGACAGTGTACCCGATCGTTGTAGTGTAGTATAGGTAAATCCCGGGGATTGATCATTCTCTAGGGGAATAGTGCCGTTACGTCAAGATGTATGACGAGATAGGTCTAGAGGTGAGGGATGATTCTTTTTGTATTTTTTTATAATCTTATGAAAGTAGTAAAAATCCGAGGGATTGATCGTTGTAGTGTAGTATAGGTAAATCTGGGGATTGATCGTTCTCTAGGGGAATAGTGCCGTAAGGTCAAGATGTATGACGAGATAGGTCTAGAGGTGAGGGATGATTCTTTTTGTATTTTTTTATAATCTTATGAAAGCAGTAAAAATCTCGGTTTTTAGAAGAGCGGACAGAATTTGTTGCTAATCAACTAGCCCAAAACTAATGATAACTGAATTAAACTAATGAAAAAGAAAGAAACTACAATATGTGACTTTTTATGATAGGGAAAAGCGTGTTTACTTAGATTTAATTATTCCCTAGTTATCTCCTATTGATCTGTCGAATTGTCACGTCCTTGTTTTAGTTGAAGCTCTGTATTCCTTAATATCGGTCGTGGGGAGGTGCCGAAGTCCCCAACTCTATGAATCTTAGTCTCCCCTAAAAGCTTAAAGTCTATTAAGTTTTATAGGATCTACAAGCCGCAATTCATGCAATAAATACAATGAGAAAAACCAATAATGCACTCTACAAATGCGTTTCTAAGACGTTCTAGCCAGTTACATATAAGAGGTCGGCCAGTTTTCTTAGC